>OY720433.1:19214845-19652345 GCA_963082735.1 Pocota personata
CATTCTTTTATAGAAATGATTTGATGAGTGTAAAGAAGAATTATCATATATTATCACTATTGAGATTTGAGATGTAATCGAACGGTTATGGTTTCACCTCTGAAATTTATAAGATTTCCGTCTTGATCAAACAGATTTATAGTTATAGAACTTATCCATTTAACGTTCATGTGTAAATAGATGACATTTCGTGGTACTTCAATTATTTTATACCCTGGGCTAACCTTCACAGAAAATTCATGTAGTATATGAGCCGGACTATTATTGATAAATGTTCCATCGATTAAATTGCAATCAATTCGAACAATGTTCACTCTATTGATGTCAACATAGAGATCTGATTCATGTGTTATTAGGTTAAGAGAAATCAATTTCTTTAGTGCTATAAATTTCACATTTTAAAGTATTATTGTTTTATTTTGATTATGGGTTTTTTTCAGAATCATCATCATTTACTTGTTTGAGAATCTCTTGAATAAAGTTATTAATATCTTCAATCTCATATGAGCCGATAGGAAGTGCAATCACATCCTCACCGAAATGTAGTAAATTATTTACATTATCTACATTAGGTATAGAATTATAAGTTTGAAAATCAATTAAACCACACGCATAATCAGAAGTTAAGACAATCGGGGGGAAATAGTCCGCAGTTAGAGTGGAATTATTTCCGCTTAGTATAAGTGTTAACGACATTGCTATTGAAATAGAAATGAAAGAGATTTCTTTTTGATTTATTTATTTATTGAATCAATTAAGAATTTCAAACATAAATGACCACATATGTAGGTATTAAAATTTTGACAGTTGTTGTAGTTGTAATTTATATCTTTGCCTAAATATTTGACAACTTCAATAGGAGGCTTTAAGTTACCAAAACTGTCAAAGTATTTAATGTTATTGTTCTTCTTAGTGCATGCTACCCAATGAGTGCCCGGTCCGCGTTCATCATCTAAATTAATTACACCACCTTCGTTCACTAAAGGTTTTACTGGTAATGTGTTTCGCATGAAAACAGCACGAAAATGTGCTATGTTTTCCTTTCCAAAGTTTGTAATGTCAATATTTGATAGGGGACGATTGGGTAACGATTCTAATAGTTTTTTGAATCTGATGGTTTTAGAAAAAGTCCCAATCCATTCTTATATGGTTGAAGATAAAGTCCTTTACAATTCTTAATTTGCACTGCTTTTATGGCTTGGTTATGTCTTTTATTCTCTTCTAACTGTTGCTTAGCAACTCTTGTATACTGCTTTGGCTATTGCAGCAGCTCCTCCAGATAGAGATCCAATCGCTGATAGTCCAGCAAAGATAGGTAACAATGGTAAGAAGCCACCAATTTTTGGTAATGGTATTATCCGTGGAATTGTAATATTTTTTCGTTTATTTCTAAGAACATTTTTAGCTGCCTTAAATGCAGCTCCTACAATTTCGGAGGGGTCCTCGCTTCTCGGTTTCCTTATAGCAATTCTTGCCACCTTAACTGCCTCTTTAAATAAATTAACTTTTTTGCACTTTGAAGGATTACGTTGACAATAACGACTTTTTTGTTTTCCAGTCTTAATATTTTGTATACCCATACCAAGCTTAGTTTTAGCCTTCATAATATTCGTAACCAACAGACTATTTACTTTTTCCGATACTGATGAATCTTTAGCTTTTCTCTTTGCCAAGCCTTTTCGGTTAAAATTTTATAAATTTTGTACGTGTTAATCAATTATGAACTGATTGATCATAATGTTTTATACTGATCTATTTCAGTCAGTAAAATGAGGTTTATAAAGCAACCAGATATCATTAAAGTTAAGAATTTCGATACAAGTAGAAAAATTAGAGAAAAAAAAGAAACACGGACCATTATTTCCGAATAGTATTCGAGGGATCATTGTGGGTCCATCAAATTGTAGAAAAACAAATGTCATGTTGAGCATTCTTCTAGATCCCAATGGTTTACAATTTGAAAACCTTTACATATATTCAAAGTCTCTACATCAACCAAAGTGTGTATACTTGAGAAAAATAATAAAATCTATCAAAGAAATTCAATATTTATATTTGATGATGTAGCCTGTGATAAACAAAATAACATCAGGGATTATTTCTGTATGGGACGACATAATGGTGTGGATAGTTTCTACTTGTGTCAATCTTATACACATATACCAAAGCATTTGATTCGAGACAATGCAAACTATATAATTCTTTTAAAGCAAGATGAACTTAATCTTAAACATATACACAATGATCATATAAATTCAGATATGACATTTAATCAATTCAAGGAGCTATGTTCCAAATGCTGGAAAGATGCGCATGGGTTCTTGGTCATCGATAAAGATAGCAATACAGAGAAAGGGCGGTATAGAAAATCATTTAAGGAAATTGTTTCTTTGTAAAGCTATTCAGTCATTAAACATCTATTCATATGATTACATCTGATTTGAAACCATCCTGTTTAGAACTGACCCTGTTTTTTGGAACCGCCCTGTTTGAAACCGCCTCTGTTTGAAACCGCCCCTGTTTGAAACCGCCCCTGTTTGACACCCTGTCTTTAAAAAAAAAATATGGACGTCTATGAAAATATACTTAAAGATCTTATAAAAACTAAGAAAGCCTTGCAGAAAAAGTATACACTCCTCAAGACTGGAAGAATTATGAAAGAAACAGAGTTTGAACGTACTTTTAAACCAATAGTTGAAAACTTAAAAGAAATAGTGAAAAATGTCAAAAGTGACAACACTCGAAATAGCGATACAGTGAAAGATACAAATGAAACGATGAAACGTAAACGACGACGGTTACATTTTCAAAGCTCGTCAACACCATTAAAAGAAAGTCATAATTTAAAGGAGAGTGTTGAATTTACTTCTCCAGAATCATTTCTACCCGACAATGATTTATCATTTAGAACACCTACAAATTTCGATAGCGATAATCTTGATCAAAATATCCCGCTCAATCGATCAACACCATCAGATGTGAATCGTGACAAAATCTATGGTCCCTATTTCGATGTACAGTCAAATTCAACGAAATTAGGTAGATCAAGTTTTCTAATCAACGAGCAAAATGATTTCGTTATTGACGATGAAATCTTCAAGGGCACAGATGGTCTTTATGATTTAATTTTCTGCAAAAATCCACGAAAAGTCAAGTATAATAATGACGCTTTGGATCAGTATCAGAAAATATTACAAAAAACAAATGTGCATATGAAAAAGTTTGATAGTAACGAACAAATTAAAGGCAACAGAGGTCAAAAGTATAAGCAAATTATTCGATCTTTAATTCAAGAACAATCTCCGAAAGATGGTAGAAAAATTACTAGAGCTTTCAAAAGGAAAATTGGTAAAGCATACAGTAATTCATCTAACATGATATACTCAAATAATCCTATTGATTATATCTATTGGGATGATCCCAATGAACTCGTAGATAGACTAAGACTTTTAATTGCCTCTTAAAGAGGCGGCAATAATAATCATCAAAATGAGATAAACTCAATTGTCGAAGAGCTGCGTGAATCAAATATCATTTATCAACCAAAATTCTTGACAAACACATCATTATTTAACAGAATGAGTGTCGATAAGTTTGGAAAAAGCTCCAACCGATTTTATAGACCAATAGTTGCTCCTCAAGGCCCCCCCGGTGAAGGATTTAAACTACTACCGAATGGTAATTTTAATATTGAAGGAAAATGCATAGATAATGTTGGGAAACCCACTACGGTATACCAGGCAGCCAACAAGAAATATGTATATTGTAGCATAATAATAACTACGCTCCTATGTCTATGCAGCAAATTCCGAAGTGACTTTCCATTCTGGCAGAATTTTGGTTCGAACTGTCCTTTCATTCGAGGTTCGTGTCTGGGACGAAGTCTCCACAGCTCATGTCAACGAAAGAGACGAATAATATCAGGGATAAAAGGGAATTATAACTGCAAGAATTGTTTCTCTTGTTCCAGTGGTCGAAGAATTTGCTAGAAGTTTCTGGCTATCAGAAACTTCTGCTATATAAGGACAGATGGCGATCAAAAAAAGACAGTTGGTTTAGAACCGTGGCGAAGAGATTGGAAAAGTGATAATGGGCGAAGTTGTAATTTGGTGATAAATTGAAAGTTGAGAGTGAACAAGAAAAAAAGTAATTAGTTTGGATTTGTGAATTAAGTAATTGAAAGGAGATAAAGTGATTTGAGAGGAAAGAGACCTTGTAAGAAAAGAATTTGCGAAGAATAGTATAGTGTGAACTTGAATTGTTCTATAGAGTAGAAAATAAAGAAATAATTTCACAGAATAATTGTTTTATCTACTCGAGCCGTAGCTCGCATATTACATTGGTGTCAGAAGCGGGATAAAACTTATTCTGTGAATAACTATTTCCGTGGTGTGAAATTGCACAAGCAAAAAAAAAAAAAAAAGAAAAAAAAAAAAATCGATTTCTGTGTTGAGTTAATTAGTTGTGAAAATGGGTCGCAAATTGGGAAAACTAACTATAACTCAACTAAAGGCAGAACTCAGTAAGCGGAACCTCGACACAACTGGGGGAAAAGATGCCCTGCTGATTCGTCTGGAAGAAGCAGTAACGCAGGAAGGTGAAAATCCGCACGACGTAGAGTTTGACGTGGAAGAGGAACCAGCAAGTACAGCAGCCGACCCGGGTATAACAAGTCTGCTCCTGCAACTTAAGTTAGTCATGGACGAACAAAAGAAAGCAATAGAAGACCAAAGGAATTCTATAGAACTTAAGCTGGACGACCAAAAGAAAGCAATGGACGAACAAAAGAAAGCAATGGACGAACAAAAGAAAGCAATGGACGAACAAAAGAATTCTCTAGAACTTAAGATGGACGAACAAAAGAATTCTCTAGATGCTCTGGAAAGTAAACTTGATGAGCAAAACAAGAACTTGGAATCCAAATTCGAAGTGATCGAAGAGAAAATCGAGAAGGTCGAGACGCAACTCGAAAAAGTCGAAACTAGATTCGATGAAAATTTTGAGAAACATGAAACTCAGTTCGGGAAGATAGAGACTCAGTTTGAAAAAGTAGAAAAGCAAGTCGAAAATCTTGCTAAGGAGCTCAGCAACGTGAAGAGACAGAAAGCACGGGAATATTCCACTGACGGTCTGAGAAGAAAGGAGATGCAGCCTCCTATCTTCGATGGTCAAACATCATGGCCAATTTATAAAAGACAATTCGAAGCGGCCGCAATGACCAATAGCTGGGACGATGAAGAGAAGTCCATTGCACTCACACTTGCACTGAGGGGTCCAGCTGCAAAGCTCTTGCAGACCATCCCGGAAGATAAACAGCAGAACTACGACTCTCTGGTTCAGGCGATCGAGATGCGGTTTGGGGATGAACACATGCAGCAGGTGTACAGGGTTCAGCTGCGTAGTCGAGTCCAGAAAAGGGGGGAAACGCTCCAACAGTTGCAAGCGGATATAGAGCGACTAGCCCATCTTTCATACCCTAAAGCCGGTGAGGAGCTTATCAACGAAATGGCGGTGGAAGCTTTTATTCAGGCCATAGAGGACAGACAACTGCAAATGGCTATAAGGATGGCTGAAAAGCGAACACTCCCCGAGGCATTGGCATTCGCTTTGTCAATGAAGGCTGCGGACCAAGCATACCAGAGAATACACCGTGTCAGGGAAATGTCCGTCGTGGAATGCTCATGCCAGAGAACAGCCGTCATGGATGAAGACGGAGCTCGCGGAAGTCAAATCCGTTGCTGGAATTGCAACCAAACCGGCCACCTACAACGGCAGTGCAGAAGTGCACCTAGACGAGGAAATTGTTCACATTGCGGAAGTAGGAGAAGCAGAGAGGAAGCATCTGGCGGTGATAACATCCATCCTTGTCAGTCAGACTTCCCAAAACCAGCAGTCGGGAAATGCGTAAGGACCAACTTCGCGGGGCAGAAGTTGGTTACTGGAATCGAGGCCCCCAGGACCACCATTCAAGTTTCGCAAACCGAACGGGATAACAAGAGCCTGACAGTGGAGGCACTAATCAACAAGAAGAAGTACGTAGCCACCATCGACACAGGTGCCACTGCCTCCATTGTAAGAAGAGATATCGTCAAAAGCTCCTGGCTGCACAACACCAACAGCTACTGCCTGAAGACTGCAACAGGGGAAATGGCGAAGGTATTTGGAGAAGTTCGTCTTACGATTACTCTGGCAGGACTGACGTTCTCCCATGCGTTTCTGGTGGCAGATATATGCGACGAGTGCATCATCGGAGTAGACTTCATGAAAGCAAATGAAGTAATCTTGGACATCGGGATGCAAGTACTGAGGTATCGAAATGTGGAGATTCCGATGGTGTACGGAAATGAGAATGCCGTAACTCTCAGGACAGTCATCAGCAAAGACGAAGTTTTGCCGCCGTCTTCAGAGACAATCATTTGGACGAAGCTGGAAGGTGATCTTGGGAGCCACCGATTCTGCATAGTAGAACCAGACCCAGAGAAGAATTCTCAAGACTACATCGTGGGAAAGACGTTAGTCGAACCAAAGAACACCATGGTTCCAGTGAGGGTTTTGAACGCAAGACCACACACTGTCAAACTAAGGCGAGGGGAGGTGACTGGAAAATGCACGCCGATTACCGCCGTCGCAACAATATCTGAACGTGATGCTCCAAAACCTCTCCCATCACCTTGGACAGTGAGCTGAATCAGGAGCAGCGAACTATGGCAGAGAATCTTATCAATGAGTACGCTGATGTATTTGCCTCACAGGACGGAGAATACGGCCGAACACACCTGGTACAACATCGAATAGACACTGGTGATACTAGACCAATTCGTCAGCCTGCTAGGCGCCTTCCATTGGCAAAGCAGACAGAAGTTGCAGAGATGGTGTCGGCAATGGAGAAAGAAGGTCTGATTGAAAGTTCCAAAAGTCCGTGGGCATCACCGGTTGTACTGGTTAAGAAGAAAGATGGCAGCACGCGGTTCTGCGTGGACTATCGGCAGCTCAATTACGTCACCAAGAAAGACAGCTACCCTCTGCCAAGGATAGACGACACGCTAGACACACTATCAGGAGCCCGATGGTTTTCCACTCTCGACTTAAAGAGTGGCTACTGGCAGGTACAGATCCATCCAAAAGACCGGGAGAAAACCGCCTTCACCGCAGGAAATGGGCTATGGCAATTCACGGTAATGCCATTCGGGCTGTGCAATGCTCCGGCGACTTTCGAGCGATTGATGGAATGTGTCCTGCAAGGGTTAACATGGTAAACCTGTTTGGTATACTTGGATGATGTCATCGTCGTAGGAAAAACGTTTGCGCAACACCGAGACAATCTAAGGGATGTGTTTCAAAGGCTTCGAAGTGCCCACCTGAAGCTCAACCCCAAGAAGTGCGCCCTGTTTAGAGCGGAAGTCAAGTACCTGGCACACATAATTTCAGCGAAAGAAGTGAGAACCGATCCGGAGAAGGTCGAAGCGGTGAAAAACTGGCCAGTCCCCAAAGACAAACACCAACTAAGGAGTTTCCTGGGCCTAGCCACCTACTACAGACGGTTCGTGAAGGATTTTGCCGGGATCGCAAAGAACCTGCACCAGTTGACGGAAAAGGGAAAACAATTCAAATGGTCAATTGAGTGCGAGAAGAGCTTCAAGGCACTTAAACAACGGCTATGCGATGCCCCGATACTAGCTTACCCCACTCCCGGGGAAACGTTCATTGTGGATGCAGATGCTAGTAATGTCGGGGTAGGAGCTGTACTCTCCCAGGTGCATGAGGGCCAAGAGAAGGTGGTTGCGTACTTCAGCAAGGTGCTCTCTAAGCCAGAAAGGAACTACTGCGTGACAAGGCGGGAACTTCTAGCTTTGATCTTGGCTACGAAGCATTTTCACAAATACCTCTATGGGAGGAAGTTCGTTCTTCGCACAGACCATGCAGCCTTAAAATGGCTATTACAGTTCAAGAGTCCTGAGGGTCAGGTCGCAAGATGGATCGAAAGGCTGCAAATCTACGACTACGAAATACAGCATCGTAAAGGAAAACTCCACTCTAATGCGGATGCACTGTCCCGGAGACCATGCAGAACGGATTGTAAACATTGTGCGCGTCAGGAAGAACGGGAGCTGGTTTCCATCCAAAGAATGAGAGCCGAACCTATCGCCGGCTGGAGCGTAGATGAGATCCGGAACGCTCAGAAGGAAGACCCGGATATCGAGCCGATTCTGGCCTGGAAGGACATCTCTCACAGAAGCCCGACCTTAAAGGCATATTTTGCGCAGTGGGACTCCCTCCATGTCCAAGAAGGTGTTCTGAGAAGAAAATGGGAATCCTCCGACGGAAAGTCGTTTGTAATGCAGCTTGTCGTACCGCGGACGAGGGTCAATGAGGTGTTACAGGAAATGCATGGCGGGGCGACCGGAGGCCACTTGGGAGTGAATAAGACGCTAGAAAAGGTACGAGAACGTTTTTATTGGTTAAAAGCGAAGGAAGATATCGAAGACTGGTGCAGAAAATTCGACGTGTGTGCAGCTAGCAAGGGTCCGAGAATCAAAATTCGAGGTAAGATGCACCAATACAACGTGGGAGCACCTTTCGAACGAATCGCCATCGACATCGCAGGGCCCTTTCCGGAAACCGACAATGGTAATCGGTATATACTCGTAGTGATGGACTACTTCAGTAAGTGGCCGGAAGCGTTTCCGATCCCTAACCAGGAAGCCAGAACCGTGGCGGAGCAGATCGTCTACAATTGGGTTAGCAGATTCGGTGTGTCCTTGGAATTGCATTCTGACCAAGGGCGGAACTTCGAGTCAAGAATCTTCCAAGAGATGTGTCAACTACTCGGAATCAAAAAGACAAGGACAACCCCGCTTCATCCACAGTCGGACGGTATGGTGGAGCGTTTCAATAGGACTTTGGACGAACATCTCTCGAAGGTCGTAGGTGACTACCAACGGGATTGGGACCGGCAGATTCCCTTGTTTTTGATGGCCTATAGAAGTGCCGTGCATAGCACTACTCGACATACGCCGTTCGAAATCTTATTTGGTGGAATAGCTCGTTTACCCAGTGAGGTGAAATTTGGATCTCCTACCAATGAGCCCAGAAATGAAGAAGAGTACGTGGCGGACCTTAGGGAAAGGCTTAGGGACATACACCAAAGGACCAGAAGCCAGATTAAGATGACGAGCGACCGCATGAAGACCAGGTATGATGCCAAGGCAACAACGTCAGGATTCCAGGAAGGAGATCTGGTGTGGCTGTATAATCCCCATCGCCAAAAGGGGAAATCACCTAAATTACAGCGGAACTGGGAAGGTCCCTACAGAATAGTAACCCGCATCAACGATGTTGTCTACCGCATCCAGCGAGGACCGAGGGCCAAAATGAAAGTGGTTCATGTGGACCGACTGAGTCGATACAATGGCCGAAATGAGGATGCACTTGTTCGGGACGAACACGTCTAAGAGGGGGGCAGTGTAGCATAATAATAACTACGCTCCTATGTCTATGCAGCAAATTCCGAAGTGACTTACCATTCTGGCAGAATTTTGGTTCGAACTGTCCTTTCATTCGAGGTTCGTGTCTGGGACGAAGTCTCCACAGCTCATGTCAACGAAAGAGACGAATAATATCAGGGATAAAAGGGAATTATAACTGCAAGAATTGTTTCTCTTGTTCCAGTGGTCGAAGAATTTGCTAGAAGTTTCTGGCTATCAGAAACTTCTGCTATATAAGGACAGATGGCGATCAAAAAAAGACAGTTGGTTTAGAACCGTGGCGAAGAGATTGGAAAAGTGATAATGGGCGAAGTTGTAATTTGGTGATAAATTGAAAGTTGAGAGTGAACAAGAAAAAAAGTAATTAGTTTGGATTTGTGAATTAAGTAATTGAAAGGAGATAAAGTGATTTGAGAGGAAAGAGACCTTGTAAGAAAAGAATTTGCGAAGAATAGTATAGTGTGAACTTGAATTGTTCTATAGAGTAGAAAATAAAGAAATAATTTCACAGAATAATTGTTTTATCTACTCGAGCCGTAGCTCGCATATTACAATATAATATTATATTTTTGACTTTCAAGATAAATCAATATATACAGTATGTTGATAGTAATTTTAATGCACTCATGGAGACTATAAATACTGAAACTACGAAAACGTTAAAACGGCACCCGAGTGGATATTTTGATGGTTACCATAAAGCTTTGAAAAATATTAAGGAACCCACTAACAAAGATGACGTAGCAACAAAAAGCTATGTCGATAATCAAACGAATGAAGTATTAAAAAATTATCTTCTTGCCATCGATGAGAAATTAGAAAACAACGATAAAACATTGAGGTCATACATTGATGAACAAAACTGGAATGCACTCAATTTGTTGAATGAATTTAAGAACTATTTTCTTGATATGCTCAAAAAATACGATGAATATAATAAAAGTAATCCCAATATAGTAGAAAAGAAAAATATGCAGTTTCCACCAATTTAAAAAAATTTATTATGAAAATCTATCAGTATACATTTGAAAGTTCATCAGCAACAATTTTTTTTTTTTTTTATAATTTGCGCGCGCAAAATGGGATATGAATACCATTAAATTATTTCAGGGCACGGGCGTTTGAAGAAATTGAGAGAGAGAGAGAAAGAAAGATTGGTGTAGTGGGTTTGAAACTTAGGTGGTATTAAGTTTCAGTAAACTCCAAGAGTGGAGTCCAGATAACTGGGGAGCTTGTTTGCTTTGCTTTTAGTCGTTGCTCATGATCCACAGTATTTTTTTCCCTCCACCTAATGTCATCATCACGATCAAGTTGCATTTGAGCCATATGACCACCCTACTGCCAGTGTTATGCCTTCGCAGTAGAGTTGACTAAGCTTTCTCAATTGATTGACTTTTTTATTTATTTCAGACGAAATAAATAGATGATTTATGAGATCAGGATTTGAACCGTGAACCAAGAGCGTGACAAGCGTTGATGTTACCACGGCCACCCTCACAATGTCTAACATAAACACTTCTTTGATTTTCGATGAGATTTTACAGTTCTTAAAAACGAATCAATACACTCTACTAGAGGAACATTACCAGGAGATTATAGGATGTATTGCCTTTCTAAGGAAATTTGAGAACGTGTCTCCCACAACATCTGCTCATGGCTGTCATTTTGTAAACTGTCCTTTGTCATCAAACTTATGCAAGGATGGTGTTGATACTTGTGCATGTTATACGATAGAATATAAAATGATTAGACTTAAGAAATTGATGTCATTGTATGAAAAATTAAAGTAAATAAAACAAGTTTTAACAAGCTTATTTTCATTCGTAGTACTTTGTTTTTTTATTCATTCCATTGCAATATGAGTAAGAGAAATGTTGTTGAGGAATTGCATAGGCCTGCACGAAGGAATTTCATCAGACGTCGAGTTGTAATTAAGGGGTTTGATGACTTGTGGCAAGCAGAGTTGGTAGAAATGATACCTTACAGTAAACAGAACAATGGGTATAACTGCATAATGACAGTGATCGATACTTTTTCAAAGTATGCGTGGGCAGTTCCTTTGAAAAATAAGATGTCATCATCTGCTACAGGAGCTATAAAATCAATTTTTGACAGTTCTCGTAGAACAACAAAAAATCTACAAACCGATGATGGCAAAGAGTTTTTCAATAAAATCTTTCAGGATTTAATGAAGACGCATAATATTAATCATTATTCGAAGTATAGTAATGTAAAAGCATCAATTGTTGAACGCTTCAATCGAACCCTTAAGGAGAAGATGTGGAAAGAATTCAGTTTTAATGGTAACTACAAATGGCTATCGATTTTAAACGACTTGGTTCATGCATATAATCACTCTTAACATAGAACTAAAAAAATGCGACCAGTCGATGTCAATAAGAGAAATGCAAAGAACTATTGTCTACTGTTTACAGTCGAATAAAAATAGCTCCAAGAGAAAAATTTGAAGTTGGCAATAATGTTCGAATAAGCAAGTTTAAACATTAATTTGAGAAAGGTTATACGTCCAATTGGACAACTGAAATATTCAAGAAAAGAAAAGAAAAAATAACACATCCCGTCACATATCTCCTTGAAGACTTTCAAGGTCAACCTATCAGCGGCGGCTTTTACGAAGAAGAATTACAAATTACCACATTTCAAAATACATTCCTTGTAGAGAAAGTGTTGCAAACAAAAGGAGAAAATATCTACGTCAAATGGTTGGGTTTTCCCTCGCAGTATAATTCGTGGATAAATAAAACAGATTTGATGTGAATCCCTCCTTCACCCCATCCCCTCAATATGAATATAAAAGAAGATATAATCGTAGAGTGTATTGTCATTAAAACATTTGGTGTAGGATATCTTGTTCGATTGTCTAATAATAATAATGTAGAAGGTCTAATGATGTGGGTTAATTATAAAAATAGAATTTACAGACCATTTATTAACGAAGTAATTAAATGTAAAATAACAAATGTATTGGAGGGCCTTATTGATTTAATCAATGTTGATGAATAAATAAAAGGCATGATTATTATTTTTCGAAAAAAAAAATGTTTTGTTTTATTAAAAAAATATTCTCTTAAGATATATTCATATGATATGTTTGTTTTGCTTTTCGCATATCCAGTACTTCATAATTAGATTTATATTCTGTATCATACTTAGTTATGTGCTCTATTTCTCCACTACTTAAAATTCTTTCAGTTTCGTACTCGAGGTATTCAAGACATTTGATTACCAAAGATTTCTTTTTAAAATTTCTATCGTAAGAACATCGAATTTTTACTTCCTTGTCTTCACCAAATTCCAGCTTAAATGTCTGCAAAAGATGTGATCACTCTGGATGTAACCAGCAATGTTCAATTCCTTTCGTATCAAGTCTTGCCTAAATGCTTCTACAGCTTCTTACATACTCAAATATTTTATTGTCTCAACATCTTTCGCAATGTCTTCGTTCGGATCTGTTATTAATGATGAGGTTGTAGTACTAATAGCAGTTGTTGTTGTTGTGTTTAACTCTGGATTAATTTGATGTTTTAAAAGAATAAATGTCAGATCTATTTGTACACGATCATGATTTGGTAAAATAAAAGTGGAGGGTCAGTGATGTGACCACCAGGTGATAATACTGGAAATAAAAGGGAAAAAACCAGTCCAGCTCCAAAAACTTACTGGCCCAAAATGGAATGACAGATCTTTCGATAAGGATGCATTCGAAGAGATGTTGAACGGTGATCAAGCTCCAAGCGGAACAGCGGAGACCCTCTCTCACCACCTCACAGGCACCATCACCACAGCGTGCGACGCATCAATGCCTAGGAGAGCAAACACCAGGAACGCATCACCGTGTTACTGGTGGAACGAGGAAATAGGCGAACTCCGGGTAAAATGTCTGCAAGCCCGGCGTAAAGTCCAACGATCAAGAAGAAAATACTACAACGTAACTGCGGGAGTTCCACAGGGATCGGTTTTAGGGCCACTATTGTGGAACATCATGTACGACGGAGTACTACGATTAGCGTTACCTGTGGGAGTAACCATAATTGGATTCGCCGATGACATTGCAGTCGTGACAGTAGTTAAACAGATCCGTGCAGTAGAATCAGCTACAAATGAAGCAATTGCCCGGATAAAAGATTGGCTAGTATCCGCCGGACAAGAACTAGCTGACCATAAAACAGAAGCTGTTCTTATAACCAGCCGGAAAACTGTCGAATTTGCCAACTTTCCGGTTGGTAACCAAACCATCAGGTCGAAAGAGACAGTTAAATACCTTGGAGTAATGCTGGACAACAGGCTACGGTTTAAAACGCATGTTGATTTTGTTACCAAAAAAGCATCGCAAATGCAGGGAGCTCTCTCGCGTATCATGCCTAACATCGGTGGACCTGGATACGCTAGAAGGATTCTACTCTCTAGAGTTATTACCTCAGTTCTGTTATATGCCGCCCCAGTCTGGGCGGAGGCACTGAGGACGAAGAAGACCAAAAGGAAACTATCATCATCATACAGACTCTGTGCGCTACGGACAATCAGCGGCTTTCGAACCATCTCTGACGAAGCTGCATTTGTCATAGCTGGAATGGTCCCCATCGATATTCTCGCAGACGAAATGCTGAGGATATATAACAGAAGAGCATTGAGTCATCACGACGCCACTGGTATCAAGGTGATAAAAAT
Organism: Pocota personata; assembly: GCA_963082735.1. Classification (NCBI taxonomy): domain Eukaryota; kingdom Metazoa; phylum Arthropoda; class Insecta; order Diptera; family Syrphidae; genus Pocota; species Pocota personata. The sequence continues at coordinate 19,229,020 of OY720433.1, forward strand.
TGAAGAAAGGGCAGCGTCAGTAGCTATGTGGCAAGCTCGTTGGGCTAATACAACAAAAGGCAGATGGACATACAAACTTATACCGACAATCCAAGATTGGATAAGTCGAAAGCATGGGGACTGCAACTACCATCTAACGCAGTTCCTGTCTGGCCACGGTGGCTACCGCAAATATCTACACCGATTCGGTCACGACAACTCACCATCCTGCCCGGAATGCCCAGGTGAAGATGAGGATACGGAGCACGCAGTGTTTTACTGCACACGTTTCACGGCATGGAGAATTACTCTGCCAAGTCCGTCATTACTCCTCGACCATATGTTACAGTTGGAAGAAAATTGGATGGCAATATGTTCTTTCGTAACAACTCTACAAAAAGAGTTGCGGAGAATAGAAAAGCTAAGAAGAGTAGCAGAAGCAACAGAAGCATCAGAAGTAGCAATACAAGAAGCATAGCATGAATTGCTAACCAGCCCCGCGAAGTAATACCTAACGGCAGTCCCGCGAGGAGAGTGGTTGAAGTGTGTAGGGTGTGTGTTTAGTACGTAGGCGTACTCAGGTGTGCGAATCGTGCATGCTAGTAGCAAAAACACAAACCCCTATGAACACAGGCACTAAGCCGGGCGGGCTTGGTGATGCTAAGCTCAGGCGACTGTGGGGGTCACAGGTGGCGGATAGTGAACGGCCTGCAGAAATGGAGGCTAACTGCGAATACCCAATAAGCAGTCCAATACCAAGAGCGGCAGAGAAGGAGGGCTTGGCTGAAAAGGTTAAAGGAACCCCTATGAACTCTCTGCGACAAGACGAGTAAGCACCGTCTTCCATATATGTGCTTTCCACCTCAAGGTGGCTACGAGGGCTACAGAAAGGAGAAAATGGCGAGATCCGGACAAACCCGCCACATCGTAAAATGCGCAGCTTCTTTGCCCGAAAGGGATGCTGCATATATACATACATATATATATGTATATACATAGGTATATATATATATATATATATAAATAACCATAACCACTGCCCTAAAACATTAAGACTGAGCCCAGTAAGGTCTTAATTATGGCATACTGGAAAACGAATTGGAATGACAGCTATGAGGGCTGACGTTTGTAATATTCTGTTACCTGAGTAAGCAAGAGTGAAATCTTGCAGAAATGGCTTTCAGGCTAATGCTACAAGCGCCTTCATCCCGTTAAGACCTTGGCAGGCCTAAAAGTACGTTCAATGTTTCGTCACCATTAAGTTGGTGGTGTAGGTCCAGATGTAACATTCCTGGTTAGCACCGATCCGGCTCTGGCACAAAACCCCATAAGGGCTTGTGTCAACCCTCGCATGGCCTCACTGCTTGCAAAGACAACCATGGGATCCTTAGGTGACTACACATTCGAACATTGATAGCGGCTTTGAGTGGGGATCCACTAGAAATGATTACAACAAAAACAAACAAAAACACCGGAGAAATTGAAGTAGAGGAGAATGAGGAGAACCCCTTCCAGAGGGGATCAAGGATGCTGAGGTCACCAATTGACCAATTAGCAGCATCACAAAGAAGTGCGGAATGACGCGAGTCACCCGCAATACGAAAGGTGACGGTCGAACCACCAACCCATAAAACAGATTTCCACAAGTTAGGTGAGCAAATTAGAGGTCTGGTAGAAATGCTGGAAGATGGCAAAAGGCGTTCAATCCACCAAGTGATGCGAGATGCTATTGAAAGCATCAGAGCTCTCTACGAGCTCTCGGCGATTCAGCTGCACGATGAGGAAGCAAAGCAAGTGATTCGCCGGAACAACTCGTCGCAAACTTCGCCATGGTTAAAAACAACATCTGAGCCCAAGAGAAGACAAGTTGCAGACGACGAACCCCCGGAGCCAAAACGAAAGCAGCAACAGCCACCGAATGGCGCGGCAGACAACGAACCACCGAAGCCAAAACAGACGCAGAAAAATACATCAAACGATGTTACAGGCAAAAAGCGCTCGGAGCCAAAGCGTAAACAAAAACAAACTCCATTGATAAACACCAAGGAGAAGGATGAGACCACCAGCATAGAGACCCCAGTGGTCAGACCTAAGAAAAAAGTTACAGTCACAAACAAGAAGCAAGCGGCAGGAGAAGAAGAATGGGTAAATACCACCAAAAAGAAGATCGCCAAAAAGAAGCAACAAGAGGTCAAAAGACCTAGACCTAACGCTATCGTCATTAAAGCGACGGGGTCCCTCTCATACACGGAGATACTACGCAAGGTGAAGGCAGACCCCAAACTGGAAACAGTGGTAAAGGCGGTAACTAAAATCAGGAGGACACAGAAGGGAGACCTCCTTATACAATTCAAGGAGACGGGAAATAAGACAAACGAATTTAAAGGCGTCATTAGTGAAGCTCTAGCAGAGCAAGCGAATGTCAGTTCGATTACGCATCGCACTACCCCTGAGATCAAAGACATCGATGAGGTCACGACTATAGACGACGCAATCAATGCAATCGAAGCCCAGTTTGGAGTGAAAGTTTCACCGGCAAATATCTTGTCCCTGCGGAGGGCGTACGGAGGAACACAAACAGCAACGATCAGCTTTCCCGCAGTAGACGTAAGAAAGCTGTTAGAAGCAGGAAAGATTATAATCGGCTGGGTTAACTGTCACATGCGCGAACGAACCCTCCTTAAAAAGTGCTTCAAATGTTTAGAGTTTGGTCATCTAGCCTGGCAATGCAAAAGCGAGGAAGACCGCTCCAAGCTATGTAGGAGATGTGGAGGAGAAGGCCACATAGCGAAGAATTGCAACAAGGATCCATCCTGCATGTTCTGCAAGAAAGACCACCTGGACGCCGCGCAACATGTAGCCGGCAGTAGCAAATGCCCAGTATTCTGGAGAGCTATTACAAGCAAAATACCATGAAGATTCTACAGATAAATCTTAATCACTGTAGAATAGCACAGGACATCCTAGCACAAACGGCCAAGGACGAAAGCGCTGACGTTATTATGATCAGTGAACCATATAAATGTCCCGAAGAGAACAACAATTGGATCTGCGATAAGGCAAAACAGGCGGCGATATGGATGTGTGGACGCTATGCCTTTCAAGAAACAAACGACCAAGCAGTCGGCTTCGTGCGGGCGAAAATAAATGGGATCCATTTTTATAGCTACTATGCCCGACCCAGTTTGACGGCCAACGAGTACCAGCTAATGCTGGATAATCTAACCACGGATGTGCTCCAGAGAACCCCAGTGGTTACAGGAGGAGACTTCAACGCGTGGGCAACAGAATGGGGCAGCAGGCTCACCAACACCAGAGGACAGGTCTTATTAGAAACATTCGCTCCCCTAGCTATAGGCATTGCTAATAAGGGCCGGACAAATACTTACCGGAAGGCTGGAGTAGGGTCCATCATTGACATCACCTTTGCGAGCAACTCCATCCTGAAAACCATAAAGTGGAGGGTCAGTGAGGAATATTCACACAGCGACCATCAGGTGATAATACTGGAAATAAAAGGGAAAAAAAACAGTCCAGCTCCGAAAACTTACTGGCCCAAAATGGAATGACAGATCTTTCGATAAGGATGCATTCGAAGAGATGTTGAACGGTGATCAAGCTCCAAGCGGAACAGCGGAGACCCTCTCTCACCACCTCACAGGCACCATCACCACAGCGTGCGACGCATCAATGCCTAGGAGAGCAAACACCAGGAACGCATCACCGTGTTACTGGTGGAACGAGGAAATAGGCGAACTCCGGGCAAAATGTCTGCAAGCCCGGCGTAAAGTCCAACGATCAAGAAGGAGGGCGGATTTCCAACAATGACTGGACACCCTTAGACTGGCGAGACGTAGCTTAAATAGAGCCACTAAGGAAAGCAAAACTGCATGCTTTAAACGTCTCTGTCAAGAAGCCGACATCAACCCATGGGGCTCGGCATACAGTATGGTGATGACGAAATTAAAGGGGTATAGGACTCCTCAAATAACATGTCCGATAATGCTGAGATCCATAGTAGAGCACCTCTTCCCTCAAAGGCCTGCTGCTATGTGCAATATTATACGAGAAGTCAATCCAGAAGATATTCCTTTAATTACTCACGAGGAACTGCTAAGGGCATGCAGCAAGATAGGTGACAACAAGGCTCCGGGACCCGACGGCATCCCGAACAAGGCAGTAAAGGCAGTTGTAACAAAAAGACCAGACCTCTTCATAACAACAATGAAGCAGTGCCTTGAAGAAGGAACCTTTCCCGAAAAATGGAAAACGCAGCATTTGGTCCTACTGCCAAAAGGAAAGAAGCCCCCAGGAGAACCATCATCGCCCAATATGCCTATTAGATACCATGGGAAAGATCCTCGAGAAGATAATCTATAAAAGATTACTCGCAGTAGTAGAAGAGAAAGGAGCCCTCTCAGATCACCAATTTGGCTTCAGAAGAGCACGATCTACTGTTGATGCCATAAGAGCGGTAGTCGATATCGCCAAAGGTGCCATCGAAGGAGAAAGATGTCTCTACGGCACAAAGGAGTATTGTGCACTAGTAACGCTGGACATTAAAAACGAATTTAACTCTGCGAACTGGTCGTTTATTAGAAGGTCACTTGCCAGGATGGATACGGCATATTACCTGCTACGGATAGTGATGAACTACTTCAACAACAGAAAGCTGAGGTACAATACCGATGAAGGCGTAAAATACTACAACGTAACTGCGGGAGTTCCACAGGGATCGGTTTTAGGGCCCCTATTGTGGAACATCATGTACGACGGAGTACTACGATTAGCGTTACCTGGGGGAGTAACGATAATTGGATTCGCCGATGACATTGCAGTCGTCACAGTAGCTAAACAGATCCGTGCAGTAGAATCAGCTACAAATGAAGCAATTGCCCGGATAAAAGATTGGCTAGTATCCGCCGGACAAGAACTAGCTGACCATAAAACAGAAGCTGTTCTTATAACCAGCCGAAAAACTGTCGAATTTGCCAACTTTCAGGTTGGTAACCAAACCATCAGGTCGAAAGAGGCAGTTAAATACCTTGGAGTAATGCTGGACAACAGGCTACGGTTTAAAACACATGTTGATTTTGTTACCAAAAAAGCATCGCAAATGCAGGGAGCTCTCTCGCGTATCATGCCTAACATCGGTGGACCTGGATACGCTAGAAGGATTCTACTCTCTAGAGTTATCACCTCAGTTCTGTTATATGCCGCCCCAGTCTGGGCGGAGGCACTGAGGACGAAGGAGACCAAAAGGAAACTATCGTCATCATACAGACTCTGTGCGCTACGGACAATCAGCGGCTTTCGAACCATCTCTGACGAAGCTGCATTTGTCATAGCTGGAATGGTCAACATCGATATTCTCGCAGATGAAATGCTGAGGATATATAACAGAAGAGCATTGAGTCATCACGACGCCACTGGTATCAAGGTGATAAAAATTGAAGAAAGGGCAGCGTCAGCAGCTATGTGGCAAGCTCGTTGGGCTAATACAACAAAAGGCAGATGGACATACAAACTTATACCGACAATCCAAGATTGGATAAGTCGAAAGCATGGGGACTGCAACTACCATCTAACGCAGTTCCTGTCTGGCCACGGTGGCTACCGCAAATATCTACACCGATTCGGACACGATAACTTACCATCCTGCCCGGAATGCCCAGGTGAAGATGAGGATACGGAGCACGCAGTGTTTTACTGCACACGTTTCACGGCATGGAGAATTACTCTGCCAAGTCCGTCATTACTCCTCGACCATATGTTACGGTTGGAAGAAAATTGGATGGCAATATGTTCTTTCGTAACAACTCTACAAAAAGAGTTGTGGAGAATAGAAAAGCTAAGAAGAGCAGCAGAAGCAACAGAACATCAGAAGGAGCAATACAAGAAGTATAGCATGAATTGCTAACCAGCCCCGCGAAGTAATACCTAACGGCAGTCCCGCGGGGAGAGTGGTTGAAGTGTGTAGGGTGTGTGTTTAGTACGTAGGCGTATTCCTGGCATCGAGTACTCGGTGTGCGAATCGTGCATGCTAGTAGCACTCGGGCTACTAGTATCTATGAAGATTACACATCCCTGGCGCAATCCAAAAAAAAAAACAAACAAAAAAACACACACACACACACGCGCGCTCGCGCACACACACACACATGGTAACCTTGATGACGCATTTCCTGGTCTAGAACCCGCATAGCCCTGCTACTAGCATGCCTCTTGTGAGGGTAGATTTTCCAGTTGAACTTCGCTGCCACCTGTGGTATCAATACCGATAGTTTTGTTCATTGCATAATCTATATTAACATTATCTAAAGGTAGATGGCAGGTTGGCATTTTAGTCGCATTTTTCGACAAGCATGCCTACCGTGGCTATTAAATTGGATCTGCCAATTCAAACAGTGATTGCTGCTGACTTCAAACCATTTTAGCGTTTTATTCAACAGTACTTTCATTAGTCAAGTGTGAGAATGCGAAACCCCAAATCCTAATCGGACTCGATAACAGCGTACCGATAAGTTACATCGAATATGCTGGGATTGGGCCAATAGTCGCGGAGTCCAAACTTGTTTTGATGGTGTACGGTAGGACCCCGACCAAGGTCAAGGAGGACAATAATAATGACTTCATCCTTCATAGCTGTAAAACCAGGGAGGAGGACTTACATTTAGAGGGCATAGTAGAAACCAGTCACCTACCGAAGCCAATATAAGAGCTCTTCAAATTATGCTGAACACTACTGAAAGAATCAACGACCGCTTTCAAACCAGCCTGTTGTGGAAGAAAGGCATTTTCGAGGTACCATCAAGTTTTAAAATGGCGAAACGAAGACTTTGGCTCTGGAAAGTAAGCTGCAGAAGGAACCTGAGTTTGCCGCTTTATACAAGGTTATCATCGCGAGTTATGTGGCGAAAGGGCACGCCAGAAAGCTTACAGAAGCTGAAGCACATGCCCATTCATTGAGGACCTGGTGTCTTCCACGATGCGGCCGCGAAAGTGAACGATGCTTCGTGGAACTCCTTCCTGTTAAAGGGACCTGATGAGCTGAAGCCGTTGGTAGCCATCCTATTCAACTTCCGTATGCAGCACATTGCGATGTCAGGTGACGTGAAGGAAATGTTTCATCAGGTCGTGATCCAGCCAGATGATCAAAACTCGCAGCGATCTCTTTGGGGAAACCACAAGGACGACCCGATCGACATATACGTGATGCAATCGATCAAGTTTGGTGCTTTGCCTAGTCAATTACATGAAAAATCTTAATTTTTTATTATTATGTATGTACATATATAATTATTTATTGTATCAATCATACTAGTTTATAACAATAATTTAACAAATCTTAGGAGCTAAAAATACAATAATGATCTCTACCAGTGTATTGGACAATCTTGTTTGATGCAAAGATAGAAGAATTATTTTACTAAGATAGGATCTAATTTAAACTTTATCTGTTAAATCAAGAGTACTCGTACCTTTTTTTCTTGCCTATGTGAAAATAAAAGGTTTCTAGCGAGAGGATTTGGATGAATTACCAGTTTGTTGATATATTTGTTAGCATTTCATCGAATTTCTTCTTGTATAGTAGGGATTTTCAGGTCACGGAAGATATTGGCATTTCTAATAAAACACGGGTGCAGGGCTGTCCTCTTTCTAGTTTGGTTATGTTGGAAGCGGATGAAGTAACTACCCCAGAGTTGGATTCCGTATGACCAAATTGGCTTAATAATAGTTTAATAGACCAGCACTTTATTTTCTAGGCTTAGTTTTGAGTTGCTGTTTAATAACCAGTAGAGTGAATTTAAGTTGGATTTGAGCTGATTTAGAAAGGCGTAATACTGTCATATTCAGGTCCCTTTTTTATTTTAAAGTTTTTGATTGCCTCTACTAAGTTTTTAGTCCTTATTTTGATAGGATTAAAAAACTTGGGAAATCGATTTGTAATTGGAGGAGACTTTAATGCAAAAAATACGCATTGGGGATCCAGGCCCACAAATACAAAAGGCAAAGAGCTATTAGAAAATAACGGCCAACTGATCCGAGTAAAATAAAAGACCTAATTGATTTCTTCGTAATTAAGAACATATCTGATAACAATATAGAAATAGATGAAAGTCAGGATCTGAGTTCTGATCACAAACCAATACTCTTAACATTAAGAGAAAATATAGTTAAAAATAAGTCTAATCCAACATTAACTAACAAGCACACTAATTGGGATGGTTTTAAACAATCGTTAGAAGGCAAAATCAACCTAAGGATATCCCTAAGGAATACAGAACAGTTAGAAGAAGAATTGCAAAATTCGTAAGCGATGTTCAACAATCAGCCTGGGAAAACACACAGCAAATTAAACGAACAGCAAAAGAGAATACTTATCTCTAAGAGATTAAAGAACTTATAGTAGAAAAGAGAAGAGCAAGAAGAAATTGGCAACACACAAGAGCCGCTGAAGATAAAAAGCATTTTAACACCCTAACATAGAAACTTAGAAGAGAAATTAAAGAATGGTGAAGTAAAGAACTTGGGGAAAGTTCGTAATGATGTTAATACCGATTATTCCTTATGGAAAGCAATCAAAAGCATTGAAAGGCCCAACTAAAATAACTAATAGGAGGGGGGCTAGAAGTATAGAAGATAAAGCTCATAATTTTGCAGAGCATCTCGAAAATATATTTCAACCTCATGCAGATGAAAGCGAAATAACAACGGAAGTAGCTGAACAAGAAAATGAAGAAATAAGACTTATAACACCAACTGAAATACGGAATATAATTAACTTAAATAAGAGTATAAAACCAACAAAAGCCCCTGGATACGATCTCATAACGGGTGAGGTTTTGAAGCATCTACCGATGAAAGCATTAATTAAGCTCACCAACCTCATAAAAACGCAGCTTTCAGGTTAAAATATGTACCCAGTTTGTGGAAAGGTGTAGAGGTTATAATGATCCGATAACGAAACAGCGTCATATAGACCAATCTCGCTACTGCCTATTATGTCTAAGGCCTTCGAGAAACTATTAATTAAAAGGTTAAATACAATTATAGAAAGAAAGAACTTGATTCCTAATTCCCAATTCTTTTTCCGAAACAAATATTCGACGATCAATCAAATAGGATAACTCAAGGCATTAGAAGAAAAAAGAGTCTGCTCCACGATCTTCTTGAATGTGGTACAAGCTTTTGACAAAGTTTGAGGGGTTTAAACACTATCTTTCTTATACACTATCTTTTTTATACACATTTCATGCCTCACCTTCGTCATCATTTGAGGTAGGAGCTCCAATGCATTTTTTTTTGGACGTGTTACCTGAAAATTTCATTCGTTCTATTGCAAAAACAATCGAACAATTTTTCCAACCGGTGCGATGGTTCAAAGTCCAAACAAGTGAAAAAAAATCATTCATTCGTTCGACTGGAAAAACAATCGAACAATTTTTCCAACCGGTGCGATGGTTCACAGTCCAAAGAAGTGAAAAAAACATCATTCATTCGTCCGATGTGCGATGGTCAGACAGTGTTCATACAGAAAAGGGCAGAGCAGCCGTCGCCAGAGTCAGACAGTGTACATACACAAAAATCATTCAGTAAAAGTAAACTATCGGACCATCTATAGTGAAACATTTGAATATTTTTTTTTCATTCGAATGAAAATAGTAACAACATTTGAATGTTTTTTTTTCATTCTAATGAATGAATGAAATAGTAATGAACGATTTTCGACTATAGAATAAATGAACATTTTGCAACCATCGAATAAGTCGATTATTTTTATTCGATAGTTCCCAACACTACCAGTGATCTCCCAACGCCAGAAAATAACACTGTAGCTACCTTCGCTGACGACACTGTGATCCTGGCAGTTGGTAAAGACAACGCGGAATCAACACAAACCCTACAACTAGCTGTCAACAAAATTTATCGTTGGAAAAACAATGACGCATTAAACTGGATGAAGTTAAGTCGGGCCATGCTGACTTCACTAACAACAGTTTGAACTATTTACCAATCACTGTCAACCGACAAATAGTACCATATGGAAACACAGCGAAGTACCTTGACCTTTGTTTTTTTTTCTTTTGTTGCGCCAATGGATGTAGTAATCTTCTAAAGATACTAGTAACACGGGCCACTAGCACGATTCACAAGCCCGAATAATCGATGCCAGGAATGCGCCTACGTACTAATCCACACCCAGTACTCTTCTACCACTCTCTCCGCGGGACTGCCATTAGGTATTGCTTTTCGGTGCTGGTTAGCAAATCATGCTATACATCTTGTGTCAACTGTTTCTGATGCTCCTGTTACTTCTGCTGCTCTTCTTAGCTTTTCTATTCTCCGCAGCTTATTTTGAAGAGTTGTTGCGAAATTACATATTGCCATCCAATTCTCTTTCGACCGCAAGATATGGTCGAGGAGCAACGACGGACTGGGCAGAGTAATTCTCCATGCCGTGAAGTGTGTGCAATGAAAAACTGCGTGCTCCGTATCTTCATCTTCAGCCGGGCATTCGGGGCAGGATGGTGAACTGTCATGTCCAAATCGGTGGAGGTATTTATTTGCGGTAACCGCCGTGACCAGACAGGAACTGTGTTAGGTGGTAGTTACATTCCCCATGTTTTCGGCTTATCCAGTCTTGGATTGTCGGTATTAGTTTATATATCCGCCTACATTTTGTTGTATTCGACCAACGAGTTTGCCGCATAGCTGTTTTTTTTTGTTTCCATTTTGATTACTTTGATGCCATTGGCACCGTGTTGGTTCAGGGCTCTTCTACTGTACTTCTTCTGAACATCTCGTCTGCGAGGATGTCGATGAGGACCATTCCAGCTATAACAAAGGCGACCTCGCCTGAGATGGTTTCGAAGCCGCTGATTATCCGTAGCGCGCAGAGTTTATATGTTGAGGATAATCTCCTTTTTGTCTCCTTTACTCTTAGTGCCTGTACCCAGCCTGGGGCGGTATATAAAAGAACCGAGGTGACAACTCTAGAGAGCAGTATCTTTCTAGCGTATCCAAGTCCACCGATTTTAGGCAGTATTTTTATTTTTTTTTATAATCTGCGAGCGCCGAAAGGAATATGAATACCCTTAAACTGTTTCAGGGCACGGGCGTCGAGGAAAAAGGGGAAGAGGAACAGAGGAGGAGCCTATGCACGTTGGCTTTGAATGTTTGAAGGTTGTAGTGATGGGGAAATACAGAGCTTGGTAGATCATTCCACATTCGTGTTGTTCGGCTTATAAATGAATCCCTATATTTGACAGTACGACCGAAGTTTGGCTTTAGGATAAACTGATGTGGATTCGAAGCATGTCGCGTATTGCGGGTGAAATTTTGAAGGGGAGAAATGCAACTGGCTATTTCACTGGAACATTTTTTATTAAAAAAACGATAAAACAGGGAGAGACAGGAGACATTTCTCCGATGTTCTAGTGAACCAATGGAATTCACAATGTCTCTATCACCTATAAGTTTTAACGTGCGATTCTGTACCCTATCAAGAATGTGAAGAACGGTCTTAGGTGCACCAGACCAGATATGGGCGTTACATTCCAGCTTAGAGCGGATGAATGAATTATAAATTGAGGCCAGATCAGATGGGGTAGAATATTTCTTGCACCGTTTAAGGAATCCTGGACATTTTGCAGCATTTTTGGCGACCTCGAATATGTGATCATTCCATCGAAGATGGTTATTAATACACATACCGAGAATGGCAAGTCTTTCGGTTTCAATGATGCAAGTACCATCCATGGACAATGGTTGAGGGTTTTAGTTTCGCTTGAGAGACAGAAGACAGCATTGTGTTTTGGAAGCATTAAATTCCACTCTGTTGGTTGAACCCCATTTAATTATGCTATCCAGGTCGCAATTTAATGTGTTCAACATACGTTGCCGTTCCCCTTCTTCGGCCGAAGAGCAGGGACGTGAGTTAGGGAACGAATATGAAAAACTGAGAGTACTGTCATCAGCATAGGAATGGATTGGATTAGAAGTTGCAGACAAGAGATCATTTATAAAAATAAGAAAGAGAGTTGGAGACAAAACAGAGCCTTGGGGAACACCAGCATTTATTTGGTGAATTGCAGACTTGAAGCCATCCAAAACAACTTGTATTGAACGCCCCGAAAGGTAATTTCTAATCCATTGAAGAAGAGACTCATCGACGCCATATGCACACATTTTCGACAAAAGAGCTTGATGCCAAACTCTGTCAAATGCCTTTGAAATATCAAGCGAAACCATCTTAGTTTCACCGAAGTAATGGAGAGATTGGTTCCACTTTTCGGTGACATATGCCAACAAATCATAAGTGGACCTGTTGCTACGAAAACCATACTGCCGGTCATTAAGGAGTTTTCGTGAATTGAAATATTTCATAAGCTGACGATTTATCAGCGTTTCCATGACCTGGAAAGAAGGGACGTAAGTGCAATGGGTCGGTAATTGGACGGGAAGGAAGATTCCCCTTTTTTAAGGACGGGCTGGACAAATGCTGTTTTCCATCTACTCGGAAAGAGCCCTGAAAAGTAGGATAGACAGAAAAGCTTACGCAGAGGTTTTGCCAGCGTAGAAGAACACCTCTTTAAAACTATGGGGGGGATACCATCTGGACCAGCGGGTTTATGTATGTTGAGACCTTTGAGTACTCCTGCAACTGTACGAGTGCGAAAGTGGACTTGTCCCATGGAAAATTTGACGCTCTCAAATACAGGTGGAGACGAAGCATTATCTTGCAGCGTGGAGTTCGCTGCAAAGTGAGCAGCAAGCAGATTAGCTTTGTCTAAGGAGCTGACAGCTGTAATGTCATTGTAAATAAGCGTGGGGATGGCAGACGAGACAGATTTTTTAAAATTTTTGACGAATGACCAAAAATGTTTACTACCTTTGGGACATTGTTGGATTTTTTGCCTCAATTTTTGGTAATGTAAGAATTTTACACGTCGAATATGGGCATTGCAGTCTTTTCTGGCTGGTTTAAACTTTTTTCGGTTTTCCTCAAATTTGTTGGCTTTATAAGACCAAAACTTACTTCTTTCAACCTGATAGCCTCTTTACAGCTCTGGTTAAATCACGAGTTTGCCTTAGGTTTAATGCTATTTATTCTGCTAGGAATAAAGTCATTCATGCCTAAGAGGGTAGTGTTAGTGATCATATCAGCAGCGGCATCCACGTCGCTATCGAGGAAGCATAGCGACCAGTTAAAACCCCTAAAAAAGCCATACTTTTCTTGTAGGAGTTTTTCTTTAACTGAGTGGTCGGGGTAGTAGAATTTAGCTGATACGATATTGTGGTCAGACCGACCTAGAGGCGCTAAAACATCAATAGTGTATTTATCAGGGTGCGAAGTAAGAAACAAGTCCAAAGTGTTGGCGGAATGACTTTCAATGTTCGGTATACGTGTAGGCTCATTTACAAGCAAAAGTATACGCGAGAGAGCTGCCTGTATTTGCAGTGCTTTTCTTGCTGAATAATCAACGTGCTTTTTGAACTTCAGTTTATTGTCCAGCATTACTCCATGGTATTTAATTGCTTCTTTGGACCTGATTGTTTGGTTACCAAACTGAAAACTAGCGAATTCTACCGTTTTTCGACTGGATAGCTTCTGTTTTATATTCGGCTAGTTCTAGTTCGGCGGAAACTAGCCAATCTCTTATCCGAGCAATTGCTTCATTTGTACCTGATTCGACTGTACAGATCTGTTTTGCAACTGTCACGACGGCAATGTCATCGGCGGATCCAATTATCGTTACTCCGTCGGACAGCTCCGTTGGACATGTTATTGGAGTGGTCCTACAACCCTTCAATTTCGTCATCACTATTCTGTATGCCGAGCCCCATGGGTTAATGTCAGTTTATTGACAAAGACGTTTGAAGCATGCGGTGTTGCTCTCCTTGATGGTTGTATTTAAGTTGCGTCTCGTCAGTCCAAGCGTTGTCAAAAGTCCGCTCTTCTTCTTAATAGTTGGACTTTGCGCCGGGCTTGTATTCATTTTGCCCGAAGTGTCCTTATTTCCTCGTTCCACCAGTAACATGGTAATGCCTTCCTGCTATTTGTCTTTTAGGCATTGATGCATTGCATGCCGTGGTGCTGGTACCTGTAAGGTGACACGCAAGTGTCTCTGCTGTTCCACTGAAAGTTAAGTTACCGTTGAGCATCTCTTCGAATGTGTTCTTATCTATTATTCCATTTTGGGCCCGTAAGTTTTGGGAGCTGGGCTGGTTTCTTTTCATTGATTTCGATTATTATCACCTGATGATCGCTATGTAGGTATTCCTCACTGACTCTTCACTCTATTGTTCTCAGGATGGAGTTGCTCGCGATTCGGATGTCGATGGTCGAACCTATTCCAACTTTCCGGTAAGTATTTATCCGGCCCTTGTTAGCGATATTTATCGCTAAGGGAGCGAATATTTCCAGTAATGCCTGCCCTGCGGCGTTGGTGAGTCTGCTGCCCCATTCTGTGGATCATGCATTAAAGTTGCCTCCTATAATCACTGGGGCTCTCTGGAGCACATCCGCGGTTAGATTATCCAGCATTAGTTAGTACTTGGTTGCCGTTAAGTTCGGTCTTGCATAGCAGCTATAGGAATGGATCCCATTTATTTTCGCTCGCACGAAGCCTTCTGCTTGGTCGTTTATTTCTTGGAAGGCATGGCGTCCGCATATCCATATTGCCGTTTGTTTTGCCTTATCGCAAATCCAATTGTTATTATGATGAGGACATTTATAGAGCTCTCTGATCATGATGACGTCCGCTCTTTCGTCCTTGGCCGTTTGTGCTAGGATGTCCTGAGCTATTCTGCAGTTATTGAGATGTATCTGTAGTACCTTCAGGGTCTTTTGCTTGTGATAGCTCTCCTGAAGACTGGGCATTTGATGCTACCGGCTACATGTTTCGCATCTTCTGGGCAATCCTTTCTACAGAACATGCATGATGGCTCCTTGTCGTAGTTCTTTGCAATGTGGCCTTCTAATCCACATTTTCTGCATAGCTTGGAGAGGTCTTCTCCGTTTTTACATTGCCCGGCTATGTGACCAAACCCTAGACACATAAAGCATTTTTTTAATCAGTGTTCGCTTGCGGATGCGACAGTTAGCCCAGCCGATTTTAATTCTTCCGGCTTCTAACAGCTTTCTTACGTCTTCTGCGGGGAGACTGATAGTTGCTGTTTGAGTTCCTCCATACGCCTTTCGCAGAGATAAAATATCTGCCGGTGAAACTTCTACTCCAAACTGGACCTTGGTTCCATTGATTATGTCATCTATTGTAGTGACCTCATCGATGTAATTGACCACGAGTATAGTACTCTGCGTGAGTGTCCTTACATTCGCCTGCTCCGCTTAGGTTTCACTGATGACGCCTCTAAACTCAGTAGTCTTGATAGCCGTCTCCTTGAGTTGCTGGCATGACCCTATATGCTAAGCTTCGTTGGCAAGAGCACATTAAGAAGAAAAAAGAGGAATTAGGAATTAAATACAGAAAATTGTATTGGCTAATAGGTAGAAATTCACTCCTTTCAACGCATAACAAGATTTTACTATATCAGCAAATTTTAAAACCAGTATGGGCCTATGGCATCCAGCTTTGGGGCTGTACCAAAAGAACCAACATGGAAATTATCCAATGATTCCAAAACAAGGTACTAAGGACCATCATCAATGTACCCTGTTTCATCAGAAATATCGATCTCCATGGGGACCTAGTGGATCTTGTCACCAAAGCAGTAAAACAAAATGCTAGAAGACACGAAGGAAGACTTCATCAGCATGCAAATATTGAAGCATCACAGCTCCTGAATAACACGAACATTGTACACAGGCTCAAATGAATTAAATCATTTGAGCTGGTGTAGATGTAAACCTGCAGTACGCCAGATACCAGGAGACGCTATTGCGTGAACTTCTTGGATAAATAGTTTATTTAGCAAATTAGGCTAGATTAAAATTGCTAATTAGTCCAAGTGACTAGATTGTAATATTAATTAAGTGTTGAACAAACACTTGAATTAAAAAAAATATATATATATTTTGACAGGAGCTTATAACAGGGCGGCAGGGATTTCAGGGAGAGTTCCGGGATTTGAGTATTTGTTTGGCGTAAAGACTTTACGCAAGTGTTCGGCAAATGCTAAGCCTTTCGCGGAATCGTCCTTGGCCCAGTTGCCATCAGGTAAACGAAGAGGGGATTATATTTGTGCGGGCCCTTTAAACTGTTTCGGAGCTAACCAGAGAGAGTAGTCTGTTCTATTAGTTGGTGTTAGGTTTAGGAGAAAATTTTGCAAGGCCAAGTTTCAAATCTTTATGGACGGCATATGAACATCTTGCTAGTTCATATTTTAGGACTGGATCTAGTTTGTTGCCATTCTCTTCTTAAATTTCTATTTTTTTCAGGAGTTCTTCAATATAGGGAGTCTTTATATCGAGCACGAGGTTTTTTTTTTTCTTTTCTTTTTTGCAAGAAACTGTTGCAATATGTGCGGCATCAGTTATGACTTGGTTGAAGTTTAGGATTGCAGACTCTATTTCTGCTCTGGACTTTAAGGAGATTTTTTGGGTGCATTTGGAAGCTTATATATTTCCTGAATTTAAGCCAGTTTGTGTTTTTATTAGTGAAAGATATTGGTGAAGGATCTAGGATTAAAGGGGTCCTTCTCCGGATCGGAGAATGATCTGATAAAAGCAGTAGACTTGTTTCAGTGCGGAAGTAATGCCTCAAGGTTTACACAGGAGCTTCCGAGGGCCATTCAAACACTGCGAAAGTCGATCACCATTACGTTAAGGACTACATCGACAGTTTCGACAGCATTGTTGAGGCGGTTGAATTCACCACAAGTGTGGTGGATTTGAGTTACCAAATTTTGCTTCGAACTCCCCAGGAGTGTTAAGAAGCGTTTCCGTTCTGAACGCCAAGGATCAACAGAGTCAAACAATTGACATGAACATTAATGCTGCCGTTAGGTATTTGTTGGGAACCAGTTAAGGATATTTTCACGTTCAAGCTGAAATTCCTTCATGGCAGCCAAGATGTTCTGCTAAAGGATAGGTGCCCCACCAAGAGAGATTTTTTAAACATAATTATGTCCATTTTTGACCCGCACGGGATGATCTCTAACTTCGTCATTCACTTGAAATTGTTATTGCGGTCAGTATGGAGGCACGCTATCGAATAGGACCAGCCAATGCCCCATGAGATCTTCAAACGATGGCAGCTGTGGAAATGGAACTACCAATATTGACTAAGTTAAAGGTGCGGATATGTCATGACACTTCCCTGCCAACGACCAAAGACGTCGTTCTACATATTTTCGTGGATGCCAGCGAAGAGACGTTTAGTGCGGTGTCGTACCTTTGTGTCAAAGTTGGTCAGCGGATTCGTGTGTCATTCGTATGTGGGAACAAAAAGTGGGCTGCGAAGAAGCTGTTATCAATTCCCCGCATGGAACTGTCTGCCGCTATCCTAGGCATAAGGCTCAGCAAATCCATTATCGAGCACAAAGAATCTCATATTCTAGAGTGATTCTAAAACCGTCATCCGGCTTGGATCGGAGCGCAGTCGCCATACACAGTTCACAGGATTTCGGATTGCTGAAATGAAGATCAGCCAGTGATCAGAGGCCACACGAGCGCGGGTCTCTACAAAGCTGCAAGTCAACAACAAGTGGTTAAACGGACCATCATTCCTCAAGCTTCCAGAGGAGAACTGGCATTTGCTAACAAATGACATCAGTAATCATGTGTCATGTGGAGTTCCTACGCATATAAGGAGTGATAATGGAACAAATTTCATCTTCGCAAACAATTTCTTGACTGTTGGAATCTACGACACCGATCCGATTAAAGCGGAAATCTCCGCGAGAGGCATCGAATGGGCATTCAATTGGGAAGAGGAAAATCATACTCTACAATCTAAATCTAAACTTAACTGGAAGCTTAATATCAATGAAAGAGTAAAAAAGGCAGCGACCGCTTTCCACACATGCAACCGAATTTTTGTGAGAAGGTTGGGGGGGACCAAACCCTGAGGTATTTCTGTTGATGTGTACGGTAATCATGAGACCAATACTCATGTATGGCAAAGTAGTCTGGTGGCGAGCTGCAGACAAAGCAACCAATCTTAAGGCAATGACGAAAATACAGAGACTAGCATGTATAGGCACAACCAGCGCGATGAGAAAAATGCCGACAGCAGGGATGGAAACAATTCTCAACATGCTACTCCTGGACTTGAGGATCAGCCAATCAAACAGTTTGAACTAAAATTTCGAAGATCATGCACAGATTCTAACGAAACTCGTAAACAGTGACTACACGACAAACCAACAAAAGACAAGGCTATATCTATTTACACGGATGGGTCAAAGTTGGATATAAAACGGGCATAGGTATATTCTCCGGAAAACCAAACATACACAGCTCAATCAGACTTCCTGACTACAGCAGTGTGTTTCAAGCCGACGTCCTGGCAGTAACAGATGCAGCCATTATGGTATCAATGATGGCAATACTACGAGATAATATTACCATTTTCATTGACAGTCAGGTGGTCATTAAAGCAATTTTTGCTACTGAAATTCAGTTAAGATTTTTGGTTCGCAGCATAATATTACTCTCTGTTGGCTTCCTGGTCACAGGGATATAGCCGGAAATGGGACAGTTCACAAATTTGCAAGAAAAGGGTCTGCAATATATCACAATCGAGTACTCCAATGGATTAAGCTTCCACTCTGTAACCTTAGAGAGCGAGTTGAGTATAAGATCCTAGAAAAGAAACCACACAATAAAACTTAAACTCAATGGTGACAAAATATGTAGAGACTGCGGGCGGTGAGGAAGAGGCGCACAAGAAAACACCTCATTTTCACTGCCACTGACCAAGCCTATGTCACCTAAGAAACATAACTTTAGGAAAATATTACTTCCAGGACACACAAGAACTACCTATCTGACGTTTCACTAAACAATCTTTCCAGGTTTCTGAAGACTTCACGATGGTTGAAGATATAATAACCAAAGAACGAACAGTAAGGTAGGAATCCAGTACAGGAACTGAGATCAACCCCTCATTGGGCAACACAATGAGTCCACAAGGACCTAAGTGGGATGAGTCGAGTCTTTTCCACCCTCGTCAACCCAGCAACTTAATCTAACCTATGGGGTGCTTCATACACTCAGAAATATTTTAGTTACAAATTTCATCGGTTAAACTTTTCCAATGAAGCTTGAGATAACACTTTGAATACGCACTCATCGCCTTATCAAATAAAATCAAGTCAATCCTTGCGCATGAACCAATATTTTTGGTAGTGCATTTATCCATAGTTCCGAAAATTGACGAGCTTTATGGCTATAATACAAACAAAACATGGTACTAAAAATAAAGCCAGCGCACATACACAGACGACGTTGCTCGCAGTATATACTACTGCGCGAATATAACGCATGCTTTTCCCCTCTTTCTGTTTTTGTTTCATCTATAAGAAATGTTATGAAGATATCTATTTGTCTTACACATTGCTGTATAAAATATCGAAATTTTTCTGTAAATTCTTTGAATAAAGTTCACTCAATTGAACACGAGAAGATTCCTTTTTAAGTAAAAATTATTAAGTTATGTACAGCAACACGTAATTTCTACTAAGAGTCTGAAAAAAAGCTAAAGAAGGCAGGAGGTAGCTAAAGAACAGAAGATATCACCAACATCCCCAAATGGAAAAAAAAATCAAAGCATTATACTGTGTTCTTCCCTATACCTTCTCGTAATTAGAAAGAGATACAACTAAACGGAAAGTGAGACAAAATAAAATGTTATTTTCCCTATTATATCAGAGATAATTTTTCTAAAAGCATTGCGAAACTATTCATTTGCCCTCTGTTTCTTTTTATATTTATCGCATTTATACACGGAAGAATGGTAACTGGTGATTTTTTTTTACTTATGTCACTCAAAATACTACTCTACTTCCAACTTTTATATAGGCGAATAAATTATCGTGCGGTGTGATGTCAAGTTTTTCTAGAAAGTTGAAATTAAAATCGTAAAAAAATATTTTTTTTTTCAATAAGGTGAATTATGTTGCACTCGGGTGTGACAATAAAAATGCGTTACAAAATGCTACAGTCACAAATTAATCCTCAAAGTTAATAGGTATATTTCAAATATTGGGAAATTAACTCAGCGCTGGCTCATTATTATTCCTGACAATTTTTCCAAATTAATATTTAAAACAACATGTAAAACAAATAATAATAGATTGTGGTTCGTTTGTCAAACTTATAAATTTCAAAGTGTTTCCAAAGTTATGTAAATTTGTGTATCTATACAGATACACATTATTCTGCTGTTTGATATTCGTAATTATTTTCCTTTCTGCTTACTTTTTTCATTAATTTTTTTTTTCATTATCCTATGTGACACGCGATATACGAGCATTTCTGTTTACTTTTTCTTAAAAGAAAATTAATCGACTGGAATACAAACAGTAGTGCAATACGAACAATATATGCGTGTACAGACATATGTATGTACATATATCTTCAGGACATAACAGCAACAGCAGCTAACTAACTAAAAATTCAAATAGCCAATGAGAGCAGTAGCACTTCTCGTCCATAGTTGCAAAAGCAGCATTAACAGAATCAAGAAAACTACCATTTACCACAGGCTCACACGTTCTGCTAAAGAAGAATTTTGTAATACTCTGGTCAATAAACAACAGTTCGTTGGGCGACAAATAATACCACGAATTATTATTCCAAGTGTTTTCTTACCGCATTAAAAAAAATTGAAGTTATCCATATAAAATAAAGCGAAAATAACAAACTAAAGTCAACAACGTATGCTGGTATCCGTAGGAAAGTGAAATACATCTTCCCAACAGGACATTGAGCGTTTAAGATTCATTTACTATTTTGTTTAGCTCAATGTACTTGAAATTTTGTAGTTTTGTATCTTTCAAGCTTTATGGTTCTGAAAAGTATTTTGTTTTAGGATTATTTATTGTTATTTAAAACTATCGTCGGAACAACTGCTGTTTCATTCAATTTCTCTTTATCGTAATTAAGTTGAAAGAGGAGAGTGAGTTAACTTTACGATATTTGTTCAATCAAAATTCAACAGCGGTGCATAATTTTATCAAAAGTGAAAAAAGCGGGCGTCAACATATTATAATGTATGATTTTCTAATTCGATAAAGGAGAGACAATCAAATTTGTATTACTGAAGTAATAAGTATTCTGCTTGTATCTGTGAAAATAGTGAATTATTAAAACATCTTTAAACGTACAATATGCCTGAATTTATTTGGCTTTTTTGCAGTAAGAGTATATTTTTTTGTGAGAAAATACATTTTGAGTCTCATTCAAATAAGTGACACAATCATCTAAATTTTTACGGAATAAATAAACAGAAACAACGGGGATAGTACAAATTCTAAAATGACACGCAATTATAGAACAAAACATTAACAAAAAACACTAAAACTAAATGTAATAGAAATACTAAAGCTAACGTCATATCCTTAAGGTGAATAATTTTGTGATCCTATATGTTTTAATGAATGTGATCTCGTTAAAAGTGAAACATTAAAGGCATACGCAAATATTTACTTATAAAGTTATTTTAAGTATACACACGCAGCGGTTTTGGTATAAATGTTAAGATACTATTTTATTCGTTCAATCAAATTTAAATTAACTATGATATTAGATATCATTTAATGCTGTTATCGTTCTTGTTTTCGTGTATGCTTTCATTCTATCGATGTTGGTTATATGAATATATTTAATTAATATAAAAGACAAGGCTCAGATTTAATGAAGTTAATAGTAAAATCGGACGAGCTGAGCTTACCTATACAAATTTTTGCCTTTAGTATGTGAAATAAAAAAAAAAACAAAAAAAATAAAATAATAATAACACAAATAAATAATAAGTACATGCAAGTTCAACGAAGTAGTTTTAAGTGATTAAATCATATAGACACATTTATATATTGTTATTGCAATTTACTCCACATTATTTTACAACATTATTATAATAATATAAGGAAGTTTGCTGAAACGTCACAGACAAAGATATATACATACATATGTATATGAAGGAAGTTTTAACTTGTTTTAATACGTTAACTATATACAAAGCATTTCCTGGAATATAATACATATATTAATAAGTAAGATTAAATCGATATATTAGTGCCTCAAGTGACACAATTATTTCTGCAAGTAACTTAAGAAAAACAAAACAAATATTTTCGCGTTTATTGAGCGGCATCAGCTGTGTCTACGATTGAAAAGGAATACGTTCGAATCGCTGTTAGTGCCAAGAATTGCAGACTGACCCTAAGTATAATTTTACTGATCGCAACTGTTGATTCAAATTGAATTAATGACGATTCCATATTATAAGGGAACCTACTCGCATCTAAATACATCCCTTTGTATTTGAATAAAATAAAACGAAATCGTTCTTTGACTCTTATTAACTATCTAGGTAAGTACAATTTCTAACTCTATTTGAATATTGCTTAACATTTGGAAATACATTTTTTTTTTTATTTTCACATATTCTATCTTTTGAAGTTCAAAGTTCAAGACCATTTTAATAATAACAATCGGAAGTAAAGTACCATTCACCATAGTGACATTATTATATCTGTAGTATCTCATTTAATATTAACATTCCGAACGCCTACGTCCTCTTATGGTTTATATTCCTAATTTACAAATACTGATACCACTACATGCCGCGTACGCGTCTGGTCTAAGTTAATGTTTTTCTAAATGTACACCACTGCAGTTTCTCAACACGATACCTTCGTTAAGTGTCTTATTATTTGCTGCCGCCACTACAGAACACTTTTCCGTCCCTCCAGTCGTCGAAATCATATCAGCAATCGAATTTGACAAGTCGTCGCCTGATTACATCTAATCAGGTGGCCGTGGTGTAGTGGTAACATCAACGCTTGTCACGCTCTTGGTTCACGGTTCAAATCCTGAGGGAAATGATGACATCAGGTGGAGGGAAAAAAATACTGTGAATTATGAGCAACGACAAACAGCAAAACAAACAAGTTCCCCAGTTATCTGGACGCCACCCTTGGAGTTTACTGAAACTTAATACCACCTAAGTTTCAAACCCACTAGACCAATCTTTCTTTATCTCTCTCTCAATTTCTGCAAACGCCCGTGCCCTGAAATAATTTAATGGTATTCATATCCCATTTGGCGCGCGCAAATTATATAAAAAAAAAAATTACATTCCCAACTTAGCAACAAATTTTAATATTTAAGTATCGGAATGAAATTCTTGTGATAGAATCCATTAGAGGAAAATCGGTATTAAATTTTCTGTCCCATAATTTCTTTAATGGAAATAATAAATAATGATATATTTACATATGTAGGTATATTTCTATCTCCGACTCTGATATGGCATATTATATAGACCGGCAAAAGGATAACAATCGTTCAATATAATAATCGATTGAAAGTCATACATATGTATGTGTTTACCTAATCATTAGTATATACGCGCATTTAATAATGCAATTTACAGAGATCCTATGATGTTGATTGTTCTTAGCGGGTTGGAAAAAATGATTTATTTTCTGTTACATCTTGATCGAAATTGTACATTAAGGAATACTTGTAAGTTGATAGAAATCATGGCAGGTTTAATAATATAAAGTTTGAGTAAGTATTCACAATGGCATTTACAATTTGCAAAATCAAAAAAACAAAGAAAATCAAATTTGAGGGAGGGCAAAGAAAATGGGATTTTCAAGCACTCACGAATCTTTTAGTATAAATAAAATTATAGAAAACTCTGTCCTAAAAATCCGTTAATTTTTATTTTTATTTTTTTTTTCCTTGGGTAGGTGAAAATCTTCTTAGACACTATGAGACACCGTGTACTTATAATACTGTCAGATTTATACTGACTAAAAACCGCCTTCCCTTCTTCTTGTTTACTACAACTAAGTTATGTACCTTATCAAGTAGTTTAATCTTCAAACCAAAAATATTCGCGTGAGGCACATAGATTTCCAGCAAAAGCTCCTGCTGATACTGTCACTAAATCGAACAGTTTCATTCTTTGAAGTCACAAGGCGCACAAGGTTTGTCCAAAGTTTGCAGAATAGCATGACTACAATGATAATAAAGACGAATATGAAGCTGTACATCATTAAGTCTCTGTGGATATCATCGCATCTAATATACCAGGGAGCATTCACGATTGCTCTTATAACTTTATTTTATTTTTTATCTGGCAAAGTTCGGTAAATGACACACTTTTTATTTTAAAGTTGTCAGATGTCGTTGTCGTACCGCTAAGATCTTCTATCAATGCTTGTCCATCAAATGGCTTAAACATTTCTTCTAAGTGCTCGGCAAATAGATCCGCCTTTTCCTTGTCACTTTTTGTCCATTCGCCATTGATTTTCTGATCGGAGGCGATTGCATTTGGGGTTTATTGATACTTTTCATGGCTTTCCATAGTGAGTAAATTGTGCTTTTTTTTCGGCGGTTAGCCTTCAAGATAAGCAGAAGTCTCCCCGTTTTTAAGATCTTGGATCGCTTTTTTAAGCTTATTATAATACATAGGCAGTTGGAATATGTTTTATATTGGGTAGCGCGGGTTTTTTTGCCTTATTTTCCGTGCTCTCACGATTAAGTTCTTTTTATTTCCAGCGGATAGTTAGGTTCGCTGCTTGTGGCTTACTTCCTCCTTAAGGGAGTATTTTTCCACGCGGCGCTTTGAATGGATTCAATAAATTAGCCGACTTCATCTTCTATTTCGAGCAACACATTTAAGACAATATTTTCTTCGTAATCATTTGTTTTGTTGTTAGTTAATTTTATTTGCATTTTCTATTTTCATTTTCATTAGTCGGTCATTTATTGTCAAAATTACCGGTGAGTGATCTGAGGAGAGATCAAAGATTTCTTCTATTTTCAGAAAATTTTTAGATACTACGTTTGCTTCGATAAAGTCTATTAGGTCAGGTGTTTTTGCTGCATCGGATGGCCAATATATAGGTTTCCGCGTCGAAAAAAAATTACCCAGAATTGCATGCCGGCTTCGTACAAAAGTCTGCCTTTCCGTGAATTGAATCTTGAACCCCAAAAGGTGTGTTTTGCGTTGAAGTCACCATCAATAATGAACTGCGGTCCGAGTAAATCAAAGAGACGTACAAAATCGTTACTTTTAAACGTGCATCGCGGAGGACAATATATGCACGCGATGTTGAAATATGTGTGCGAGTGCTTAGTCTTAGCTCGAACTGAAATTGTTTGCATTGTATCGATTTCAATCGTCGAATTCATGGAGTGCTCAATGCAGTCTTTAATGAGTATTGAGGATCCGCCTCTAGCTCTTCCGGAAGGATTGTATATGTATATGTTTTTTTTTTTTTTTTTTTTTTCCCGAGGGTTGGTGAAAAAATCTTTCATAGACACTATGAGGATAGCAAGCGCGTGCTCATAGTAGTGTCAGATTCTTACTGACCAAAAAAAACCACCCTGCGATTTAATTTGTTATATATTGCAACTAAGAGATTGTATCCTCTTATTTTTACTCGAGATTCCATTGTTAAATGGGTTTCAGAAATCAAGCAAATGTCAATTTTGTCATTCCGCGAGAATACTTCTATTTAGGCGATTTTGTATAGAAGGCCGTTTGCGTTCCATGTTAAAATTTTAAACAACTGTTTCGTATTCATATGAGAATTCTTTACTTTTTAACTCAAGCTTGCGCAATTTTTGAAATATGACTTTATTTATTTTTGGTCCTCAAGTTTCGAAAGAATTATAGAGCTAACATATGCTGAGCTTTTACGGCTTTTCCTTTATTTTTGTCGAGGGACTTTACTTTGTTCGCCTCTCGTCTTTTCTGTGACGGGTTTACTTACATTCGTAACCTTTTTCTTAGCGGTTGCACGTCTATGTTTAATCGGTTTTGCGTTATGGTATTTTGAGTATTTCACAATTGTGTGAACGTGTTGATGGGGTCAGACGCGTCAAGAATTACCTACACAAATTGATTACAAATAGAGTATCTTTACGATTCAATTTAATAGTAAAACTAAAATAACATTCCTTTGAAAAAGAACTCTAATAAAAACTATAAAAATTAAATGTACTGCTTGTAATTTAAAAGTTGAAATACATGAACAAAAAATTGTATGTGGTCATTGCAGACAATATTTTCATGCAAGGTGCCCTAAATTGGGCAAAAGAGAGATAGGGTTTTTTGAAAAGAGCAAACAAGGCTACAAATGCAACGGGTGTAATCAAATTTTTTGGCTGATTGTGTTCCCTTACTGCATCCAAGATCTCAGCAAACGATTCATCATCCGTTCCAATAACTTTCGGATTCTCCAATGAACCATCTACTGCTTCGTCATCTCCCATTTCTCATGATCTCCATACCTCTATGGAGCAAGCGCTCACTCTCCACATGTTGTACAGTGAGATATTAAAACTGCAAAAGCTAAACACTTATGCAATCGTATAAATGCAGTGTTTAGAAGAAAACAATGCGTCTCTTGCGATGAAGGTTGAAACCTCGAAAATGAAGCTGAATTTGCTTGAGCAGATACTACGTTTATATTGTAATATGCGAGCTACGGCTCGAGTAGATAAAACAATATTCTGTGAAATTTATTTCTTTATTTTCTAGTCTATAGAACAATTCAGGTTCACACTATACTATTCTTCGCAATTCTTTTCTTACAGGGTCTCTGTCCTCTCAAATCACTTTATCTCCTTTCGATTACTTAATTCACAAATCCAAACTAATTACTTCTTCTTGTTAAATCTCAACTTTCAATTTATCACAAAATTACAACTTCGCCCATTATCACTTTTCTAATCTCTTCGCCACAGTTTAGAAACTACTGCTGCTTTCTCAATCGCCATCTGTCCTTATATAGCAGAAGTTTCTGATAGCCAGAAACTTCTAGCAAATTCTTCGACCACTGGAACAAGAGAAATAATTCTTGCAGTTATAATTCCCTTTTATCCCTGATATTATTCGTCTCTTTCGTTGACATGAGCTGTGGAGACTTCATCCCAGACACGAACCTCGAATGAAAGGACAGTTCGAACCAAAATTCTGCCAGAATGAAAAGTCACTTCGGAATTTGTTGCGTCATACTTTAAGGGAGCGTAGTTATTATTATGCTACAATATGTATACTTGAAGCCAGGTTCAACCCGGCTTGAAATTCATATAAACCCAGATCGATTTCAAATGAGATTAACTCAACTCGACTCAGCTAACAGAGCTGAATCGAGTTAGAAAATTTCATGCATACACGGGTTGATTGGTTGAACTGACATGTTGTCTCTGTTAGTGTGTGATTTAAGATAACTAATGTAACACAACCCAGCAGACACTATAAGCCTTATATACTTATAAGCCTTTTCACAATGCAATATAAGGCTTATCACAAATAATGGTATTCATAAGGGATGTTGCGCCACATACAATATACCTTATTTTATACCTTATTCGAACATAGGCCATGTTATTTGCCCTAAGGGATAAGCTATATATTTTATTTTATACCTTATTATAAGGCATCAAATAAGCTTTAGTTATCTTATCTATGCATAATTGAATGCATAAATAAAAACAATTTGGTTTGCGCCATGCACAAATTTGTTGTTGAACCATTTATTTTATATTAGCCTTAAGTAATTAATGTATCATTTTTAGTTAAACTACTAAGTAGAAAGAAGATTAGAAATCTTAATGTACTTACCTGTAATTAAATATACCACACTTACTTCACTTTAAAATAATAAAATAATAAAAATTAAATAAGGAAGCGCTTATTTATAACTTAAAATAAGGAATGAATACGATACGATACTCGTGATCTTATTTGTATCTTATAATAAGCCTTATTATAATTCTTAAATAAGGCTTTTCCATAGTTTTGTAATAATGCGTTCTCTATTTGCTATCCCTTATTTATCCCTTAGCCTCATACGTATATACCTTATGGCATTTTTGTTGGAAACAGAACACTAACACAATCAAAAGCAGAATATCTTCTATACTTAACTGCTGTCAGTTCAACCATGTTTGAATTTTTCAATCTTTCGACTCGGTGTGTACTCAGATCGAAATCTCAACTCAATCCTAATTCGATTCGTCGACTCTGCGTATAAACATGGTAAGAGTCAAAAAAAGAGAGCAGTGGACCGTCGGATTACCCGAAGTCAACAATGCTAACGCTAAAGAGAGAGTTACTAAGCTCTTTAGTGTTGGTCTTGGAGAGGAGTTCGATACTGACGAAGTTGAGGATTGCTACGTCTATAAAATGAAAGCAAAACGAACACTTTTACGCACGAAGACTCGACACGAAAGACACTAGATAGTGCTGGAAAGGGAGCTAAGAAGTAGAGGGGGTAGTCCGTGTCGGCCGGGTAGTAGAATCTGAAAGCTTTTTGTGTCTTTTCTTTTGCCCCGTTCGTAATTGTTTTCCTTTGCTTCATTCTTTTTTTTTCGGCGTCGAGTGCTTATCGTGCGGAAGAATTCTTGGGGTGAGTGTGTGAGGGATTAATTTCTTGCCACGGCAACTACCACTGAACACGTTTTCATTTTCGTTTTTAATGCATTTTTATTTTTCGATTTCATGAACTCTTAACAGCTAGACACAAAAAACGCTTAAAATTAGCTTAATTAACTTAACTATGTTATATATATACTAACTTAATGGCCCTATGCGGGCGCTCTAAGCTGAACCTAATGCTTAAACTATGTCTTTCGACGTAACATAACTTAAAATATTTATTAAATCTATACTTACAAATATTGGAAAACTAAGAAAAAAATTGTTAAGCAAAAACTTAGTAAATGAACCGTATTTTATATTTAAATATGAAACTTACAAACTACCTAAAAGCTACTTATTCTAAGGTACGTGATTAAACACGCAAAAATTTTTTTTGATATACATATATATGTACATATATATAGATATATTGTATACCTTCATATATACATATAGTATACATACATATAATACATAAGTATAAGGTTTTTTTTTTTGTATTTTTTTTAAACTATTTAAATCGACCTTAAAACTATGTAAGCCGGCCAGGCTATAAAAAGCTATACCGACTTTGCCCCTTGTGAGGCTACCCCCCATCAAAAGGAAACGACGAGGGAGTTCCCTCTCCGTCCCCGAGCCACCAGAATTTCTGGAGCTGCCTTACTACATCTGCCATATCACGGCTTAATACCGCTCTACTAAACCTGAGACGCTCCGTGGTGCTGTGTGCGACGTGTCGGTCGTAGTTAAGTCGCCTGTCCGCAGCATTTCGGGCAACATGGTAGATTAGCGGCACCGCTACACTATCTTGTATCAGACCTTCTCTATCTAAATATAGGAACGCATCTGGGGGGATGAAGTCGTTCTGGCTTCTGTATTTTCATTTTCTGTTCTGTCGTCAACGTCAATATCGTTAGTAATCTGAAATTTGCGTTTTCTTTTTATTTTGGATTTATGAAGTTTTTTATTATCTCTAGTAATAATTGTAACTTTTTTGTTTGCATTAATTCTATGTTTACTAAACCAAGGTGTAAATTTGTTTTGTTTCTTTTCTTAATATAATAGAGTTTTCTTTAACACGGTTTGAACACGGTTTTTTTTTTTATAATTTGCGCGCGCCAAATGGCATATGAATACCATTAAATTATTTCAGGGCACGTGCGTTTGTAGAAATTGAGAAAGAGAGAAAGAGAGATTGGTGTAGTGGGTTTGAAACTTAGGTGGTATTAAGTTTCATTTAAGATATCATCATGATCTCTTTCTTTCTGTTTATTGTATATGATTCTATAGATTTCTGTAAATGTGGAATACATACGTTCCACAGGAGAATTACTGCTCGATTGTTGAAAGGAGGTGATATGAAAATCAATGTTGTACTGTTTGCCGTGAATTCAGATCCTTGATCGGAAATTAGCTTTTTAGGTACGCCGTGAAGGCTAATGTAATGTTTAAGTGACTTGATTACATTTAGGCTACTCTGAATAGGGAGTGTATATGCTAATGCAAATTTCGAGAATTTATGTATTATTGTTAAAATTTTCCGATTGTTCATGCTGTAAACATCGATGTGGATTATGTCTAAAGGTTTTCCTAGTTTTCTGGGTTTTCGTACTTCATTCTGGGAGGATTTCTGTAGTATTTCATTATTTGACAGTTTTCTCAGTTATTAATTATTTTCATTATTTTAGTCTTCATGTGTGGAAAAAAGTATTGCCTTTTAGGTGAAATCGTCTCCTTGATACCTCTGTGGTAGTTATTTGTGTGGTAGTCAGTAATAAGTTGGTCTTGTGTGTCACTTTCTGTTATGTATAATTATTGTAAAATAATATTAACCGATTATAAAAAGGCTATCCAAAATTTGGTTTTACGCTTTATTGTAATAATTAA
Source organism: Pocota personata (assembly GCA_963082735.1). Taxonomy (NCBI): domain Eukaryota; kingdom Metazoa; phylum Arthropoda; class Insecta; order Diptera; family Syrphidae; genus Pocota; species Pocota personata. Next base: position 19,259,466 of record OY720433.1, read on the forward strand.
ACTGACAAAAGAAAAGGGAACATAATGACTGAAAATAAGGTATCTATAAACACCACCTTTCGCTACGAATTTCAAGGATCAACTAAACTTAAAAATAATTTGAATTTACAGAATGAGAAGGACATAGTAGTAATGAAAAGAGAGCATTAATGATATATACATATGTAGAAGTAGACAAATAGCACCTAAATTAATACATCTAATTTTCAACAATTATATTTTTTCGCATCGAATTAGTTTCAAAATGATGCTGTTTGAAAAATATTTCGAGTAAACACTTTAGACGATTTTGAATGTTTCATCATACGTATATATAACACAGCATTTATTTGGGGGTAAAATTTGTTTGAAAATGTTAATTATACTATACATTTGAAGTTTAAGTGGTCTGTCTCTCTCACTAGTTTCTATGATAAGTTGGATGTTAAATTCATTTAGGGGACGTTCTGAAATGTGTATGTCATCGCCAAGATTTTATATCGTTAGTATTTAGTTCTAATTTGGTCTTAGAAGGTGGTGTTTTAATTTGGCTTAATGGGTCTGCATTTTTTGTAAATTATCTCATAATCGAATTCTTCAAGCCTTAATCTCCAGCTTACTAACTTGGAATTGGGATCTTTGAAACTCATTAGCCACTGCAATGGCTTGTGATCGGCAACAATCTTAAATTTGTGACCGAATAGGTAGGGGCGGATATTTAGTTGCCCAAATGATCGTTAATAGTTCTTTCTCTATTGTTGAACAATTAGTTTCCGTGTCGGTTAAGGTTCTACTCGCGTAACATATAGGTTTGTCGCTACTAATTACAATCTTCTTGTAACCTTGCGATAGTACTGCGCCTCATCTGAATATTGGGTCGTTAATCAAGAGGTCTTTACTTGATTCAAATGCCGAAATGTATCTGTCATTTAGCTCAATGGATTTACTTTTTTTTGAGACATTCGGTGAGCGGTTTTGTCAGTTTTACAAAGTCTCGTATAAACTTGCGGTAATAATCTAAAAGTCCTAGGGACGACTTGATTTCTTTTTTAGTTCGGGGTATCGGGAAATCCTGTATTGCCTTAATTTTATCAGGGTAAGGCTTAACACCTTGACTGGTTACTAAGTGTCCAAGAAATGCAACTTTTAAACCAAACAGATTTTGCCTTGTAGATTTTCCCTTGTAGATTCTCATATCTCGTTCACTGAGTTTTGTAGCTTTTCTGTTGCTGTGGCCACGCATGCATCTGTTGCTAGAAGAGCAGTGTCGTCTGCGAATGTGGCTAACATGGTATCATTCGCCTGTGGAATATCACTAGTATATAGTAAATATAGGGTAGGGCCTAAAACACTTCCCTGTGGAACACCTGCTTGTATTTCTTTAAGTTCAGAATAGAAAAATGGTTAAAAAAAGTTATTGATATTTTTCTAAAATTTCAGGGTTTTGATGTTGTACTGAAATAAAAATTTTTTTTTTAGTAACATCTGAACTTTTTATTTTGAATAAAATATTATAAACTATGTATATTATAAACACAAACAAAAACAAATACTTACAAAATAATATATAAAACATAAATAAAATATTTTCATTCAATTAATAAATAGTATAAAAAAAGTAGTAGTAGTTATTTTAAAATGCCAAAATGATTTTTCTAGCGTCTGCGCTGATTGGTAGTATTTTCTTCTTTGCCTGTCGCCTTAAGCTTGTCATTAGTAGATCTGAGGATACGATGATACGATGCATCACATCTTCATTCGTAGCAATTCGGCTGCATTTTCTAGAATTGAAACTGCGGTAGACTTTATAATCCTTATTTCGGCATTCTTGGGCTTCCTCTTCCAATACAACAGGAGATGCACAATTTTTAATGATTTCTACTCCCCGGACTTATGTACGGTTGCTGGCAAGTTGTACCATTTATTATTCTCAACAAAAAGTTTCGCAGTTTCCCACGCGTACTCTGCAAATTTTTTGAAATCTGCTTCTTCATGTTATTACTTCAAGAATAACAGCAAACCGCCGAATTAGGTCTTCACTGACTCCAGTGATTTCTGAAGTCATTGTTGGATTGGCAAAGAACCTCCTGGATGTGTTGCCGTCATTACTTGTCCCCGCACCCTCTTTTACAACATCAAAAATGGTGCCCAGTTTTTCACGAAATTCTTGCTAAATTTTATTCTTCTAAGCGTCTCTAATTCTGCGAGTCTCACTGTTAGTTCTCCATGCTTTAAATGGCAAATTGTAGGCAACATGGAGGATACACTCCATAAATTTTATACGAGCGTGGAGAGGAGACATTCCGAATTTCAAAGCTTCACTGTTTACAGTTTTGTTTTTCATTTATGTCGTTATTCATTCCCGAAGTTGTAGTTCCACATGTGAAACAGGAAGAAGCTGCAGGAGTTCCTGTTACAGATTGGGCTGTCTTCCCGTCTAGCATTGTGAACATGAGTTCGTGGTTAATTGTGAACTGACGATTGCCCATTTGAACTATCGTCTGAGATAAATTACTGATTTCCGTCTCTATTCTTTGTTTCTCGTCTCGTATGATTTCTGCAGTTTCTTTAACAAAAGAAAATTGAATGTTCGCCTCTAGCAATTTATCATAAAGTGGAAAAACATCATGTCCTTCGTCTTTAAGTGCATGTCTCCATACTTCTTATTGGCATTTGAACAATTCTGCTTACATAAATAATGCAAGAGCCTTATCTGGATGAAAATGTGAAGAGGAAGAGCTTGATGGTGCTACATAGTTTGTCTCTTCTTGAAGAAATATATTTCTAATTTCGTCTTTCTTATACATTTTAGCTCGATCACAGCATTCTTCAAAACTCTTTCGCGGTCTTCCAGTATTAGTTGACGTTTTGGGCAGTACATTTTGGGTGAATTCTACTTCGACAACTCCTTTGAGCTAATCCATATATTTGTTTTCAAAAATGCTTTTGATTCTATGAACTGAGGTCCATCGAAATGAAAATTGAGAAATAAAACGTTTATGTACTTCTGATATCACGGTTTCTATTTGCTCAGAAGTTAAGTTGGGGTATTCTCTTTCAAAATATGGACGTATGTAGATATTGTACATTATGACCATTAGTCCTAAGTTCGCTACACAACACCGAATAAGGAATTGCGATTGAATCCATTGAACTCACTATCTGCTTATATTTATATTTCACTTCACTTACTAGTTATTATTTTTCTTACCTTGCGCAAATGCACAATCACTTAATACTGACTTATTTTCTAATCCTTTATAAGGCATTACTAATCCTTAAAGGTCATAAAAAATTAGCAATACACAACAAAAACAAAGCAATAAAACTTCAAAAAAACAATAAAAAAAATTTGTTGTTTTTCATTTATATGGAAAACGCAACAGGTATACAGGGAAAACCCATTCACAGACAAAAATCAGAAAAAAAAACCTTTTTTATTTTTACCTGCCCCTACTTGCCTGAAATAAAAAAAAAAAAATGGAGGATTATGCCTAATCCTTTGGTTTATTTTTTATTAAGCTCATTTAATTAAACCTATCATAAAATAATAATATTTTTTCCAAGAAAATTTAGTGGAAAGTTTAAAAATTTCTCAGACCTGGCTCAATGTATTAGTTTTATTTTATTTTTTAAATAAAGGTACACATTTTTTCTAAAAATAATGGGCTTAACCAGTTCGTTCTGACAATTAGTACCTCAGAAATTATAGCTTTTTGATATATACCACCGTCAAGAACGAGTTTTTCGAAACCCGATTTGGTGAGACAAATTTGAACATAACTCCGAAATATGCAAGAATATACATTTAATTTTGTCTGTGATGTAACTTGAAAGTATGGAGCACACGAGGATATGCGTCATTATGCGTAGCTTGGCATAGCTAATTTTAAAACTCAAAAAGTATTCATCAAAACAATTTTTTTTAGTACCTATGTTGGAGGCAACTTATAGTGGGCTTCTTTTATGAATTATCTTTTTTATTTTTTTTAATTTTAGATAGTCAAGAATAGACCAATAAAATGATATATAATGATACAGAATTTATTTTAAGGAACTTCGGAAAAAGACATCTACAATTTTGTTGAAAATATGGTTCGCGACTTGAATAATTTTTTTTAACTTTGAGGGCTTGTAAATAAGTAAATATGTATATTAAAAAATATTTTGAAATCATACGCCCGGATTATTTAAGAGTACTTAGACATAAAACTAAAAAGGATACATATGACTTTCTCCAAAGACATTTTTTCCGCTATCAAACCACTGTGCGGCGGCGCAAATGTTCAGACAGCAGACGATGAATCATCAGACGAATACGAAGATAGTATTGCACTCGAAGAAGATAGGGAAGCAGCACACATGACGATGGTCGGGAAGACGTGAGTGTTTTTCGTGTGTGTGCTGTTTTGGTGTGAGTGGAGAAATATAAAAAATCCTAATCGATAGAATCCCGAAGTCTAAAAGTAACACACGACACCAAAAGTGTGTCTTTCATTTCGAGTCTTCGCGTGTAAAAGTGCTCTTAAAGAAATTGAGTGCCAAAGGCGAGAAAATGAGAGCGGTGAAGAAGACGACAGCGGCGACGGCCGCAGGGTGAAAGAGAATTTCACCTCAAATTGGTGAAATTCTTTGTCATCCTGCTGAACTATTGGCAGAATTTCCGGGGAAAGAAGATTGTTTCTCGCATTGGGAATTGGGGTATGATCTCGATGAGAAGAATATGATGGTGCTAATTTCCTGCCGTTTGAGGGGAAAAGCAATTAAGTGGTTTCACTCTAGATCGGACGTGACGACAATCTCAACCAAACAACTACTGATTGAGATGGAAAAAATGTTTGGGTAGGAAATGGCTGACCGCAGAGACGTTCCAGCAATATTTCCACGAGAAGGTGGTATTGGCGAACAAAATTTCGATGGAAGATGAGGAGTTGCTCGAGTGTATCATCGAAGGGATACCTGATCCTTACTTGAGTTCCCAAGCGAGGATGCAGTGTTTCCATACTAAACACCAGCTGTTGGAGGCGTTTAGTAAGATTAAGCTTACTGAACCGAGGGCAATGTTACCCTCAACATCACGACAGAGTGCACCCACGACTTTCAGGTGCTAGAACTGTAGCGTATTGAGGCATATGGCACGCGAGTGCAACAAACCGAAATGCGAAAGGGAAGCACGCCATGTTTGCTGGGAGATAGGATACTTCGCAGCCACCTGCGCCAAGAAGAAGACGAGCAAGCAGGTATGCCACATCCCGCCAGCTGATGACGAATATTAACCCAAATCGGCGATTGGGAGTCAGGACGGCCGGGTTGTAGCAGGCCAGAGCATGAAAAGAGTTATGTCAGGGAAAATAAAAGGCGAGCGAAGAGAGATTGATGTAAAGGGGTTAACGATGATCGATGTAGGTCATAGTGTTGTTACGAGGCCCTAGGTGCTGTAAAACACACACACAACAAAAAATCATTTGGTTGAGGTGACACTAGTCACCAAAAGTGACACCAGTCACCAAAGGTGGAACTAGTCGTCAAGCACACAACGCAAATATAAAATATAAACAAAGACAAACAAGAAATTATGATATTGTAGAATAATAATAACTACGCTCCCTAAAAGTATGATGCAACAAATTCCGAAGTGTCTTTTCATTCTGGCAGAATTTTGGTTCGAAGTGTCCTTTCATTCGAGGTTCGTGTCTGCGGTTTCCACAGTTCATGTCTACGAAAGAGACGGATAATATCACGGATGAGAGGGAATTATAACTGCAAGAATGATTGTCATCTTGGAATTTCTCTTGTTCCAGTGGTCGAAGAATTTGCTAGAAGTTTCTGGCTATCAGAAACTTCTGCTATATAAGGACAGATGGCGATCAAAAAGGGAGCAGTAGTTTTTAAACTGTTGCGAAGAGATTAGAAAAGTGATAATGGGCGAAGTTGTAATTTTGTGATAAATTGAAAGTTGAGATTTAACAAGGAGAAGTAATTAGTTTGGATTTGTGAATTAAGTAATTGAAAGAAGATAAAGTGATTTGAGAGGACAGAGACCTTGTAAGAAAAGAATTGCGAGGAATAGTATAGTGTGAACTTGAATTGTTCTATAGACTAGAAAATAAAGAAATAATTTCACAGAATATTGTTTTATCTACTCGAGCCGCAGCTCGCATATTACATTGGTGTCAGAAGCGGGATAAAACTTATTCTGTGAATAACTATTTCCGTGGTTTGAAATTGCACAATAAAAAAAAAAAAAGAAAAACGATTTCTGTGTTGAGTTAATTAGTTGCGCAAAATGGGTCGCAAATTGGGAAAACTAACTATAACTCAACTAAAGGCAGAACTCAGTAAGCGGATCCTCGACACAACTGGGGAAAAAGATGCCCTACTGATTCGTTTGGAAGAAGCAGTAACGCAGGAAGGTGAAAATCCGCATGACGTAGAGTTTGACGTGGGAGAGTCTGCTCCTGCAACTTAAGTCAGTCATGGACGAACAAAGGAAAACAATGGAAGACCAAAAGAAGTCTCTGGAACTTAAGCTCGATGACCAAAAGAAAGCAATAGACGACCAAAAGAACTCTCTAGAACTTAAGCTGGACGAACAAATGAAAGCAATGGACGAACAAAAGAAAGCAATGGACGAACAAAAGAAAGCAATGGACGAACAAAAGAATTCTCTAGATGCTCTGGAAAGCAAACTTGATGAGCAAAACAAGAACTTGGAATCCAAATTCGAAGCGATCGAAGAGAAAATCGAGAAGGTCGAGACGCAACTCGAAAAAGTCGAAACTAGATTCGATGAAAACTTTGAGAAGCATGAAACTCAGTTCGGGAAGATAGAGACTCAGTTCGAAAAAGTAGAAAAGCAAGTCGAAAATCTTGCTAAGGAGCTCAGCAGCGTGAAGAGACAGAAAGCACGGGAATATTCCACTGACGGTCTGAGAAGAAAGGAGATGCAGCCTCCTATCTTCGATGGTCAAACATCATGGCCAATTTATAAAAGGCAATTCGAAGCGGCCGCAATGACCAATAGCTGGGACGATGAAGAGAAGTCCATTGCACTCACACTTGCACTGAGGGGTCCAGCTGCAAAGCTCTTGCAGACCATCCCGGAAGATAAACAGCAGAACTACGACTCTCTGGTTCAGGCGATCGAGATGCGGTTTGGGGATGAACACATGCAGCAGGTGTACAGGGTTCAGCTGCGTAGTCGAGTCCAGAAAAGGGGGGAAACGCTCCAACAGTTGCAAGCGGATATAGAGCGGCTAGCCCATCTTTCATACCCTAAAGCCGGTGAGGAGCTTATCAACGAAATGGCGGTGGAAGCTTTTATTCAGGCCATAGAGGACAGACAACTGCAAATGGCTGTAAGGATGGCTGAAAAGCGAACACTCCCCGAGGCATTGGCATTCGCTTTGCCAATGAAGGCTGCGGACCAAGCATACCAGGGAATACACCGTGTCAGGGAAATGTCCGTCGTGGAATGCTCATGCCAGAGAACAGCCATCATGGATGAAGACAAAGCTCGCGGAAGACAAATTCGTTGCTGGAATTGCAACCAAACCGGACACCTACAACGGCAGTGCAGAAGTGCACCTAGACGAGGAAATTGTTCACATTGCGGAAGTAGGAGAAGCAGAGAGGAAGCATCCGGCGGTGATAACATCCATCCTGTCGGTCAAGACTTCCCAAAACCAGCAGTCGGGAAATGCGTAAGGACCAACTTCGCGGGTCAGAAGTTGGTTACTGGAATCGAGGCCCCCAGGACCACCATTCAAGTTTCGCAAACCAATCGGGGTAACAAGAGCCTGACAGTGGAGGCACTAATCAACAAGAAGAAGTACGTAGCCACCATCGACACAGGCGCCACTGCCTCCATTGTAAGAAGAAATATCGTCAGAAGCTCATGGCTGCACAACACCAACAGCTACTGCCTGAAGACTGCAACAGGGGAAATGGCGAAGGTGTTTGGAGAAGTTCGTCTTACGATTACTTTGGCGGGACTGACGTTCTCCCATGCGTTTCTGGTGGCAGATATATGCGACGAGTGCATCATCGGAATAGACTTCATGAAAGCAAATGAAGTAATCTTGGACATCGGGATGCAAGTACTGAGGTATCGAAATGTGGAGATTCCGATGGTGTACGGAAACGAGAATGCCGTAACTCCCAGGACAGTCATCAGCAAAGACGAAGTTTTGCCGCCGTCTTCAGAGACAATCATTTGGACGAAGATGGAAGGTGATCTTGGGAGCCACCGATTCTACATAGTAGAACCAGACCCAGAGAAGAATTCTCAAGACTACATCGTGGGAAAGACGTTAGTCGAACCAAAGAACACCATGGTTCCAGTGAGAGTTTTGAACGCGAGACCACACACTGTCAAACTAAGGCGAGGGGAGGTGACTGGAAAATGCACGCCGATTACCGCCGTCGCAACAATATCTGAACGTGATGCTCCAAAACCTCTCCCATCACCTTGGACAGTGAGCTGAATCAGGAGCAGCGAACTATGGCAGAGAATCTTATCAATGAGTACGCTGATGTATTTGCCTCACAGGACGGAGAATACGGCCGAACACACCTGGTACAACATCGAATAGACACTGGTGATACTAGACCAATTCGTCAGCCTGCTAGGCGCCTTCCATTGGCAAAGCAGACAGAAGTTGCAGAGATGGTGTCGGCAATGGAGAAAGAAGGTCTGATTTAAAGTTCCAAAAGTCCGTGGGCATCACCGGTTGTACTGGTTAAGAAGAAAGATGGCATCACGCGGTTCTGCGTGGACTATCGGCAGCTCAATTACGTCACCAAGAAAGATAGCTATCCTCTGCCACGGATTGACGACACGCTAGACACACTATCAGGAGCCCGATGGTTTTCCACTCTCGACTTGAAGAGTGGCTGCTGGCAGGTACAGATCCATCCAGAAGACCGGGAGAAAACCGCCTTCACCGCAGGAAATGGGCTATGGCAATTCACGGTAATGCCATTCGGACTGTGCAATGCTCCGGCGACTTTCGAGCGATTGACGGAATGTGTCTTGCAAGGGCTAACATGGAAAACCTGTTTGGTATACTTAGATGATGTCATCGTCGTAGGAAAAACGTTTGCGCAACACCGAGACAATCTATGGGATGTGTTTCAAAGGCTTCGAAGTGCCCACCTGAAGCTCAACCCCAAGAAGTGCGCCCTGTTTAGAGCAGAAGTCAAGTACCTGGGACACATAATTTCAGCGAAAGAAGTGAGAACCGATCCGGAGAAGGTCGAAGCGGTGAAAAACTGGCCAGTCCCCAAAGATAAACACGAACTAAGGAGCTTCCTGGGCCTAGCCACCTACTACAGACGGTTCGTGAAGGATTTTGCCGGGATCGCAAAGAGCCTGCACCAGTTGACGGAAAAGGGGAAACTATTCAAATGGTCAATTGAGTGCGAGAAGAGCTTCAAGGCACTTAAACAACGGCTATGCGATGCCCCGATACTAGCTTACCCCACTCCCGGGGAAACGTTCATTGTGGATGCAGATGCTAGTAATGTCGGGGTAGGAGCTGTACTCTCCCAGGTGCATGAGGGCCAAGAGAAGGTGGTTGCGTACTTCAGCAAGGTGCTCTCTAAGCCAGAAAGGAACTACTGCGTGACAAGGCGGGAACTTCTAGCTTTGATCTTGGCTACGAAGCATTTTCACAAATACCTCTATGAGAGGAAGTTCGTTCTTCGCACAGACCATGCAGCCTTAAAATGGCTATTACAGTTCAAGAGTCCTGAGGGTCAGGTCGCAAGATGGATCGAAAGGCTGCAAATCTACGACTACGAAATAATAAAGGAAGGCTCCACTCTAATGCGGATGCACTGTCCCGGAGACCATGCAGAACGGATTGTAAACATTGTGCGCGTCAGGAAGAACGGGAGCTGGTTTCCATCCAAAGAATGAGAGCCGAACCTATCGCCGGCTGGAGAGTAGATGAGATCCGGAACGCACAGAAGGAAGACCCTGATATCGAGCCGATTCTGGCCTGGAAGGAGAACATGGAGAAACCGGATCATCAGGACATCTCTCACAGAAGCCCGACCTTAAAGGCATACTTTGCGCAGTGGGACTCCCTCCATGTCCAAGAAGGTGTTCTGAGAAGGAAATGGGAATCCTCCGACGGAAAGTCGTTTGTAATGCAGCTTGTCGTACCGCGGACGAGGGTCAAGGAGGTGTTACAGGAGATGCATGGCGGGGCGTCCGGAGGCCACTTGGGAGTGAATAAGACGCTAGAAAAGGTACGAGAACGTTTTTATTGGTTAAAAGCGAAGGAAGATATCGAAGACTGGTGCAGAAAATGCGACGTGTGTGCAGCTAGCAAGGGTCCGAGAATCAAAACTCGAGGTAAGATGCACCAATATAACGTGGGAGCACCTTTCGAACGAATCGCCATTGACATCGCAGGGCCCTTTCCGGAAACCGACAATGGTAATCGGTATATACTTGTAGTGATGGACTATTTCAGTAAGTGGCCGGAAGCGTTTCCGATCCCTAACCAGGAAGCCAGAACCGTGGCGGAGCAGATCGTCTACAATTGGGTTAGCAGATTCGGTGTGCCCTTGGAATTGCATTCTGACCAAGGGCGGAACTTCGAGTCAAGAATCTTCCAAGAGATGTGTCAACTACTCGGAATCAAAAAGACAAGGACAACCCCGCTTCATCCACAGTCGGACGGTATGGTGGAGCGTTTCAATAGGAATTTGGACGAACATCTCTCGAAGGTCGTAGGTGACTACCAACGGGATTGGGACCGGCAGATTCCCTTGTTTTTGATGGCCTATAGAAGTGCCGTGCATAGCACTACTCGACATACGCCGTTCGAAATCTTATTTGGTGGAATAGCTCGTTTACCCAGTGAGGTGAAATTTGGATCTCCTACCAATGAGCCCAGAAATGAAGAAGAGTACGTGGCGGACCTTAGGGAAAGGCTTAGGGACATACACCAAAGGACCAGAAGCCAGATTAAGATGACGAGCGACCGCATGAAGACCAGGTATGATGCCAAGCCAACAAAGTCAGGATTCCAGGAAGGAGATCTGGTATGGCTGTATAATCCCCATCGCCAAAAGGGGAAATCACCTAAATTGCAGCGGAACTGGGAAGGTCCCTACAGAATAGTAACCCGCATCAACGATGTTGTCTACCGCATCCATCGAGGACCAAAGGCCAAAATGAAAGTGGTTCATGTGGACCGACTGAGTCGATACAATGGCCGAAATGAGGATGCACTTGTTCGGGACGAACACGTCTAAGAGGGGGGCAGTGTAGCATAATAATAACTACGCTCCCTAAAAGTATGATGCAACAAATTCCGAAGTGTCTTTTCATTCTGGCAGAATTTTGGTCCGAACTGTCCTTTCATTCGAGGTTCGTGTCTGGGATGAAGTCTCCACAGCTCATGTCAACGAAAGAGACGGATAATATTAGGGATAAAAGGGAATTATAACTGCAAGAATTATTACATCAGAATTTCTCTTGTTCCAGTGGTCGAAGAATTTGCTAGAAGTTTCTGGCTATCAGAAACTTCTGCTATATAAGGACAGATGGCGATCAAAAAGGGAGCAGTAGTTTTTAAACTGTGGCGAAGAGATTAGAAAAGTGATAATGGGCGAAGTTGTAATTTTGTGATAAATTGAAAGTTGAGATTTAACAAGAAGAAGTAATTAGTTAGGATTTGCGAATTAAGTAATTGAAAGGAGATAAAGTGATTTGAGAGGACAGAGACCTTGTAAGAAAAGAATTGCGAGGAATAGTATAGTGTGAACTTGAATTGTTCTATAGACTAGAAAATAAAGAAATAATTTCACAGAATATTGTTTTATCTACTCGAGCCGCAGCTCGCATATTACAATATGATTATGCAGAACTACCACAGGTCTACATCCATAGTGGAGCCAGATCAGATTCGCTGGCACTGGATCTCAGTCCAGTGTAATCTCGGGCATTAAGCAGCCATACACATTCTTTTGGTCATCTACATCGAGTTTACGGCACAAATCCGGAAGCGTTGAATTCCCATTTGCCATGGCATTTCGTTTAAAAAGAAATGTGGGATGCACGTTCGCAGATTCATGGCTTTGTCGCTTCGCAAGCAAGCGACCTATTTACAAAAAAAAAAAAAAACACAAAACAAATCAACCGCCTCAAAAGAAAAAAATTCTCGGAATAAGAAAATGTGTTGCTTTATTTTGACGGAAGCATCCACACTAGTGGTCCTGTTCACACAGATTTAAGCTCTTGGTCTCGAAAAGAAAATTTGACGAAGAAAAAAAAAAGAAGACAAAACCACAAGCACAGGATCGAATGGGGATGAAATGATCCCTAATTGAAAGTGTTATACGTTCCGTTGGTAGTAATTTCGGTAGTTATGTCATGAGAAAATACATTTTGTGTGAAATACTGGTTGGGTAGGTTAAGTACATGTAAGGTATGTCATGTCAGTATATTGTGCGAATTTACATATTTATGTTAAATTATCAAATAGTTATAAATAGGTATTTAAGTACATAGCTAGGTAGAGACACTCATTGTGATTGGATACTATTTCGACGAAGAACGTTGGCAAAGGGAATTTGCCTTTTCCGAAAGCAATATGGATAATGTTAAAGGACGACCGACAAGACAAAGAGGGAGACAGAGAAAACATAGATGGACGAAGAGAAATGTGGGCAACGAATGAAAATGAATGGGTAACAAAGAGAGTATGATAAAGAGAAAATTGAGGAAGGCAAGAAACTAGGACAAAAGAGCATGGACCGTTGATCACTTTTCTGATTAGATCAAAATGTGAACGTGTCGCGGCATCGACGACAGTGCAGATAGTGGAAGAAATAAAAACAGAGTGACAAAAAAAAAAAACAAACGGAGTGCTAACGTTAAAAGATTTTTTTATTGAGTAAGTGAGAACTAACGAAGGTCGTGCTAGAATAAAACAAAAATTAGCTTTAACAGAAAAACGATACAAAAGGTGCGAGAGGCAATATTCTTTCTTCAGAAGAGGACGAGTGGGAATTAACACAGCAGAGGTATGTGCACATATAAAACGACTTTGATAAGCCAACTAATCTAACTTGCGTAACTTTTGGTGAATTTCCAGGACTTAGGTCGAGCCGCTATACCTAAGCCTCTGCAGAATTTGTATGGGTAGGCCCCGGTTTTTTTTGTCCACAAGCAACGGCTAGCGGAGACCGCAAATCAAACCGCAAGACGGCCAACCGGTATCCTCCAAGGGGGCAAGCTACAGAAAGGAGCAAAGGCCACACCAAAAAACAGAAGTGAGGTGCTCCGCCCCAGATGTTTCGTACCACTACTGCCGCAGCAGAATTAAAGATCAGCGAGGGAGCAACATATTTCTTTTTCAGTGCAACAATAGTGCAGTGAATTAGTTTAATTTTTTTTAGTTTAGTTTTTTATTTTCTTTTCGAAATAATGTAAGTTAAGGATAAAATTAACATTAAGCTCTGCGCTTAACACTTTTTTTGATTAGTCCTTCGCGAAAACATGGCTGGAACATCAGCAACTGCAACAGTTCTTGTGCTGCCGACAGGACAACGGGAGACAAAAAAAAAAAAACCGTGAGTAAGTTTTTTTTGATTTCTTTTTTTGATGATTTTTTTTTAGATAAGGTTACATACTCGTAGGTGTTAAGAGAATATTTCTTTTTGTTACTTGGGATAGCTTAGGTTAATTTGAATTTAGATTAATTGGATTTTGTTGATAGAATTACTTTTATAAATTTGAGATCCGAAGAGATCATACGAATAAAGTTAAAAGTATGATGATGAAATTTTAGCGGTCATAATGTCATAATAATGATGTGCTACGATGGTGTGTGGGGGAATGGAAGGCCGTCCTTTGGCTGATTAGGAGCGACGATGACTCAACAGGACGACTGCACTGACGTGACAAAGACCATACGCGACGACTTTACGTACAGGACATGAGACAGTAGTGGCTGGATTGAGGCATTAGGGGCCATCTCCAACGAATATTGGCCAAGAAGATGGCGAAATTTGTGTCATCCAGATAAGAAGGTGGGTTGGCCATGCTAGGGATATTAACACCTCTGGGACGAGACGAACCCACATCTTGGAGAGAATAGGGTATACAGATGCCGTAGTGTAGGGCTAGAATAGGATAGATATAAGTTAGTTTAGGTATAGGTTAGGGTTTATCTTAATTTTTGGAGTTGATTAGGTTTAGTTTAGAATAGTTAGGTGTAGCTTAGATCTAGCATACCTTCCTTTCTCCGGGATATAGGCACTAGCTCTTGAGCTTTTCTTCTTCTCCTGTCTTCTTTGATATCTTTTTTTAAGTCCGTCCGTTGTCTAATTAAGTTAGCTTCTTCTCTTTTCTAATAGGTTCTTTTTTTGTAAACATACGGCAACATTTTTTTGTGTTTGAGCGAGTGGTGTGAGAGTGATGGGAGACAAGTACCAGCCCCGTCTGACGAGTTAAGCCATGCAACCGCGTGCGTGCCACCGTCCCCTTCATCCAAACTGAAGATGCCTCCGTGACCTGCCCCTAGCTCATAACAATGGCGCCCAACGGTTTCAAATGGTTTTAGAGGCCAGATTGCGACTCCACGGGGACGATTTTCACTCCTTGAAAGTCGTCACCTTGGATTCATATCAATCAGCCTCATTTCGCGAATTAGTATTGTTTAAGACTAATCTCATTCACTTAATTTGTATTGATTCATTATTGTTAAATTCTCATTTAAATATTTTTGTTGTTATCTGTTAGTTTGTTTAAAAATTATGTGACCCACTGTACATTATTTGAATCGAACCACTTTCTGCAGTTACATCCTAACAACAATTGCACGCATTGAGGATCACGGGATGCAGTTGCAGTCACACACACATTAGCGCACCCGCTCCTACACTGTGATGACACATATACACGCTCTCCTCCACTCCGTAGGTGTAATCGGATGCTGGTGTGAGTAACTGCAGATGCACTTCGAAACAGGCGATTCTCTTTGACTTGGATTTTGGTCGCAGTAGGCATCACAAGGTTGTAAGATAACAATTGAAAATAAATATTTGTACATAAATTTGAATTTCTCTGTTTTTTTTGGAATCATCACTGTTCTTCGTCGATTAATTCCTCGTATTAATTCGACTAAATCCCAACCATAATAGACTGGTCCTTCTCAGCCGAATCAAAATTGAATTATCCTGTGTGTTTTTTTTTTTGTGCATTTATGAAAGACTTATCGGTAGGCATAATTGCTTCCTAAAGTTCATTAAATTCGTTAGTGAATTATTTTTATTATTTGTTGTTTTGGTTCAGTTCAATTTAATACCGAACTCTCGCCCTCAATCCAATTATGTGTAAAATGAATTCGCTTAAGATTAAATGTGGTCATGCAAAAGGTCGACTAACGCACGTGGAAGCTTTTATAGAGACAATTGGTGATAAAACACCTATCGAAATGCTACAAATTCGCGTGAGTAAATTAGATGAAGTGTGGGCAGATGTTTCGTCGCTTTATCATGAGCTGTTAGATAATGCGAATGATGATGAAGTTAGGGAACTAGGAACTGAGTTCGGCGAGTACGAAAATAAATATTTTAACGCACATTCCAGTCTGATAAAAGCCATCCATCAAAGGCAGTCTCTTTCAAAAGGCACGTAGAAATCAGTAGTTGAACTCTTGGCGAACCAGCAATCGACATTGTTGGATCGATTGAAGTCTACTGCAACCAACTCTTCAACGATTTACCTGCCAAAAATTAGCATTCCACTGTTTTCGCTCAACTATAAGGATTGGCCATTGTTCCGCGATTTGTTTACTGGCAGAGTAGATTGCAGACCTGGTCTCACAACCACGCAAAAGTTTCACTACTTGAAAATGTTTTACGTGATGATTCAAATTATATTGAAGCGTGGGAACGCATTGAAAATAGGTATGATCATGTCCATCTAATTGTACAGTCTTATATACAAACGTTTTTGTCCTTGCCGTCAATTGATACGGACACTATGCAGATGCTTCGAAAGTTATCTGATGGTGCGGATGAAGTCATTCGGGGACTCAATGCAATTGATCAAGCCGGTCGCAATCCGTGGATAATTTATCTATTGTTGAATAAAGTGGACTATGAAACGAAACAAGCGTGGGCAGCGGAAGTCGGTTCTCGTAACGATTGTACTGTTGCTGAACTTTTGAAATTTTTGCAATCGAGGTGTGATGCACTTGAATCATGCCAATCACTTATTCGTCCGATAGCATCGCGGAATAAATTGCAAGGTCAGGTAAAATCTCATTTCGCTGCATCCCTTGAAAATAAATCGAAATGCCCCAAGTGCGACGGTGATCATATTTTACCACAATGCTCGCAATTTGTGCCACTAGATATCGATTCGCGTCGAAGTTTCGTAAAATGCAAATCGCTTTGCTTCAATTGTCGATCCACATTTCACTGTCGGATATGTAAATCTCGTCCCCATTCTTTGGTTCATTCATCAGCATCCGATCCTGCACCTGTACAATCTGTATCGAACAACCGTTCATCTGATTCCAGCGCACACCACTCTATACCGAAACCTATCGTTAACAATCGTTCGCTTGAGCTTGGCCATCGAAAACAGACCATACTCCCAACCTTACTGGCTAGAGCTCAATATAATCAAGGGAAATTTGTGAATTGTACGATTTTGCTTGATTCGGGGTCACAAGTTTCTTTTATTATAGAATCCTTTGCCCAGGTGCTCGGTCTTCGTCACAAACACGCTCGCATACCAATTCTTGGCTTATCATCCACCGAAGCAGGGTACGCAAAATGATGCATTTCATTAAAGTTGCACTCACGTTGTAATTCACCTTCTTTATCGGTCGATGCATTTGTTCTTCGAAAGCTGGCTTCGAATCTGCCCTCTCAGGGCGATGATATTTCTTCTGGGCCACAAATCTCGAGGTTAGAATTAGCTAGTCCTTATTTCAATCAACCAAGTGCTATTGATGATTTGTTAGGAGCCGATAAGTTGTGGGTAATTCTGAACAGAAAGCAAATTCAAGGTCCTCTAGGTATACCTGTTGCTCAAAATACATAGTTTGGCTGGGTTATATCCGGTGAAGCTTTTGACCCTAGTCAATCCAATTCATTTTCGCCATTCCACTCTACTATTGATGTTGATCTCCTGCTGCAAAGGTTTTGGGAACTGAAGGATGTCACCCCCTCAAAAGATTGATACTTCAATGAGGATGAGGCAGAAATCCATTTTCGAAAGACATTTTCCCGTTCGTCGGAGGGAAAGTACATCGTTCAATTGCCCTTTAAATCTTCATCACCAAACTTCGGAAACTCATTGAAATTGACGGTATCTCGGTTGAACTCTAAGGAACATCGTTTTCAAATAAACCTGGAACTTCATAAGGCATATTCTAAGTTTATGCAGGAATAACTGACGCTAGGCCACATGAGATTAATTCCTCCGGAGGAGTTGGACAAGGCTACCGGGAAACATTTCTATTTACCGCACCATGCAGTATTCAAACCGGACAGCTCCTCAACGAAATTGCGTGTAGTCTTCGATGGTCCAGCCAAGAATTCCTTAGGACAGTCATTGAATAGTCAATTGCCAATCGGTCCTCCAATTCAGCGAGATTTAGTAGGTGTCTGTTTGCGTTTTCGTCAACATCGCTACGTCTTCACCGCCGATATTGTGAAGATGTTTCGTCAGATATGGGTTCACGATCAGGATACTGACTTTCAACGCATCGCCTGGCTTGAAACTCAAGCTATAAAATATTATCGTTTGTGCACCGTCACATACGGTACTGCCCCTGCACCATTTTTGTCCGTTCGTGTGTTGAAACAACTTGCCGAAGATTACCAGGCTGAATACCCTGTCGCTTCTCGAGTTCTTTTAAGCGACGTATATGTAGATGACGTGATGACCGGCAGCAGCTCCGTAGAATTCCTAATTGGTCTACAGCGCGAATTGGTTGAGCTTTTATCTAAAGCCAAGTTAGAACTCCGGAAGTGGAGATCGAATTGTTGGCCTTTACTATCCAACCTACCTCAAGATGCCTGTGAATTCTCGTGGACTAATCCTGAACAATCGAAGATGTGGATAAAGTTTTGTGGGCATCGTGGCGTAGTGGTTAGTGTGTCGGATCACTACGCAAGAGGTTCCAGGTTCGAATCCCAGAAAACACCAAAAAGTTTTTTCACGATCCCACCTCTCGCGAACGTCTGACAAACATCCGAGAGTATTGTTGTCATGAGAAAGCTTCTCAAAACAAATTGCCGTTCGGATACGGCACTAAACTGTAGGTCCCTTCCATTCGTGTGAAAAATATAACGCACACAACACGAGTGGTTGCGAGAAGCTAGGCCTTGGCACTTAAAGAGCTGTTGCGCCAAATATTGGTTTTTTTTTTTTTTTTTGATAAAGTTTCTAGGAATGTTTTGGAGTCCTGCCAGTAATGAATTTTCATTTCACATGGGGAAATCGCGGCAAACACCTCCATCGACAAGACGAACTTTACTGTCTGAAATATCACGAATCTTCGATCCATTAGGTTTTTTAGCTCCTTCGGTAGTATTGTTCAAAATCCTGTTCCAGGAGCTCTGGTTATCTGCGCTAAAGCTAGGATAGGACGATCCATTATCTCTTCACCTAGGTCACAAATGGATAAATTACAGTGAAGAGCTTCACTTATTTGAAAGGATTCGGGTTACTAGAAACATGTCTTCATTAGTATCTGAAAAAATTCAGCTTCACGGCTTTTCTGATGCCTCCTCGGTGGCTTATGCAGCCGTTATATTCGCTCGCTGCAAGACTGATTCAGGTAAATTCAAAACGACTTTAGTCACAGCAAAGACAAAAGTTGCTCCTCTCAAACCAGTCACGATCCCTCGTCTCCAGCTATGTGACGCTCTCTTATTAACTCGGTTGTTCAGCCTAGTAAAATCGTCGATATCAACCAAAATCCCCAAGGTCTTTGCGAGGTGCGATTCAGAGATCGTGCTACATTGGCTCTCTTCACCTCCTCGTCGATGGAATACATTTGTGGCCAACCGAGCAGCTGCTATTCTCGAATCGATTCCGCGACACTCTTCGCATCACATCGCGTCCAAATCAAATCCAGCAGACTGTGCATCGCGCGGTATTCTTCCGTCAAATTTAATCAACCATAATCTTTGGTGGAGTGGTCCATCTTGGCTATCTGCATCAGAACAACACTGGCCTATATCATCATTTACTCAACAGGAATCCACGTGTGAGGCCGCTATCGTGGAAGAAAGGCTCTTACCGAAAGTAACACTCACTGCAGTGATAGAAAATGACACTCTGCAAAACTGTCGATTGCAAAGGATTGTCGTATATTGTCTTCGTTTTTTATCAAATTGTCAACTACCTCAGTCAAATCGACATGTGTTCGGGCTCAGCCTCAATGAAATTCAAAAGGCCAGATTAACTATTTTAAAACATATTCAACAACAAGCATTCGCCGATGAAATTCATCATCTTACCAGCAGCAAAAATCTCCACTGGTCAAATTGTCTCCATTTGTTGACCAGGACGGAGTTCTACGTGTAGGAGGAAGAATAAAACAAGCATCTGTTTCCTATAATATTAAACACCCTATTAATCTCCCTAATAATAATTATTAAATATCTGCATGTTGGTGTATCTGCGATCTTCGTTATTGTTCGACAACAGTATTAGATATTGGGTAGTCGGAATCTTATCCGGAAGATAGTCTACAAGTGCAAACCGTACTTTATGCAAAGGAAGCGCACTAGCACTCAGTTGATGGGCGATCTGCCAGTGCAAAGGATTCAACAAAGTCGACCGTTCTCCAATACTGGATGTGATTATGCTGGTCCACTCACCATCAAGTTTTCCCGTGGACGTAATCCGAGGCTATCGAAAGCATACATTGCTCTATTTGTTTGTAAGTCAACGAAGGCCATTCATCTCGAATTGGTCACTGATCTCACCACAGACGCATTTTTGGTTGCATTGCGGAGATGTGTTTCTCAATGTGGAAAGTGTTCAAACATCTACACCGACAACGGAAGTAACTTTCTAGGTGCCCGAGGCCATATTGTCTCAAGCCCACAACGATGACATCGCTGCAGCTCTCGCAAAGGATAGTATTTCATGGCACTTCATACCTCCATCTGCACCACATTTCGGTGGGCTATGGGAAGCCGGGGTGCGATCGGTAAAGTTGCACTTACGTCGTGCTATTGGAAACTCTATTCTTACGTTTGAAGAGTTATACAGCCTTTTGACTTCATACCTCCATCTGCACCACATTTCGGTGGGCTATGGGAAGCCGGGGTGCGATCGGTAAAGTTGCACTTACGTCGTGCTATTGGAAACTCTATTCTTACGTTTGAAGAGTTATACAGCCTTTTGACCCAAATAGAAGCAATTTTAAATTCTCGTCCTTTGTGTTCTTTGTCAGTCGATGATATAAACCCACTAACCCCAGCGCATTTCATTTTAGGTGAGCCATTAACTGCTGTTCCAGAACCCAATCTCCTAGATATCCCGCCAAACCGCTTAAGACACTGGAAACATATCCAAAGCATGGTCCAAGGCTTTTGGAAACTATTTCAGATGGAGTACATCACAACTCTCCAAGAGCGTTCCAAATGGCGACACACCAAAACCCATGTCAAACCAGGCGATGTAGTAGCTATCAAGGAGTCCAACAAGTAAATGGTTTCTGGGACGAATCCAAGATATTGTTCCAGGTGCAGATAACTGCCTATGTGTTGCCACAATCACCACCAATAGAGGTACCTTTGTGCGTCCTATCCCAAAGTTGGCTGTGCTTCTGATGTCCTGAAACTTGTTCCAGGGGGGCCGGAATGTTTAAGACTAATCTCATTCACCTAATTTGTATTTATTCATTATTGTTAAATTTTCCTTTAAATATTTTTGTTGCTATCTGATGCTGGCCTGAGTAACTGCAGATGCACTTCGAAACAGGCGATTGTCTTTCACTTGGATTTTGGTCGCAGCAGGTATCACAAGGTTGTAAGATAACAATTGAAAATAAATATTTGTACATAAATTTGAATTTCTCTGTTTTTTTTGGAATCATCACTGTTCTTCGTCGATTAATTCCTCGTATTAATTCAACTAAATCCCAACCGAGTATATTTTCCGCTTTTTTTACTTTCCTGTCTTACTTTCGGTTCAAGGGCTGATCAAATTCTTTGTTTCATCATAGACCAAAGACAGCTGTCCAATCTTCAGGTCAAAAGCCAGAGGATCTCGTGAGGTAGTTAGAGGTCTAGGAAGAAACAAAGAGTAGGTTAGGGTGTAAGGGCCTAATGCAAAGCTGCTGTCCAAGGGTCAAGGCTTTTGCCAGTTCATCGGTGAGGCGTGAGCATGGATCTTAAAGCTCCATCCGTGCTGGAGTTAATTCTGAAGGTCCCAGCCAGCCAACTGTTGGAGTTTACCTAATGGCAAGTAGTGGTAAGGACAGAAGGGATTTATGACAGCACTCGTCGAGTCCCACAGACCCAGCCACAAGTAGACACATACATACAACGTCCAATAGACTTGATGACGAACAATAACGAGCTGGGTTAATCAGCGGAATGGTTACTGGAGAACCTGACCGTGAATCCACACACCATAGCACATCATTAGAGAGGTTAAAGACGATTTCGGAAAACGTTAATTTGTAAGGGTTAATTAAATTTTTTTTTTAGTTGATTGAATTTACCTACTCAGCTTGTATTTTTATTCTTTTAATGGATTTTCTTTAGTTGTAGTTTTTTTCGTTTTTATTTTTTTTTTTTAATTTTCAAGTTGAATTAGTTAAAAACTTTGCGAATTTCAGTATATTTAGTTACATTTAGTTTTAGATTTTCGTTTTCCTTTTTGTATTCCTTTAGATAAATAGTGGTGAGATTATTTTTTTCTTTTTTTTTATTGCTGGTAGATAGTTTGGTAAATTTTTTTCTATTATTTTTGATTTTTTTTTCCATTTTCCTTGGTTTAATTGTAAAGAGTTTTGAATGCTCAAAATGGCGGATAGGGGTAGAGAACAGGGCGCAGTTCCTAAGGGCACCTCGCTTCAATGGACGGAAGGGAACGAACGTAGGTTTACTCGTCAAAGGGCACAAAGGCTAGGACAGGACCAACTTACCAACCAGGCCGACAGACGCCCTGCTACGTGGACTGAATCATCACAAGACTTAAACGTAACAGGCCACGAACTCCAATACTGGGATCCTAATTTAGGGACGGGACCAGCACACTCGAACAATTACGAAGGAACAACACATACAGTAACGAATACGACAAAAACTCTGAAAGTAGCACCGCCCTCGTTGTTGGTGATCCAGGAAGAATCGGGGCGGGAGCAGCTACAAACAAGGGATGGGCAGACAGACCATAACAGACAGACTTCCACTCCGACAGGGATCCCAGGGAAAGACAGAGACTATAGACGACAAGAACGCTTCAGCCTAGCACCTCAGACAGAAGAGACGGAAACGTGACAGTGGCAGTCGGTATTGAAGGCCTACGACAAGTACGGAATGATACAGACTTTAATTTACCCAATTTGAGAGAAGAGGACCGGAGAATGTCTCGAATGTTCCAAGAAGTGGTCAGCTGCACAGAAAAGCGAGAAGCAGATCATGTCGGTCTTCGCAGAGAGAATTAGCGAAGTAGTGGCGGCTTTCCAGGCCAATATGAACCTGCTGCAAAATAAGATCCGCAACCTAGGAGCTATTTAGCAGAAGGAACCACTACGGCAAACAGACAGACAAGCTCCACGACTGACAGACGGACAAACGGGTAGCCAGACAAACATACAGACGTTACGACCAACAGATCTATTTGATATTGGCTATTTCGCGCGAATATAGACTCCGTCATTTCACAGACCTAACTCCGTATCTTTTGTTTTATAATTTGCGCGCGCCAAATGGGATATGAATACCATTAAATTATTTCAGGGCACGGGCGTTTGTAGAAATTGAGAGAGAGAGAAAGAAAGATTGGTGTAGTGGGTTTGAAACTTAGGTGGTATTAAGTTTCAGTAAACTCCAAGGGTGGCTCCCAGATAACTGGGGAGCTTGTTTGTTTTGCTTTTTGTCATTGCTCATGATTCACAATATTTTTTACCCTCCACCTGATGTCACCATCACGATCAAGTTGCATTTAAGCCATATGACCACTCTACTGCCAGTGTTATGCCTTCGCAGTAGAGTTGACTAAGCTTTCGCAATTGATCGACTTTTTTATTTATTTCAGACGAAATAAATAGATGATTGTTGAGATCAGGATTTGAACCGTGAACCAAGAGCGTGACAAGTGTTGATGTTATCACCACACCACGGCCACCCTAGACAAGATAGGTCGCGTGAACCTAATGGCCCTCCAAGTCTTGGAAAGCCGGTAGAAGTTCAAAATCAATGTCTGTAGAAAGCTTCCTATTATATAGAGACTCTTCGACGAAAATATGGGTTGTCAGAAGACCAGCTTTTCATCAATTTCCACCACTTGGTGTCCGGGTCTACGGAAAAGTGGTACTGGGAGTATATGCAGGAGAATGAGGGTGATGAGCTGCTCAACTATTTCGATTTGAAGACGGAACTGGTCAGCCAGTTCAAACATCAACAACGAGACCACGAAATCCTAAGGACAATGATGGATACAAGACAGCAACTCCATGAAACATTCGAAGACTTCTGCAGCGACATACGAACTTTGGCTTTACAAATGAAAATCCGACCACACGAAGACGACTTGGTAGCCATCCTGAGACAAAATATTAAGGACAGGGTAGCTACACTGATATTCGGGTGCACCATCAGGAGTATACAGGAGCTGAGGGAGGAGTGTAGACGTGCCGAAAAGCACATAGCGGCGAGAGATTCCAGGATGAGATGCAGCGTCAACGAAATAGCAGACGACCAAGGAGACCCTAGTTTACGGAGAGGCATGATGGGTGATGCAGAGGACGAAGATTTTGAAGTGGCTGCACTGCAGAACAAGAGAACGAACCGACCAACAAACTATTTACACACAGATTCTACGACCAAAATCACTAACGCAACCAGGACAGAGTTGACTAGGAAAACTGAATAAACTCCACCAGTATATCCCTCATCGTTTCACATCCTGACATGTTTCAGTTGTGGGCAGGGTAACTTCGCCTTCAACTGTCCGAAGTGTCAGGGAAACTTGAAGGTCGGCGGTGCATCCTGGAATCACTCGTCGATGGCGTCTGCACTCCCAGAGAATCAGGGCAAACCGGGGCAGACCAAATCTTGAAGATTGACCCAAATAGTCAGGATACCGCAACGAAGAAGGAGATCCCTCCGAGAAAGAGCCTCCACAGACGACTGCAAGAGTACGAAGAAGGTAAACGATGAATTTTTGGAGAAGAGTTAGCACGACATTCAAATTTCCGGAACTTCAGAAAAATACTTAGGCTTAGGGAAATGGTTGCAATAAAGAAAGGTGCACTCGAGTTCATAGCTAAGACGAACGTAACGGTGACAAGGATGGCAACAGACATTAGGCTCGCGGACGGGAACCACCAACGGATAGAAGGACGTTTTACAACTATTGTTTCATGGGGTGGCAGAACCCAAGAGATGGAGCTGTATGTTGTTCCTAGTTTGCAGCGGCAGCTCTATTTAGGGGTAGATTTTTGGAGCGCCTTTAAGGTCGCTCCTCACATTATTGACGAACTCGACACTCCATCACCGACGGTAGAGAGTTCTCCTATCCAGACACTGTCACCCGCACAAACAGTATAACTGGAAAGAATCAAGCAATTGTTTCCATCATTTGCTGCGCAAGGTCTGGGTAAGACCTCCCTCGAAAGCATATTATCGAGATGGATGATGACCAAATTCGCATTAAACAGAGGCATCACCCGATCTCGTAGGCAATACAGAAGCTGCTTTTCGATGAACTCGACCGAATGCCTTCTCTCGGGGTCATCGAAGAGAGTAACAGCGACAGTAAAATGTCCTTGGTCACAGCGCTGATACTGACAAATTCGGACTTCACCAAACACTTCTACGTACAATGCGATGCTTCGACGTCTGGTGTGGGGAGTGTGTTGTTCCAAATAGACGCCGAGAAAAAGGAACGACCAATAGTATTCATGTCCCAGAAGCTTAACTCCGCTCTGCGAAATTACAGTGTGACAGAACTTGAATGCTATGCGGCCATTCTGTCAGTAAAGAAGTTCAGGGCCTATGTGGAAGGATTACGAGTAGCATTCACTATCATCACTGATCACGCAAGTTTTAAGTGGTTGATGACTCAGAAGGATCTGTCTGGTCGATTGGCCAGATGGAGCCATAAGCTTCAGGGTTTTGACTTCGTGATCGAATATAGGAAGGGTGTCCAGAATGTAGTCCCTGCTACTGTCTCGCGTGTCCATATGTAGGAGCTCGCTCCCGATACAGTAATGTTAGAGGCAGACATTAGTTCGCCATACTTCACATCGGGGGAATATGACGAATGAAGGAAGACGGTCGACACGAACAGAGACAAACTACCAGACGTATGTGCATCCGACGGATTTGTCTACAAACGGACTGAAATACGGACAGGTGACGAACTGCAAGAAGATCGGGCATGGAAGCTTTGGGTACCGAAGGAGTTGCGTGGGAGTCTTTTGCAAACTGCTCACGATTCGCCTGCTGCTGAACATGGGGGAATAAGCAAGACGTTAGCAAGGTTGAGGCAGAAGTACTTCTGGCCAGGTATGGCATCTGATGTACAGGCTTACGTGAAAGCGTGCATAACCTGTAAGTGTAGCAAGTCACTAAACGTGATATCCTGACCGCCGATGGGACAACAAACAATTACGGAACGACCTTTTCAACGCCTCTACATCGACTTTCTAGGACCATACCCACGAGCGAAGACAGGACATACACACATATTTGTAGTCTTAGACCATTTTAGTAAATTTATTTTATTGCGGCCTATCCGCAGAGCAACGACAGCTGAGGTAGTTGAATATTTAGAAGAAAATGTTTTGCATGTTTTCGGTGTCCCCGAATATATCCATTCAGACAACGGGAAACAATCCGTTTCAGAATTGTTCTCCAGCTTGCTAAATAAATATGGAGTCAAACACGTTCGCACCGCGTTCTACTCTCCTCTGGCAAATGCCTCCGAAAGGGTTAACCGTTCCTTACTGGCCAAATTACGGTCGTATATTGACGGGGACCAGAAGAACTGGGACCTAATGTCAGTAGTGCCGCATTCGCCTTGAGGAGCGTAGTGCACGATGCGACATTATTCGAGCCCTACTATCTTTTTATTTTTTGTTATTTGATCAAATCTATTACATTAGAAATATAAAATAGAAAGATACAGAACAATAAAGGGTCAAATTTGTAGCATTAAGTGCTAGAGGCGAACGCCCCCCATCAAAATAACAATTCTTTTTAGTGTGGGGTAGTAACCAGAAGATATACAACAAGCTGAATTATTACGATTTATCTATTATACCTGTACACAATTTTATTAAACAATATTAATGAACTTATTTTTGTGCTCAGAGCAATCCACTGTAAAAAGACATTTTTTTGTTTCTTTTTTTTTTTTTTTTTATAATTTGCACGTGTGAAAGGTTTTATGAATACCCTTATACTAATTTTTAGGACACGGGCGTTTTTTGGGGAAAGGAGAAGAGACAGAGAGAAAGACAGTTTGGTGTAGTTGGTTTGAAACTCAGCTGGTATTAAATTTCAGTGAACTCCAAGGGTGGCTGTCCAGGTAACTGGGGAGCTTGTTTGTTTTTGCTTTTGTCGTTGCTCATGATTCACAGTATTTTTTTCCGTCCTCCTGATGTCATCATCACGATCAAGTTGCATTTTAGCCATATGACAGCCCTACTGCCAGTGTTATGCCTTCGCAGTAGAGTTGACATAAACTTTCGCAATTGATCGACTTTTTATTTATATTATGCGAAATAAATAGATGATTATTGAAATCAGGATTCGAACCGTGAACCAAGAGCGTGACAAGCGATGATGTTACCACTACACCACGGCCACCCTTAAAAATAGATGGGTTGAAAAATAGATGGGTTTCTTTTAAAATACGTACCTCATATGGCAACTGATTGAAAAGCTTAGGTGCTGTAACAATGTAAAAATTCGAAAAAAATAGTTTCCTTTGAAGCCGGGATATTTACCAATGCCTGAGTATTAACTCTTAAATTAGAAATTCATGAATTTCTAAGAGTTAAGCTATACCCGCTTCGCAAAAAGAATACTTTAAGCACTTTATAGGCATATAAATGCTTAAGAGGCAAAATACGAAGTCTACAGAACAAACGCCAGCTGATAGCTATCCTATTTTTCCCTCAGATAATTCTAGCTATATGGTTTTGACCTACAACCAAAGGTTCAAGAGTATTGGAATAGGCTCCTCCCCAACTTGAGAAACCATACTGTAGCTTTGCATTTGCGAGCCCATAATAGATCATTAACAATACCTTTTCTGAGCAGTACGGTTTTAGCATAAATATATTGCGAGTAACGGCCATTATGTACTTTTTCAATTCTGCTGCGTGTGCTTTCCAATTTAGGTTCTTAACCATTAAAACTCCTAGGTACTTAAATTTATCAACAGCTTTTATTTTAAAATAATTTGTAGTACTAGATGCATTTCCATCAAAGCTAGCTCTACCACAAAAGTGATTAGAGAAACTATATTTAGCACACGCAGTTGAGTGAAAAAGCACATTGCAATCAATCAGCTCATCGCCTTTTAAATTGCAAATAATATTCTTAGTTTTTTCGCTAATTAAGAGTTTATGTTTTGCGAACCATTGTCTTAATATTTGCAAGTCATGATGGAGATTTATTACTGATTTGAAAATAGACCTATTAACAAATGTCAATGCCATATCATCTGCAAAAGCTGTAATGCTGCTACTATATCCTTGCTTAAATATGGAGTTCACATAGATGAGGAACAAGAATGGACCCAAGACAGAGCCTTGGGGTACCCCGATGGTTATTTTCATCTCTTCACTAAGAATACGATTAAGCTTAACCTTTTGTGATCTCCCTCTTAAGTATGACGCAAGCCAATCATGTATAGAACCCCTACAACCAGCTTTGTATAGTTTATCCAACAAAATATTATGATTGACCATATCAAAAGCTTTGGTCATGTTAATAAATAAAGTTATTACGCTATTGTTATTATTAAAACCATCACATATTTCGCTGCACAATTTTAATATGGCATCCTCAGTAGATCGGCCCTCACGAAATCCAAACTATTCGTTGCTAAAATACTTATTTCTGTTTAGAAAAGATGTAAATCGATCCTTCATAATTTTTTCAAATAGTTTCTAGAATGTTGAAAGTAAAGAGATGGGTCTGTATTGGCTTATGAGTTTTGGATTACATTTTTTGAATATAGGTATAATTTCAGCAATTTTTAACGTAGAAGGGAAAATGACACAGTTTACACTCAAATTCATTATGTATGCTAAAATGTCAACAATATATGGAGCAGTTCGCTTAAAAAGAAGATTTGTGATACCATCAGATTATACAGGAACATTTATTTTCGAGACTGTTTATTCGCTTATAAATTTCAAATGCGGTCACAGGCTCAAAAACAAAACTATTATTTAGGGAGACGTCATCAATTAAGTCCGGATATAGGTCGCACATGCAATTACTTTTAGGGGCACAAGGTTTCAAATTAGCAGCAACAGAAACAAAATAATTGTTAAAGTTGTTAACAATGTCTTTCGTGTTCGAAACTAAAGTATTTTCAACTTCGATTACGAAAACACTATCTCTACTCTTTTCTCTATTTAGGATGCTGTTTATAACTCTCCACTCTTTTTTGATATTTCTTTTACACTTTTCAAACTTATAAGAATAAAATTTATCTCGACTTTCCTGTACGTGCTTCTTCAACTTTTTACTTAATTTAATAAATTTTTGTTTAAGTCTCATGTCATGAGGGTGACGTCGACAATTTTTCCATAAAAGGTTCTTCTGTTTTATTATTTTGAGCAGACACTAATCCACGATCTCGCTTTAATTTAGAACCATTTGGTGTATCAGCCAGAGTCTTTGTGGAGCTTTTGGTGTAGCTTTGAAAGACTCTCAAAAAGGTGTCGTAAGCTAGCGACGGATTTTGCATAGACCTGTTCCCAGAACTTATATTTAAGACTTTCATTTAGTTGTTCATAGTTTATTTTTTGTTTAATAGGAAAGGGTATATACTTACTATCTTTGTTTAAGTTTAATGGCTCCGCGTTCAAACGTATCATAGAATGATCAGTGATTTTGTAGTCTAATACCTCACCAGATAACTTGTGTAAAGAATTTCTATGCAATCTTACGAAAGCGTGGCCGATGCAAGTTTGAGTGTTTTTTGTAATGCGAGTTGGTTCATTGATTATGGACTCTAATCCATACGATGACATCAAAAGCAAGTAATTATCAGAGTCACCATTACTTTTTAAGATATCAATATTTAAGTCTCCTATTATTAACAAGTTCATGGTTTTTTTATTATTTAAAAGTTCACTCATTTGCTCTAGAAAGATGCTAAAATTTACTTCTTGCAAGCGGTATATGCAAAAAATTATAAAGGGCTCGTTACTTAGATTGCAATTTATTTGAACAATATCAGCACTACTTAGATTTAGGGATTTAACTTCACATTGGTACGAAAGGGGCTTTTTAATAAATACTGCTACACCACCTGCGCTATAAGTATAATTACAGTGATATGGTTCATTATATCCCGGATAACTCATTGTTGTACAACCAAATTTCACATAAAATTATAATTTCAGGCAAAAGGTTTAAGGCATTTATGTGTGCTAAAAACGAATCAAAGTTTTTTCTCATACTGCGTATGTTTTGGTGGATACATAAAGACGAAAATACATTGTGGAAGGTATTTCGATAATTTTTGGCACAGTTTAAAGTATAATAATTGACGTTCATAGTTTGGAAAGATCAGGAAAACACCTTACTTTGATTGCATCGTCTCCTTCCTTCTTGCGCAAATATATCTAATTATTTTTTGTCCAAATGTATCTGTACTTTTTCTCCACTTTTACCTTTTTGGCTGCTTTGAAAAGTTCGCGAGTTCGGGGGGTCAGGCTGTCGTTTAAGTAAATTGCTGCATCATCATGATGATCACGGAAGATTTTTGTGTTCATTTTGTGTTTGTTTGAATACTTCATTTTAATGATGTTTTCTTTCACTATTCGATGGGTAAGATTTACAACCAAAACATTGATGCTCGGCATATTCTCGTTGTTGGTATTTTATCTGGCATTGACATTATTTTTTATTTTGCGTACATAGCAATTGTCAATGTCTGACTCATCAATTTTTACACCTGCACCATCACGTACAAGTTGCGGTGTTGCTTGCACTGCATTTGTTTTGTTTACATTTGGCACATTGACGATTTCGATAGTGTTAGAAAGTTTTTGTTGCTCCAGAAGTTCTAATTTTTCTTTCAGCACTCATATTTTTGCTTTGAGTTCACAATTTTCAGTTTGCAATTTGCGCAAGGAAGTCTTGATTTATGGACATGAACAAGGACCCAAGGGTACACATTGAAAATATAATGGATAAGTTGGCTGTCGTTGCTATTGGTACGAGTATAATAGTTCATAAGCAGTGTTATTTAGAGTTTATTTATTTATTTATAGAGTTAGTTATTTACTTATTCAGAGATTATTTATTTAAGTATTTATAGAGATAGTTATTTATTTATTCAGAGTTTATTTATTTATTTATAGAGATAGTTATTTATTTATTTATTTATTTATTTACACAGATATTTATATATTTATAGAGATATTTTTTTTTAATTATAGAGTAGATATATTTATAGATTTATTTATTTATCTATATATAGAGTTTATTTAGTCATTGATAGATTTTGTTTATTTAACACACACACATATATATATACATATCCATACATGCATATATTAATTACTCGTGAGGAGCTGCTAAGGGCATGCAGCAAGATAGGTGACAACAAGGCGCCGGGACCCGACGCCATCCCGAATAAGGCAGTAAAAGCAGCTGTAACAAAAAGACCAGACCTCTTCATAACAACAATGCAGAAATGCCTTGAAGAAGGAACCTTTCCCGAAAAATGGAAAACGCAGCATTTGGTTCTTCTACCAAAAGGCAAGAAGCCCCCAGGAGAACCATCATCCTATCGCCAATATGCCTATTAGACACCATGGGAAAGATCCTCGAGAAGATAATCTATAATAGATTACTCGCAGTAGCAGAAGAGAAAGGAGCCCTCTCAGATCGCCAAGTTGGCTTCAGAAGAGCACGATCTACTGTTGATGCCATAAGAGCGGTAGTTGATATCGCCAAAGGTGCCATCAAAGGAGAAAGAAGGCTCTACGGCACAAAGGAGTATTGTGCACTAGTAACGCTAGACGTTAAAAACTCATTTAACTCTGCGAACTGGTCGTTTATTAGAAGGTCACTTGCCAGGATGGATACGCCATATTACCTGCTACGGATAGTGATGAACTACTTCAACAACAGGAAATTGAAGTACAATATCGATGAAGAGGTAAAATACAACAACGTAACTGCGGGAGTTCCACAGGGATCGGTTTTAGGGCCACTATTGTAGAACATCGTGTACTACGGAGTCCTACGATTAGCGCTACCTGGGGGAGTAACGATAATTGGATTCGTCGATGACATTGCAGTCGTAACAGTAACTAAACAGATCCGTGCAGTAGAATCAGCTACAAATGAAGCAGTTGCCCGGATAAAAGATTGGCTAGTATCTGCCGGACTAGAACTAGCTGACCATAAAACAGAAGCTGTTTTTATAACCAGTCGGAAACCGTCGAATGTGCCAACTTTCAGGTTGGTAACCAAACCATCAGGTCGAAAGAGGCAGTTAAATACCGAGTAATGCTGGCCAACAGACTACAGTTTAAAACGCATGTTGATTTTGTTAGTAAAAAAGTACCGCAAATGCAGGGAGCTCTCTCGCGTATCATGCCTAACATCGGTGGACCTGGATACGCTAGAAGGATTCTACTCTCTAGAGTTATCACCTCAGTTATATGCCGCCCCAGTCTGGACGGAGGCACTGAGGATGAAGGAGACCAAAAGGAGACTATCGTCATCATACAGACTCTGTGCGCTTTCGAACCATCTCTGACGAAGCTGCATTTGTCATAGCTGGAATGGTCCCCATCAATATTCTCGCAGATGAAATGCTGAGGATATATAACAGAAGAGCATTGAGTCATCACGACGCCACTGGTATCAAGGTGATAAAAATTGAAGAAAGGGCAGCGTCAGCAGCTATGTGGCAAGCTCGTTGGGCTAATACAACAAAAGGTAGATGGACATACAAACTTATACCGACAATCCAAGACTGGATAAGTCGAAAGCATTTCCTGTCTGGCAACGGTAGCTACCGCAAATATCTACACCTATTTGGACACGACAACTCACCATCCTGCCCGGAATGCCCAGGCGGAGATGAAGATACGGAGCACGCAGTTTTTTACTGCACACGTTTCACGGCATGGAGAAATACTCTGCCAAGTCCGTCATTATTCCTCGACCATATGTTACGGTCGGAAGAGAATTGGATGGCAATATGTTCTTTCGTAGCGACTCTACAAAAAGCTAAGAAGAGCAACTGAAGCAGCGGAAGAAGCTGACACAAGAAGCACAGCATAAACTGCTAACTAGCCTCGCGAAGTAATACCTAACGGCAGTCTCGCGGGGAGAGTAAGCGTATTCCTGGCATCGATTACTCAGGTTTGCGAATCGTGCATGCTAGTAGCACTCGGGCTATTAGTATCTATGAAGATTACACATCCCTGGCGCAAGCAAAAAAATACATATATATATGTGTATACATAGGCATATATATATATATATAAATAACCGTAACCACTAACCTAAAACATTAAGACTGAGCCCAGTAAGGTCTTAATTATTGCATACTGGAAAACGAATTGGAATGACAGCTATGAGGGCTAACGTACATATGTAGTATTCTGTTACCTGAGTAAGCAAGAGTGAAATCCTGCGGAAATGGCTTTCAGATGCTACAAGCGTCTCCATACCGTGAAGACCTTGACAGGCCTAAAAGTACGTTCAAAGTTTCGTCACCATTAAGTTGGTGGTGTAGGTCCAGATGTAACATTCCTATTTAGCACCGATCCGGCTCTGGCACAAAACCCCATAAGGGCTTGTGCCAACCCTCGCATGGCCTTACTGCTTGCAAAGACAACCATGGGATCCTTAGGTGGTTACATATTCAAACATTGATAGCGGCTTTGAGTGGGGATCCACTAGAAATGATTACAACCAAAACAAAGAAATACACCGGAGAAATTGAAATAAAGGAGAATGAGGAGAACCCCTTCCAGAGGGGATCAAGGATGCTGAGGTCACCAGTAGACCGAGTAGCAGCATCGCAAAGAAGTGCGGAACGATGCGAGTCACCCGCAATACGAAAGTGACGGTCGAATCACCAACCCATAAAACTGATTTCCACAAGCTAGGTGAGCAAATTAGAGGGCTGGTAGAAATGCTGGAAGATGGCAAAAAACGTTCAATCCACAAAGCGATGGGAGATGCTATTGAAAGCATCAGAGGTCTCTAAGAGCTCTCGGCGATTCAGCTTCACAATGAGGAAGCAAAGCAAGTGATTCGCCTGAACAACTCGTCGCAAACTTCGCCATGGCTAAAAACAACACCTGAGCCCAAGAGAAGACAAGTTGCAGTCGACGAACCCCCGGAGCCAAAACAAGAGCAGCAACAGCCACCGAATGGCGCGGCAGACAACGAACCACTGGAAATAAAACAGACGCTGTTACAGGCAAAAAGCGCTCGGAGCCAAAGCGTAAACAAAAACATATTCCATTCATAAACACCAAGGAGAAGGATGAGACCACCGGAGTAGAGAACCCAGTGGTAAGACCTAAGAAAAAAGTTACATCCACAAACAAGACGCAGGGGGGAGGAGAAGAAGAATGGGCAAATACCACCAAAAAGAAGGTTTTCCCTTCGGGTAGGGGTTAGAATATACCCGAGGTAGGCATGCCTGTCGTAAGAGGCGACTAAAATCCACCCTCCGTATACCGAGTATGGCGTATACAAAAACATGCAATGAACAAAACGAAAGATATTAATACCCCAGGTGGCAGTCCAGGTACACTGGAAAATCCACCCTCTTCGGAGGTCGGCTCTACGGATTCTGGGGAGAGCCATTTATTGCGTTCATCTGACCCTTTTAAAAAAGGTACTAGGGTAGTTAGATCTCCAACATCAAGATCTACCATGAAAACGTGCGGAACTAGAAGTCTGGCGACATCGATAGTGTCGGCGCACGAACAACGGACTTCAGCGAAAATTCAAAGCGTAACGGACGAAAATATGGAACTCCGGACCAGGCTAAGTAAAATGGAACTTCTCTACGAAGAACTAAGAAAGGAATTAAATGTACTTAAAGCAGAAAATAAAGCATTTAATGATACATCGAAACCTCGTAATGAGTCTGCTGCGAGTTCAATCGTCCCCGATAACACGGATTATAAAACGGATGATGAAGAACTAAGTCGGGAAACCAATTGGATTCTAAAAAAACGGCCTGTCAAAAAACGAAAAGCTGGCTCTTCGCCCGAAATGTTAACGAGGCAAGAAAACACGCAAAATAAACGAGAAGGTAAAGAACAGCCTGACAAATTAATCACGCGTGCCGAAGAAAATCCACGAAATAAGGTACGACCACCGCCACCAATATACGTGATCGGAATTGCAGACTATAATAAACTGCATTCTTTTCTCAAACCTTTGTTGCTATCCGATTTTGAAGTAACATCGCTCAACAACAACAAATGGAAAGTAAACGTAAAGGACTCAGACAGTTACCGCTCAGTATCTAATAAACTGAATACTGAAAAAATCCAGTGGTATACTTATGAAAATAAATCTGAAAGACCGATACGAGTCGTAGCTAGAGGACTTCATGCCTCATGCCGAAAGGAAGACGTTGTTCACGATTTGAAGAACAAAAACTTTAAAATCGTCGATGCGGTAAACTTAATTAAACGGGAAAAGCAAAAATTGGAAGGCGAGGAAACGATGGTTAAGCGCGAGCTTCCTCTTTTTATGCTAACCTTTGATAAGGCTGAGAGTTTAGAAAAGATTTACGAAATAAGAACAATTCTAGTCAAAATCGAACCCATGCGCAAGAATACAAGGTTGATACCTAAGTGCAAGCGATGCCAAGGATTCAACCATAACATATTGCCGAAAAGAACCGCGATGTGTCAAATGCGCCGGTAAATATCTTAGTCAAGAGTGTGGTGTAAACAAAAAAACCCCTGCAGCGTGTATTAACTGCAATGGTAAGCATCCGGCTAATTACAGAGGCTGTGAAGTAGCCAAAGAATTACAAAAAAGAAGAGATCGACTTATGAAGCCGGAAAACCCACCATCAAAACCGGTAAATAAGGAAAAGTCGAAAACTGCTGCAAGAAAGGTGACTAGAGACAACCGAGCCGACCCTGGCGCGCTTACGTACGCTCAAGCTGCGACATCAAACACCGATCAAATTCCACACCGCGTTAAGGTAAAAGCGCCTAAAGAAATGCCATCAGATTCTGACATGCAGACGCGTGCTCAAGCATCAACATCAATAAAAACGAACACTGATAATTCGGAAAACCCCGTATCTCACGTCTTTTCTATTATCCTTGCGAGGCTTGAGGAGCAAACAAAAACAAACACGCTAATTGTCGAAAGGTTGGAGAAGCTTGAATATAAGCTTAACAATAGGGGCATTTCAAAACGAACATGACGAAACTTCTTAAAATTGTTGCATGGAACGCCAACGGTCTCATACAAAGACTAGAAGAGGCAGAAGTACTTCTGGCCAGGTATGGCATCTGATGTACAGGCTTACGTGAAAGCGTGCATAACCTGTAAGTGTAGCAAGTCACTAAACGTGATATCCTGACCGCCGATGGGACAACAAACAATTACGGAACGACCTTTTCAACGCCTCTACATCGACTTTCTAGGACCATACCCACGAGCGAAGACAGGACATACACACATATTTGTAGTCTTAGACCATTTTAGTAAATTTATTTTATTGCGGCCTATCCGCAGAGCAACGACAGCTGAGGTAGTTGAATATTTAGAAGAAAATGTTTTGCATGTTTTCGGTGTCCCCGAATATATCCATTCAGACAACGGGAAACAATCCGTTTCAGAATTGTTCTCCAGCTTGCTAAATAAATATGGAGTCAAACACGTTCGCACCGCGTTCTACTCTCCTCTGGCAAATGCCTCCGAAAGGGTTAACCGTTCCTTACTGGCCAAATTACGGTCGTATATTGACGGGGACCAGAAGAACTGGGACCTAATGTCAGTAGTGCCGCATTCGCCTTGAGGAGCGTAGTGCACGATGCGACATTATTCGAGCCCTACTATCTTTTTATTTTTTGTTATTTGATCAAATCTATTACATTAGAAATATAAAATAGAAAGATACAGAACAATAAAGGGTCAAATTTGTAGCATTAAGTGCTAGAGGCGAACGCCCCCCATCAAAATAACAATTCTTTTTAGTGTGGGGTAGTAACCAGAAGATATACAACAAGCTGAATTATTACGATTTATCTATTATACCTGTACACAATTTTATTAAACAATATTAATGAACTTATTTTTGTGCTCAGAGCAATCCACTGTAAAAAGACATTTTTTTGTTTCTTTTTTTTTTTTTTTTTTTTTATAATTTGCACGTGTGAAAGGTTTTATGAATACCCTTATACTAATTTTTAGGACACGGGCGTTTTTTGGGGAAAGGAGAAGAGACAGAGAGAAAGACAGTTTGGTGTAGTTGGTTTGAAACTCAGCTGGTATTAAATTTCAGTGAACTCCAAGGGTGGCTGTCCAGGTAACTGGGGAGCTTGTTTGTTTTTGCTTTTGTCGTTGCTCATGATTCACAGTATTTTTTTCCGTCCTCCTGATGTCATCATCACGATCAAGTTGCATTTTAGCCATATGACAGCCCTACTGCCAGTGTTATGCCTTCGCAGTAGAGTTGACATAAACTTTCGCAATTGATCGACTTTTTATTTATATTATGCGAAATAAATAGATGATTATTGAAATCAGGATTCGAACCGTGAACCAAGAGCGTGACAAGCGATGATGTTACCACTACACCACGGCCACCCTTAAAAATAGATGGGTTGAAAAATAGATGGGTTTCTTTTAAAATACGTACCTCATATGGCAACTGATTGAAAAGCTTAGGTGCTGTAACAATGTAAAAATTCGAAAAAAATAGTTTCCTTTGAAGCCGGGATATTTACCAATGCCTGAGTATTAACTCTTAAATTAGAAATTCATGAATTTCTAAGAGTTAAGCTATACCCGCTTCGCAAAAAGAATACTTTAAGCACTTTATAGGCATATAAATGCTTAAGAGGCAAAATACGAAGTCTACAGAACAAACGCCAGCTGATAGCTATCCTATTTTTCCCTCAGATAATTCTAGCTATATGGTTTTGACCTACAACCAAAGGTTCAAGAGTATTGGAATAGGCTCCTCCCCAACTTGAGAAACCATACTGTAGCTTTGCATTTGCGAGCCCATAATAGATCATTAACAATACCTTTTCTGAGCAGTACGGTTTTAGCATAAATATATTGCGAGTAACGGCCATTATGTACTTTTTCAATTCTGCTGCGTGTGCTTTCCAATTTAGGTTCTTAACCATTAAAACTCCTAGGTACTTAAATTTATCAACAGCTTTTATTTTAAAATAATTTGTAGTACTAGATGCATTTCCATCAAAGCTAGCTCTACCACAAAAGTGATTAGAGAAACTATATTTAGCACACGCAGTTGAGTGAAAAAGCACATTGCAATCAATCAGCTCATCGCCTTTTAAATTGCAAATAATATTCTTAGTTTTTTCGCTAATTAAGAGTTTATGTTTTGCGAACCATTGTCTTAATATTTGCAAGTCATGATGGAGATTTATTACTGATTTGAAAATAGACCTATTAACAAATGTCAATGCCATATCATCTGCAAAAGCTGTAATGCTGCTACTATATCCTTGCTTAAATATGGAGTTCACATAGATGAGGAACAAGAATGGACCCAAGACAGAGCCTTGGGGTACCCCGATGGTTATTTTCATCTCTTCACTAAGAATACGATTAAGCTTAACCTTTTGTGATCTCCCTCTTAAGTATGACGCAAGCCAATCATGTATAGAACCCCTACAACCAGCTTTGTATAGTTTATCCAACAAAATATTATGATTGACCATATCAAAAGCTTTGGTCATGTTAATAAATAAAGTTATTACGCTATTGTTATTATTAAAACCATCACATATTTCGCTGCACAATTTTAATATGGCATCCTCAGTAGATCGGCCCTCACGAAATCCAAACTATTCGTTGCTAAAATACTTATTTCTGTTTAGAAAAGATGTAAATCGATCCTTCATAATTTTTTCAAATAGTTTCTAGAATGTTGAAAGTAAAGAGATGGGTCTGTATTGGCTTATGAGTTTTGGATTACATTTTTTGAATATAGGTATAATTTCAGCAATTTTTAACGTAGAAGGGAAAATGACACAGTTTACACTCAAATTCATTATGTATGCTAAAATGTCAACAATATATGGAGCAGTTCGCTTAAAAAGAAGATTTGTGATACCATCAGATTATACAGGAACATTTATTTTCGAGACTGTTTATTCGCTTATA
This sequence comes from Pocota personata, assembly GCA_963082735.1. Classification (NCBI taxonomy): domain Eukaryota; kingdom Metazoa; phylum Arthropoda; class Insecta; order Diptera; family Syrphidae; genus Pocota; species Pocota personata. The sequence continues at coordinate 19,298,250 of OY720433.1, forward strand.
AATTTCAAATGCGGTCACAGGCTCAAAAACAAAACTATTATTTAGGGAGACGTCATCAATTAAGTCCGGATATAGGTCGCACATGCAATTACTTTTAGGGGCACAAGGTTTCAAATTAGCAGCAACAGAAACAAAATAATTGTTAAAGTTGTTAACAATGTCTTTCGTGTTCGAAACTAAAGTATTTTCAACTTCGATTACGAAAACACTATCTCTACTCTTTTCTCTATTTAGGATGCTGTTTATAACTCTCCACTCTTTTTTGATATTTCTTTTACACTTTTCAAACTTATAAGAATAAAATTTATCTCGACTTTCCTGTACGTGCTTCTTCAACTTTTTACTTAATTTAATAAATTTTTGTTTAAGTCTCATGTCATGAGGGTGACGTCGACAATTTTTCCATAAAAGGTTCTTCTGTTTTATTATTTTGAGCAGACACTAATCCACGATCTCGCTTTAATTTAGAACCATTTGGTGTATCAGCCAGAGTCTTTGTGGAGCTTTTGGTGTAGCTTTGAAAGACTCTCAAAAAGGTGTCGTAAGCTAGCGACGGATTTTGCATAGACCTGTTCCCAGAACTTATATTTAAGACTTTCATTTAGTTGTTCATAGTTTATTTTTTGTTTAATAGGAAAGGGTATATACTTACTATCTTTGTTTAAGTTTAATGGCTCCGTGTTCAAACGTATCATACAATGATCAGTGATTTTGTAGTCTAATACCTCACCAGATAACTTGTGTAAAGAATTTCTATGCAATCTTACGAAAGCGTGGCCGATGCAAGTTTGAGTGTTTTTTGTAATGCGAGTTGGTTCATTGATTATGGACTCTAATCCATACGATGACATCAAAAGCAAGTAATTATCAGAGTCACCATTACTTTTTAAGATATCAATATTTAAGTCTCCTATTATTAACAAGTTCATGGTTTTTTTATTATTTAAAAGTTCACTCATTTGCTCTAGAAAGATGCTAAAATTTACTTCTTGCAAGCGGTATATGCAAAAAATTATAAAGGGCTCGTTACTTAGATTGCAATTTATTTGAACAATATCAGCACTACTTAGATTTAGGGATTTAACTTCACATTGGTACGAAAGGGGCTTTTTAATAAATACTGCTACACCACCTGCGCTATAAGTATAATTACAGTGATATGGTTCATTATATCCCGGATAACTCATTGTTGTACAACCAAATTTCACATAAAATTATAATTTCAGGCAAAAGGTTTAAGGCATTTATGTGTGCTAAAAACGAATCAAAGTTTTTTCTCATACTGCGTATGTTTTGGTGGATACATAAAGACGAAAATACATTGTGGAAGGTATTTCGATAATTTTTGGCACAGTTTAAAGTATAATAATTGACGTTCATAGTTTGGAAAGATCAGGAAAACACCTTACTTTGATTGCATCGTCTCCTTCCTTCTTGCGCAAATATATCTAATTATTTTTTGTCCAAATGTATCTGTACTTTTTCTCCACTTTTACCTTTTTGGCTGCTTTGAAAAGTTCGCGAGTTCGGGGGGTCAGGCTGTCGTTTAAGTAAATTGCTGCATCATCATGATGATCACGGAAGATTTTTGTGTTCATTTTGTGTTTGTTTGAATACTTCATTTTAATGATGTTTTCTTTCACTATTCGATGGGTAAGATTTACAACCAAAACATTGATGCTCGGCATATTCTCGTTGTTGGTATTTTATCTGGCATTGACATTATTTTTTATTTTGCGTACATAGCAATTGTCAATGTCTGACTCATCAATTTTTACACCTGCACCATCACGTACAAGTTGCGGTGTTGCTTGCACTGCATTTGTTTTGTTTACATTTGGCACATTGACGATTTCGATAGTGTTAGAAAGTTTTTGTTGCTCCAGAAGTTCTAATTTTTCTTTCAGCACTCATATTTTTGCTTTGAGTTCACAATTTTCAGTTTGCAATTTGCGCAAGGAAGTCTTGATTTATGGACATGAACAAGGACCCAAGGGTACACATTGAAAATATAATGGATAAGTTGGCTGTCGTTGCTATTGGTACGAGTATAATAGTTCATAAGCAGTGTTATTTAGAGTTTATTTATTTATTTATAGAGTTAGTTATTTACTTATTCAGAGATTATTTATTTAAGTATTTATAGAGATAGTTATTTATTTATTCAGAGTTTATTTATTTATTTATAGAGATAGTTATTTATTTATTTATTTATTTATTTACACAGATATTTATATATTTATAGAGATATTTTTTTTTAATTATAGAGTAGATATATTTATAGATTTATTTATTTATCTATATATAGAGTTTATTTAGTCATTGATAGATTTTGTTTATTTAACACACACACATATATATATACATATCCATACATGCATATATTAATTACTCGTGAGGAGCTGCTAAGGGCATGCCGCAAGATAGGTGACAACAAGGCGCCGGGACCCGACGCCATCCCGAATAAGGCAGTAAAAGCAGCTGTAACAAAAAGACCAGACCTCTTCATAACAACAATGCAGAAATGCCTTGAAGAAGGAACCTTTCCCGAAAAATGGAAAACGCAGCATTTGGTTCTACTACCAAAAGGCAAGAAGCCCCCAGGAGAACCATCATCCTATCGCCAATATGCCTATTAGACACCATGGGAAAGATCCTCGAGAAGATAATCTATAATAGATTACTCGCAGTAGCAGAAGAGAAAGGAGCCCTCTCAGATCGCCAAGTTGGCTTCAGAAGAGCACGATCTACTGTTGATGCCATAAGAGCGGTAGTTGATATCGCCAAAGGTGCCATCAAAGGAGAAAGAAGGCTCTACGGCACAAAGGAGTATTGTGCACTAGTAACGCTAGACGTTAAAAACTCATTTAACTCTGCGAACTGGTCGTTTATTAGAAGGTCACTTGCCAGGATGGATACGCCATATTACCTGCTACGGATAGTGATGAACTACTTCAACAACAGGAAATTGAAGTACAATATCGATGAAGAGGTAAAATACAACAACGTAACTGCGGGAGTTCCACAGGGATCGGTTTTAGGGCCACTATTGTAGAACATCGTGTACTACGGAGTCCTACGATTAGCGCTACCTGGGGGAGTAACGATAATTGGATTCGTCGATGACATTGCAGTCGTAACAGTAACTAAACAGATCCGTGCAGTAGAATCAGCTACAAATGAAGCAGTTGCCCGGATAAAAGATTGGCTAGTATCTGCCGGACTAGAACTAGCTGACCATAAAACAGAAGCTGTTTTTATAACCAGTCGGAAACCGTCGAATGTGCCAACTTTCAGGTTGGTAACCAAACCATCAGGTCGAAAGAGGCAGTTAAATACCGAGTAATGCTGGCCAACAGACTACAGTTTAAAACGCATGTTGATTTTGTTAGTAAAAAAGTACCGCAAATGCAGGGAGCTCTCTCGCGTATCATGCCTAACATCGGTGGACCTGGATACGCTAGAAGGATTCTACTCTCTAGAGTTATCACCTCAGTTATATGCCGCCCCAGTCTGGACGGAGGCACTGAGGATGAAGGAGACCAAAAGGAGACTATCGTCATCATACAGACTCTGTGCGCTTTCGAACCATCTCTGACGAAGCTGCATTTGTCATAGCTGGAATGGTCCCCATCAATATTCTCGCAGATGAAATGCTGAGGATATATAACAGAAGAGCATTGAGTCATCACGACGCCACTGGTATCAAGGTGATAAAAATTGAAGAAAGGGCAGCGTCAGCAGCTATGTGGCAAGCTCGTTGGGCTAATACAACAAAAGGTAGATGGACATACAAACTTATACCGACAATCCAAGACTGGATAAGTCGAAAGCATTTCCTGTCTGGCAACGGTAGCTACCGCAAATATCTACACCTATTTGGACACGACAACTCACCATCCTGCCCGGAATGCCCAGGCGGAGATGAAGATACGGAGCACGCAGTTTTTTACTGCACACGTTTCACGGCATGGAGAAATACTCTGCCAAGTCCGTCATTATTCCTCGACCATATGTTACGGTCGGAAGAGAATTGGATGGTAATATGTTCTTTCGTAGCGACTCTACAAAAAGCTAAGAAGAGCAACTGAAGCAGCGGAAGAAGCTGACACAAGAAGCACAGCATAAACTGCTAACTAGCCTCGCGAAGTAATACCTAACGGCAGTCTCGCGGGGAGAGTAAGCGTATTCCTGGCATCGATTACTCAGGTTTGCGAATCGTGCATGCTAGTAGCACTCGGGCTATTAGTATCTATGAAGATTACACATCCCTGGCGCAAGCAAAAAAATACATATATATATGTATATACATAGGCATATATATATATATATAAATAACCGTAACCACTAACCTAAAACATTAAGACTGAGCCCAGTAAGGTCTTAATTATTGCATACTGGAAAACGAATTGGAATGACAGCTATGAGGGCTAACGTACATATGTAGTATTCTGTTACCTGAGTAAGCAAGAGTGAAATCCTGCGGAAATGGCTTTCAGATGCTACAAGCGTCTCCATACCGTGAAGACCTTGACAGGCCTAAAAGTACGTTCAAAGTTTCGTCACCATTAAGTTGGTGGTGTAGGTCCAGATGTAACATTCCTATTTAGCACCGATCCGGCTCTGGCACAAAACCCCATAAGGGCTTGTGCCAACCCTCGCATGGCCTTACTGCTTGCAAAGACAACCATGGGATCCTTAGGTGGTTACATATTCAAACATTGATAGCGGCTTTGAGTGGGGATCCACTAGAAATGATTACAACCAAAACAAAGAAATACACCGGAGAAATTGAAATAAAGGAGAATGAGGAGAACCCCTTCCAGAGGGGATCAAGGATGCTGAGGTCACCAGTAGACCGAGTAGCAGCATCGCAAAGAAGTGCGGAACGATGCGAGTCACCCGCAATACGAAAGTGACGGTCGAATCACCAACCCATAAAACTGATTTCCACAAGCTAGGTGAGCAAATTAGAGGGCTGGTAGAAATGCTGGAAGATGGCAAAAAACGTTCAATCCACAAAGCGATGGGAGATGCTATTGAAAGCATCAGAGGTCTCTAAGAGCTCTCGGCGATTCAGCTTCACAATGAGGAAGCAAAGCAAGTGATTCGCCTGAACAACTCGTCGCAAACTTCGCCATGGCTAAAAACAACACCTGAGCCCAAGAGAGACAAGTTGCAGTCGACGAACCCCCGGAGCCAAAACAAGAGCAGCAACAGCCACCGAATGGCGCGGCAGACAACGAACCACTGGAAATAAAACAGACGCTGTTACAGGCAAAAAGCGCTCGGAGCCAAAGCGTAAACAAAAACATATTCCATTCATAAACACCAAGGAGAAGGATGAGACCACCGGAGTAGAGAACCCAGTGGTAAGACCTAAGAAAAAAGTTACATCCACAAACAAGACGCAGGGGGGAGGAGAAGAAGAATGGGCAAATACCACCAAAAAGAAGGTTTTCCCTTCGGGTAGGGGTTAGAATATACCCGAGGTAGGCATGCCTGTCGTAAGAGGCGACTAAAATCCACCCTCCGTATACCGAGTATGGCGTATACAAAAACATGCAATGAACAAAACGAAAGATATTAATACCCCAGGTGGCAGTCCAGGTACACTGGAAAATCCACCCTCTTCGGAGGTCGGCTCTACGGATTCTGGGGAGAGCCATTTATTGCGTTCATCTGACCCTTTTAAAAAAGGTACTAGGGTAGTTAGATCTCCAACATCAAGATCTACCATGAAAACGTGCGGAACTAGAAGTCTGGCGACATCGATAGTGTCGGCGCACGAACAACGGACTTCAGCGAAAATTCAAAGCGTAACGGACGAAAATATGGAACTCCGGACCAGGCTAAGTAAAATGGAACTTCTCTACGAAGAACTAAGAAAGGAATTAAATGTACTTAAAGCAGAAAATAAAGCATTTAATGATACATCGAAACCTCGTAATGAGTCTGCTGCGAGTTCAATCGTCCCCGATAACACGGATTATAAAACGGATGATGAAGAACTAAGTCGGGAAACCAATTGGATTCTAAAAAAACGGCCTGTCAAAAAACGAAAAGCTGGCTCTTCGCCCGAAATGTTAACGAGGCAAGAAAACACGCAAAATAAACGAGAAGGTAAAGAACAGCCTGACAAATTAATCACGCGTGCCGAAGAAAATCCACGAAATAAGGTACGACCACCGCCACCAATATACGTGATCGGAATTGCAGACTATAATAAACTGCATTCTTTTCTCAAACCTTTGTTGCTATCCGATTTTGAAGTAACATCGCTCAACAACAACAAATGGAAAGTAAACGTAAAGGACTCAGACAGTTACCGCTCAGTATCTAATAAACTGAATACTGAAAAAATCCAGTGGTATACTTATGAAAATAAATCTGAAAGACCGATACGAGTCGTAGCTAGAGGACTTCATGCCTCATGCCGAAAGGAAGACGTTGTTCACGATTTGAAGAACAAAAACTTTAAAATCGTCGATGCGGTAAACTTAATTAAACGGGAAAAGCAAAAATTGGAAGGCGAGGAAACGATGGTTAAGCGCGAGCTTCCTCTTTTTATGCTAACCTTTGATAAGGCTGAGAGTTTAGAAAAGATTTACGAAATAAGAACAATTCTAGTCAAAATCGAACCCATGCGCAAGAATACAAGGTTGATACCTAAGTGCAAGCGATGCCAAGGATTCAACCATAACATATTGCCGAAAAGAACCGCGATGTGTCAAATGCGCCGGTAAATATCTTAGTCAAGAGTGTGGTGTAAACAAAAAAACCCCTGCAGCGTGTATTAACTGCAATGGTAAGCATCCGGCTAATTACAGAGGCTGTGAAGTAGCCAAAGAATTACAAAAAAGAAGAGATCGACTTATGAAGCCGGAAAACCCACCATCAAAACCGGTAAATAAGGAAAAGTCGAAAACTGCTGCAAGAAAGGTGACTAGAGACAACCGAGCCGACCCTGGCGCGCTTACGTACGCTCAAGCTGCGACATCAAACACCGATCAAATTCCACACCGCGTTAAGGTAAAAGCGCCTAAAGAAATGCCATCAGATTCTGACATGCAGACGCGTGCTCAAGCATCAACATCAATAAAAACGAACACTGATAATTCGGAAAACCCCGTATCTCACGTCTTTTCTATTATCCTTGCGAGGCTTGAGGAGCAAACAAAAACAAACACGCTAATTGTCGAAAGGTTGGAGAAGCTTGAATATAAGCTTAACAATAGGGGCATTTCAAAACGAACATGACGAAACTTCTTAAAATTGTTGCATGGAACGCCAACGGTCTCATACAAAGACTAGAAGAGCTAGAAATATTTCTACGGGAAAATGACATTGACATATGTTTGATCTGTGAAACTCACCTGACGAAACTATCGCGTGTAAACATTACTGGATACAGTACCTATCACGCTTATCACCCGTCGGAAAGAGCCAGAGGCGGATCGTCTTTAATCATAAAAGATTGCATCGAACACTCTGAAGAGATTATGATAGAGCTTGAAACAATGCAAGTGAGCACTGTACGCGTGAAAAATGGACATTACTCTTTCAATGTCTCGTCTATTTATTGTCCACTGCGTTGCAGGCTTGAAAAAAATGATTTTACAAATATTTTCAACTCTCTTGGACCGAATTTTATTATTGGCGGTGATTTTAACGCAAAACACACCTTCTGGGGTTCAAGATGTGTCTCACAAAAAGGCAGAGCACTTTACAACGCCTGCATGCAACACAGATGCGACTTTCACTCGACTGGTAAACCAACATATTGGCCGACTGATAACAACAAAATACCCGATCTGATCGATTTCTTTGTTGTAAAAGGAATACCAGACAAATGTATTAAAATTGATGAAAGTTTTGATCTCTCTTCCGATCATTCCCCTATCATTCTAACGATGACCGAACGCCTAATTAAAAAAAATGTACCTGCTAGACTAACTAGCAGAAAAACTGATTGGGATGGCTTTAAAAAAGACGTTGAAGAACATACCGAACTGAGAGTATCACTTAGGACGTTTTCTGAACTCGAAATCGAAATTGATCGTTTTGTTGAAGTTCTGCAGCGCGCCGCGTGGAAAAATACTCGCTATCAAAGGAAAACGCCAATCAATCATGCCCAAAAATATCCACCGGAAATAAAAGAAATGGTAAGGGAGAAGAGAAAAGCGCGTAAAAAATGGCAACAAACTCGTGCTCCGTAACATAAATCGCATTTGAATCGCTTGTGTAACTTGCTAAAAAAGGCCATTATTGATTTTAAAAACCGGACAATACAAACCAGCATTGAAAGCTTAACAGCGGACAAAGATTCCAATTATTCGCTCTGGAAAGCTATAAAAGGCATTAAAAAGCCGAAAATACAAGCGGCCCCAATCAAGAAAAATGACAACGAATGGGCCAAGAATGATAAAGAAAAGCAGAAGTCTTTGCCCCCCATTTAGAAGAAACATTTAAACCATTTGATGGGCAAGCGCTTGCTGAAAATGATAATGCGTCGGATATAGCATTTCACAATTACACAGTAAGAAATGCAAGGCTGACCGAACTTCAACAAGAAATAAAGAAACTGAAACCGAATAAAGCTCCTGGATACGACCTAATCACAGGAGAGCTTCTTAAATCGTTACCTAGAAAAGCGTTAGTTAAGTTTCTTTACATTATAAACGCAGCGATAAGATTAGAATATGTTCCGAGTCAATGGAAAGTCGCGGAAGTAATAATGATTCTGAAGCCAGGAAAACCACCGAATGATACAAAATCGTATAGACCTATTTCGCTGTCTAAAGTTGTTGTTGTATGTCTAAAGTTTTCGAAAGAATAGTACTTAAGCGATTACAGCCGGTTATAGAAGAAGGATCTCTTATTCCCAATCACCAGTTTGGGTTTAGAACCAAGCACTCAACAATAGACCAAGTGCATAGAATAACTGATTTAATTGAAAAAGCTTACGAAGAAAAAAAGATTTGCTCGAGCATATTCCTTGATGTTTCTCAAGCTTTTGACAAGGTCTGGCATGAAGGCTTGAAATATAAATTACGACAAGTTCTGCCGGAACACTTATATAACATTCTAGAAAAATACTTGACGAATCGACTTTTCCGAGTCAAACACGGAAACGAATATTCGGAATTTAAAGAAATAAGGGCTGGGGTGCCGCAGGGAATTGTCCTTGGACCGCTTTTGTACCTATTATATACTCGCGATATACCGCAAGAAGAAGGCACCGTATTAGCTACATTTGCCGACGACACTGCCATCCTGGCAACGGGTAAAACGATCGAAGAATCGACTGAAAAATTGCAAGAAGAATTGAATAAAGTAAATGAATGGACAAAGATTTGGCGACTAGCTTTAAACGAAAACAAATCTGTTCATGTCAATTTTACTTATAAGAAAATAAATAATTTACCCATCTTTTCAAACTCGGTTCAAATTCCGTTTGCAAACGAGGCTAAGTATCTTGGAATGACACTTGATGCTAAGCTGAAGTGGAAATCGCACATGAAGAAAAAACGTAAAGAACTCGAAACCAAATACAGAGAAATGTACTGGTTACTTGGAAAACATTCCAAGCTTAATGTAGAGAACAAACTGCTTTTATACAAGCAAGTGCTAAAGCCGATATGGACATATGGAATACAACTTTGGGGTTGTACCAAAATAAGTAATGTCAATATTTTACAAACTTTTGAAAATAAAGTGCTAAGATCAATAGTTAATGCACCGTGGTTTATTAGAAATAGCGATATCCATAGAGATTTATGAATTGCGACAGTCGAATATGAAATCAAAAACTTCGCGCGTAAGCATAAAGACAGATTACAAGGACACGTTAACAATGAAGTCCTTCGAATTCTAGATGAGAGGAATCTACTGCGTCGTCTACAAAGGACTAAACCTTTCGATTTAACGCGATAGCAAGAAACCGCGCCTAATTTGCGGAACAAGCAGGAACTTTCAATGGAAAGGGACCTGCCAAACGATCTCAATACGTGAAAGAAAAACTGCTGGATAAGTCAAAACTTAGTTGTAGTATGTAATCAAAGAAATTTATTACGAAGGGAGGTTTTTTTAGTGAGTAAAAATCTCACACTACTATGAGCACGCGCTACTGATCCTCATAGTGTCTTCATGAAGATTTTTTACCTACCCTCGGGAAAAAAAAAAAAAAAAAAAAAAAAAAAAAAAAAAAAAAGAAGGTCGCCAAAAAGAAGCAACAAGAGGTCAAAAGACGCTATCGTCATTAAAGCGACGGGGACCCTCTCATACGCGGAGATACTACGCAAGGTGGAGGCAGACCCCAAACTGGAAACAGTGGTAAAGGCGGTAACTAAAATCAGGAGGAGACAGAAGGGAGACCTCCTTATATAATTCAAGGAGATGGGAAATAAGACAAACGAATTTAAAGGCGTCATTAGTGAAGCTCTAGCAGAGCAAGCGAATGTAAGTTCGCTTACGCATCGCACTACCCTTGAGGTCAAAGACATCGATGAGGTCACGACTATAGACGACGTAATCAATGCAATCGAAGCCCAGTTTGGAGTGAAAGTTTCACCGGCAAATATCTTGTCCCTGAGGAGGGCGTACGGAGGAACCCAAACAGCAACGATCAGCTTTCCCGCAGAAGACGTAAGAAAGCTGTTATAAGCAGAAAGGATTAAAATCGGCTGGGTTAACTGTCGCATGCGCGAACGAACCCTCCTTAAAAAGTACTTCAAATGTTTAGAGTTTGGTCATCTAGCCTGGCAATGCAAAAGCGAAGAAGACCGCTCCAAGCTATATAGGAGATGTGGAGCAGAAGGCCACATAGCGAAGAATTGCAACAAGGATCCATCCTGCATGTTCTGCAAGAAAGACCACCTGGACGCCGCGCAACATGTAGCCGGCAGTAGCAAATGCCCAGTATTCTGGAGAGCTATTACAAGCAAAATACCATGAAGATTCTACAGATAAATCTTAATAACTGTAGAATAGCCCTGGACATACTAGCACAAACGGCAGAGGACGAAAGCGTGAACGTTATTATGATCAGTGAACCATATAAATGTCCCGAAGAGAACAACAATTGGATCTGCGATAAGGCAAAACAGGCGGCGATATGGATGTGTGGACGCTATGCCTTTCAAGAAACAAACGACCAAACAGTCGGCTTCGTGCGGGCGAAAATAAATAGAATCTATTTTTATAGCTGCTATGCCCGACCCAGTTTGACGGCCAACGAGGACCAACTAATGCTGGATAGTCTAACCGCAGATGCGCTCCAGAAAGCCTCAGTTGTAATAGGAGGTGACTTTAATGCGTGGGCCACAGAATGGGGCAGTAGACTCACCAACACAAAAGGACAGGCCCTACTGGAAACATTCGCTTCCCTATCGATAGGTATCGCTAACAAGGGTAGAGCAAATACTTATCGGAAGGTTAGAATTGGCTCTATCATTGCAATTACCTTTGTGAGCAATTTCATCTTGAGAACAATAGAATGGAGGGTCAGTGAGGAATATTCACACAGCGACCACCAAGTGATAATACTGGAAATAAAAGAAAAGAAACCAGTCATGCCCCCAAAACTCACGGGTCCAAAATGGAATGATACAACTTTCGTTAAGGAAGCATTCGGAGAGATGTTGAACGGTGATCTAACCCTAAATAGAACAGCGGAGACTCTCGCATATCGCCTTAAAAACATCATCACCACAGCGTGCGATGCATCCATGCCTAGGAGAGGAAACAGCAGGAGGGTATCACCGTGTTACTGGTGGAATGACGAAATAAGGACACTTCGGGCAAGATGCCTACAAGCCCGGCGCAGGGTCCAGCGATCAAGAAGGAGACCAGACTTCCAACAATGCCTGGACACTCTTAAACTGGCAAGACGCAATTTAAATAGAGCCATCAAGGAAAGCAAAAACGCATGTTTCAAACGTCTCTGCGACGAAGCCGACATTAATCCATGGGGCTCGGTTTACAGAATGGTAATGACTAAATTGAAGAGCTATAGGGCCCCACCAATAACATGTCCAATAATGATGAGATCCATAGTAGAACATCTTTTCCCTCAAATACCAGCTACTATGTGCAACATCGTAAGAGAAGTCAGTCCAGCGGACATTCCACCAATTACTCCGGAGGAGCTGCTAAATGCATGTAGCAAGATAGGCGAAGCCAGTGTGCCTGGACCCGACGGCATCCCGAATAAGGCAGTAAAAGCGGCTGTAAAAAAGAGACCAGACCTCTTCATAATGACGATGCAGAAGTGCCTCGAAGAAGGAATCTTTCCCGAAAAATGGAAAATGCAGTATTTGGTCCTGCTACCAAAAGGCAAGAAGCCTCCAGGAGAACCATCGTCCTATCGCCCAATATGCTTACTGGATACCATGGGAAAGATCCTCGAGAAGATTATCTACAATAGATTACTCGCAGTGGCAGGCGAGAAAGGAGCGCTCTTAGTCCACCAGTTTGGCATCAGAAAGATGCGATCTACTGTTGATGCCATAAGAGCAGTAGTTGATATCGCAAATGGTGCCATCGAAGGAGAAAGGTGGCTTTACGGTACAAAGGGGTATTGTGCAGTAGTAACGTTGGGCGTTAAAAATGCGTTTAACTCTGCGAACTGGTCGTGCATTAGAAGAGCACTTGCGAGGATGGATACGCCATGTTATTTGCTGCGTATTGTGATAAACTATTTTAACAACAGGAAGTTAAGATACAACACAGATGAAGGCGTAAAATACTACAACGTCACTGCGGGAGTTCCACAGGGATCGGTCTTAGGACCGTTATTGTGGAACATCATGTATGTCGGAGCCCTACGATTACCATTGCCCGGGGGAGTAACGATAATTGTATTCGCCGATGGCATAGCCGTCGTGACAGTAGCTAAACAGATTAGTGCAGTCGAATCAGCTACAAACGAAGCTATTGCCCGAATAAAAGATTGGCTATCAGCCTCCGGATTAGAACTGGCCGACAATAAAACAAAAGCGATCTTTATAACCAGCCGAAAAATTGTAGAGTTTGCCAACTTTCAGGTTGGTAACCAAACAATCAGGTCCAAAGAAGCGGTGAAATACCTCGAGGTAATGCTGGACAACAAACTCCGGTTCAAAACACATGTTGACTATTTAACCAAAAAGGCAACGAAAATACAGGGAGCTCTCTCGCGCATACTTCCCAACATTGGGGGCCCTGGATACGGAAGAAGGATACTGCTCTCCAGAATTATTACAACAGTCCTGCTATATACCGCCCCGGTTTGGGCGCAGGCATTAAGGACGAAGGAGATCAAAAGAAGACTATTGTCAACATACAGACTCTGCGCGCTACGGACAATCAGCGGTTTCCGAACCATCTCAGACGAGGTCGCGTTTGTTATAGGTGGGATGATCCCTATCGATATCCTTGCAGATGAAACGTTGAGGATATATAACAAAAGAGTCTTGAACCGACACGACGCCAATGGTACCAAGATAATAAAAACTGAAGAAATGGCAGCATCAGCAGCAATGTGGCAAGCTCGCTGGGATAATGCAATGAAAGGCAGATGGACACGCAAACTAATACCGACAATCCAAGACTGGATAAGTCGTAAACATGGAGACTGCAACTACAACTTTACGCAGTTCCTGTCTGGTCACGGTGGATAGCGCAAGTATCTCCACCGATTTTTACTCGACAGTTCACCATCTTGCCCCGAATGCCCTAATGAAGACGAAGATACGGAACACACACTGTTTTACTGTAGACGCTTCACGGCATGGAGAATTACTTTACCCAGACCGATGTTACTCCTCGACCACATGTTGCAGTCAGAAGAGAACTAGACGGTAATATGCGACTGCATAACAAGTATACAAAATGAGCTGCGGAGATTAGAAAGGCTGAGAAAAGCTACAGAAGCAGGAGAAGCCTCAGTAGCAGGTGACACAAGACGAATAGCTTGATTTTCTAACCAACCCCGCCAAGGAATACCTAACGGCAGTCCCGCGGGGAGAATGGTTGAAATCTGTGTGCGGGGACGAGGTTTAGTACTTAGGCATATATCGGCTGGCAACTCATTGTCAGGACCAGGTATATGAATCGTGCATGCCATAAGCACGGGCTAATGATATCTTTAGAAGATTCCTCCCTTTCGCAACCAGAAAAAAAAACACACACATATACTTCAGGAACCTTACAATAAATAGATGAGCAGAGCTAATAAAGTCTTATTGCGCGGCCAGTCTGTAGAACATGAGATCCTTAATCCCAGGGCGTGGGACCTTGCCACACGTTAGTTGGCCTATAAACGCGCGAAGGGTACGAAAGGACACCGCACCACCGCACCACCGCACTCACTACAGGCCTCTTTTTTTTACGAGGCGAGTGTCCTCACGGCCACTCAGACACTGTCATCGATCCTGTTACGAGGCCCTAGAGACTGTAACACACACACACAAAAACGAAATTAATAATCATTTGGTTGAGGTGGACACCAGTCACCAAAGGTGGAACTAGTCGTCAAGCACACAACGCAAATATAAGATATAAACAAAGTCAAGAAAGAAATTATGAATACTAACCCATGCAGAACTACCGCAGGTCTATATCCATAGTGGAGCCAAATCAGATTCGCTGGCACTGGATCTCAGTCCAGTGTAATCTCGGGCATTGAGCAGCCATACACCTTCTTTTGGTCATCCACATCGAGTTCACGACTCAAATCCAGACGCGTTGCATCCCCATTTGCCATGTGCATTTCGTTTAAAAAGAAATGTGGGATGCACGTTCGCAGATTCGTGGCTTTGCCGCTTCGCAAGCAAGCGACTTATTTACAAAAAAAAAAAAAAAACACAAAACAAATCGACCGCCTCAAAAGAAAAAAATCTCGGAATAAGAAAATGTGTTGCTTTTATTTTGACAGAAGCATCCACACTAGTGGTCCTGTTCACACAGATCTAAGCTCTTGGTCTCGAAAAGAAAATTTGACGAAGAAAAAAAAAAGAAGACAAAACCACAAGCACAGGATCGAATGGGGATGAAATGATCCCTAATTGAAAGTGTTATACTTTCCGTTGGTAGTAATTTCGGTAGTTATGTCAGGAGAAAATGCATTTTGTTTGAAATAGGGTAGGTTAAGCTCATGTAAGGTATGTCATGTCAGTATACTCGTATTGTGCGAATTTACGTATTTATGTTAAATTATCAAATGGTTATATGTAGGTATTTAAGTATATTGTTATGCCTGGTTTGGCTATACACTAGAAAAGGTCCACTGCTCGTCGTTTGGCCGGATATGGCTGGGGTCAGAAGCCTCCGGTGTTTCCTTGGACTTTATTGCAAGAGTTGATAGAGCACTACTACACTTTTAGTGTTGTATAGAAAAGCAACAAACAAAATTTGCTGACGCCGCAGTTGTATGTGGCTTGTGCATAAACTGCTGATGATGCGTCTGGTTGTTTCGCATGTCAGTGTTCCGTTGCATTCATGACCTTAATTTAAATTTTTTTTGTTATCCATAACACGTCCCCCTTTCAGACACATCTAAGAATATTTTATCCTGCGATTGGGCTTAGGTGTCCTTAATTCAAGGGCCTTCGCCGATGTAGATTGCTCCGGTGTATTTGCAACGCCTAACCTTATTTCAGGGTTAACTCTGTTCTTTCTGTTGAAGCATTTATTAAAGAGAGTTATTGTTGTCCTTCCAGATCCGCAGTTACATTTCCAGATAACATAGCTGTTACGAGGGCCTGTACCTCGTCCAATAACAATAACAAAAACAAAAAAAAAACAAAAAAAAAAGGGAAAAGAAAAATTAAAAGAAGTACCTGAACCCAGATGATTTCTCCAGCGATCCCACGATGGTATTTGTCATCGTCGTCCTCTCGTTCTGTCCTACCGGTCCTTGTGCATCCTCGCACACGCACATCCCATTGCAGGGGTGGGATTTTGATTGACCAATTAATAACAAAAGAAAAAAAAGGAAACAAATTCCAACATACCTGTTGTCCGTGGTACCTACAGACATCATCCCTCCCACAGCCAGGTTCCTTTTGGGTTTTTGGTGTTATTTTGCTTCCTTGTGCACCTTTTGTGCACAGGAAGCGATCCGCATATACCCACCCCAGTCCAAGGGTGGGTTTTCTTTAAATTTATTTCAGTAAAAATAAATTTAAACAAAAAAAAAGGATAATTACAAAAAAAAACAGCGATTCGCCCCGCAAAATTAGAAAATAAAAGAAATGTCAATAATCAGCTGACATGAGGGACACCCATCTCTCTCTCGCAAGAATATTAATATTAATGGCGATCGGGAAATTATCTGTGGTTCAGGGATAAGATAAAGAACGTAGAATTCGTTTGCCCATTATTTTTATATTATACGTTTATATATATTTTTTGTTGGTCAGAAATTTTGTTTTTGGGTTACGTGAGAAGGGTCGTAGGTTATATTAGTTATGTTAGGTAAGTCAGTTAACAATATTATATGTCAGGTTAGTGTATTTATGTATGTTATCGCTCAGGAATTTTTTTATTCAAAACGAACATTTTTGTAACTGACAATGAAGAGACGTAGGACATTGGAAAGGGAAATTTCTCATTTCAACGTCCCGAAAAAAAAAAGGAAAACACTACCCATAGCCGACAAAGACAAAACATGACAAAGAAAAGGAGAAAGGACTGACGAAGAGAGGACAAAGTCGAAACAAGAAAAGAAGGGGAAAACTAGGACAATGGGAAACAGATAACCCAGATAAATGACAACGGGTTAGTACATCGACCCCAAGAAAATCATTTTTTTCAAGTCAAGTGCGAACAGCTGGTCGCCACAGCTGAGAGAAGAATTTGTCGGGGTCATTAAAATACAGTGAGGCGAAGACCCACTGTAGAGATTGATTTTTGTCGATTTTCTTGGTAAAGGTGAGTTGGCACAACAGAATTTTTAAAAGTTTAGTGGCCTAAAATAAATTTCAAATAATAGCACAAACTTGAAGACAGCAGAGAGAACCGGGGGAGCGTATAGCAAAGGAGGTGAACGCAGGCAATAACAAGTATAAGGTATGTGATAAGATATATAGGAGCGCTTGTGGGCAATTAATAAAATAACTTAAAAATTAGGCAGTGAGAGTGGCGTAGGCCCCAGAAATTCTGTCGCTTGCAGTTTTCTGTCAGGGCCGGTTATGGCCCACATCGTTGCAACTGGACAAGGTCCGGTGCAGGCAGTGGGTAGCGGTAGCGGTGGTCCGCAATAAGCAAAGGCAGCAAACGGTGCTCCCCAACAACAAAAAAAAGTCAACGCTTCCAAAATAGTGCTCCGTGTGACGCGGTGAATCCTAGAGAAGTGCAAAACTAAATTATTTGAAAGTGCTAACACTCCTTCTGAGTTTTGTTAAGACAGAAAAACAGTGAATTTCCCAGGGCTGCATAGCCCTGCTATTAAAAATTGTCCTTGCATTTTCTTTGGTGACCCAGTGATTTAAATTTCTGAATTTAGAGAAACCCAGAGGGTTAAATTTTAAATTTTTAATCGAATTTTAGGTGTATAGAATTAAATTAGTGGTTAAATTAGAGTTAAATTAGTGGTTAAATTAGAATTAAATTAGTGATTAAATTAGAATGTGTAAAATTCTGCTAAGAAGTGTGACGGTGGGTTTTTTTGTCGCGTTTTTTTTTATCTCCGCAATAGGAGCGAAATATCATCCTTCATCGTGCTGCCGGCAGGACAAGGGGGGACTGAAGAAACAAAGAGGAAGAAACCGTGAGTACGTAAAAATCTTGTTTTAAATATCTAATAGCAATTCTTGGCAGAAAGAATAGGCGATAGTTAACCTTAATAAGAGATTTAAGACTAAAATTTATAATAAATTTAATAGGGCGATGAGCCAACCAAGGTTTATATGGTGTATTTCTACTCAAACATGAGTAAATAGGATTTTTTTTTATTTGGCGTGTGGATGGCCGGTCGGGCCGTCCTTCTATAGATGAACGGTAACAGGACAGGACGACTACGAACAATGACGACGTAACGTGACGACAAACGAACTTCTCCACTGCTGACTTAGGTCGTGACTGGGAAGCACGTTTAGGGGCCATCTCTCGCAATCATTGGCCAGGGAGATGGCAATTGGTTGTGTCACTAGACACACAGCGAGGCATACCTCGAGTGCCGGACGAACCCGCTTGGCAGGGAGAAAAAATGGGAAGGAAAACTGACGCGGTAGGGAGTAGAGTTAGGTTAGGTTAAGATAGTTAGGGTTAGTTTTAGGATTTAGCTTAAGTCGCTAATTTAGTCTAGGTTTAGCTTAGGATAGATAGGGTAAGTTGGCGGAGTCCTTCCCAATCTTTCTCCTGGCCACGGGCACAAGCCCTTGGATTTTCCCTTTGCTTACTTTCCTATTTTTTTTATTCCGTCCGATGTCTAAAGTAGAGTAGCTTTCTTCTTTCTTTTGTTTTTCTATCAAAATGGCACGAGATTTTGTGTGCTGAGCAGGTGGTGTGAAGTAAGGTGGACAAGAACCACCCCGTCCGACGAGCTGAGCCGAGCAACCGCGAGCGTGCCGCCGTCCTCCTTACTCGCACCGAAGACGCCTACCTAGCTCACAACATAGCTTATTGCGATTAGATTCAGGACTCCAGATATTGACATCAGTACACCTTGTGTTCGTTCTGGTATTTGCCGAAGGGTTTTTGACCAAAAACTTCGTTGATTTTGAATTTCGGAGGTCATGTCCTGTAGCTCGTGGATATCTTTCGCTGTAATTGTTGACATCGGTTCCTGTTTGATTGCTGTTTCATCTAATTTTACGTTGATGCAGCAGTCTTCGAAATCGCCATATGAATATTTGTCTCTTATAGATATTTCATTGCCAACACCTAAGGTTCTTATTGTCATGTCATATGTTTCTAGTTAACAATCATTATTAATTACAATTATGCCTGTACCAAAAAGTTTTCCTGTTTCTGTTTCGTTTTAACATTTACATTTAAAATTGGTTTCTTCAGTTATTGTGTACAAAAAGGAATTATCTTTGATCTTATGAAATATTTCAATTTGCGAGTTTACAATTTGTATATTGCAGTTTTCAGCTTTGTTCCTCATAAAGATACTTATGATGATGGAATGATCTACCAAGCTCTGTACTTCCCCATCACTACAACTTTCAAACATTTAAAGCCAACGTGCATAGGCTTCTCCTCTGTTCCTCTTCTCCCTTTCCTTAAAAGCCCGTGCCCTGTTAACAGTATAAATGTATTCATATCCCTTTTGGCGCGCGCGAATTAAAAAAAAAAAAAATTAAAATTTCACAATTCGAATCACTTAAAGTACTACGTAATAATTGAGGGCTACAAACATGTATTTTATTAAATATATTATAATCGTCTAGTTTTTCCTTTAATAAATATTCTTCTCTGTTTTTGTTTATTACTTAAGGTTAAGATTACAATTCTGCTTGTTACTATTTTTGGAAGAGTGATTGTTTCATATACGTCAAAGGTTTCTTTTGTAACTGTTAGGACATGAATTATAAAGATAATAGTACGGTCTTTAGTGAATGCTTTGATCTCTAACGTTTTTAAAATTGCCGTGTAGTTTTCTAAAATTGGTTCTATTGCAAGTATATTAACCCAGATTGAATAAATAAAAGACTGTCAATTATTTGTTCTATTGTAAGTTCAAGTCGCATAATCTTATGATTAATTCTGTTAGATATTTCATCATAATAGGAAGCTAAAATTATAGTTCGATTAAGATTGTCCTCCCGAGTATTAACCCTATTGATCTCATCAATAACTTCATTGATCTTCTTCAACGTTACATTTGTATTCTTTATGCTTTCAAGTACTTATTTATTTAGATGGCTCATTACTTTAATGCTTTAAATTACTGTCGAGGAATATTCAGCATCCTCGTTGTCCATCGTTCCAAATAAGACCTTAAGACCTGAACCTATTACAATAGCTAGAACTCGTTTTAATCTTTTCGGTTTTTCTACTATGCCTGAAATAATGTCAATTCTATGATCTGCTTTAGCTATCTCTTGTTTCGCTAATATTTGAAATTGTTTACACTCTGTTTTAGATTCTATACAAAGGTTGTCTATTAAGTTAATCATGTTTCTAATGTTAAAACTTGTCTGCTCCAATGGTTATATCTAAATGTGCCATTGATGTTAATATACTATTTATTTCTTTTCCATCTACAATTCGAACAAGTCAATTCGGCTTCCAGACTATAGCAGTGTGTTTCAAGCGGAGGTCTTGGCGGTAGCAACTACTGCCCAGGACGCTGCTATGAAAGCTATACCACCAGATGATATTACATTTTTCATTGACAGCCAAGCAGCGATAAGAGCGATTTCCGCCACGCAAATAAAATCGAAGTTTGTGCGCTGCTGTCGTGAAGAGCTGCCGGTTCTTGGTATGCAACACAATGTAAAGCTCTGCTGGGTACCCGGACATAATGGCGTTTCAGGAAACGAGAAAGCTGACGAGTTGGCAAGGGAGGGTTCAGCTCTAAATCCTGAACGAGCTGACCCGTCAATTAAGATACCACCCTGCAACCTGAACATAGCAGTTAGAAATAAAATGATTGCCATAGCAAATAGTAGATGGAGATCATTAGAATCCTGTATAATTACAAGAAAATTCTGGCCGCTCTACGATAAAAATCGTACAGAGCAAATCCTACACTTCAACAGATATATCTTATCTGGTTTAGTGGGGATGATAACTGGACACAACTTTTTACGTTATCACACAAAGAAATTGGGAATTAGCGAAGAAGATATATGTAGAGGCTGTGGCAATGAGGACGTACACGAGGATATACCTCACTTCCTGTACCATTGTCCAGGACTCTACCACCTTAGATTCAGAATACTAGGGAAATATTTCTTCCAAGACTTAAAAGAACTTTCAAATGTATCGGTAAATAAGATTACCAAATTTATAAATGCATCGGGTTGGTTTAAGAACCCATAGAGTTCACGAGTGGGGAAGCTTCACTCCTTGGGCATCACAATGGATCTATACTGATCTAAGTGTGGCGTAGTTTGTTCACACTCTACGTCAACCCATAAAACCTAACCTAACCTAACCTTTCCATCTACAATGTGGTTGAAGTATATCCCGGTATGTATCTGAAGATCTCTTATGACTAAGTTCCCTGCATTTGTCGTGCAGATACACGAGATCCTGAAAAATAGGGTTTGACATTAGCTTTGTTGAATTTCTGTTGCTTGTTTTGAAGTTTTACGATTACGTGATTATCGTGTACTTCTAGAATGGGAAACGGGTCTTTATATATACTTAATAATTTTCCTTTTCTTTCATTTCGTACAACTACCTTTTGACCTACTTTATATTATATTGAATTGCCTAATTTTTTTGTATTTTCTTGTACTTTCCTTAACGATTTCTTGTTTTTCTTTTTTTTTAGTTCATCAACGTAGTCATAGATGGTTGTTTTGTTAACTGTGTCTACCGCACTGGGTCTGTTTACTTCGAATCCGAATACTATTTCGTATAGCCTGTGGTGTTATAAATAGTGCTATTATAGCAAAATACTGCATATGGCATTTGTTTGTGCCATTCTCTCAGCTGGTTTAGTTCCCTTCCTGTGGACTTAAGATACTCTAACAGCCTACAATGGGCTCTTTCTACGCTCCCATTGGCTTGTGGATTTGAAAAGACCACTACAGAATTCTAGGCCGTTGTCAGATACAATAATTTTAGGCATTCCAAAATTCACTATCCATTCCTCCATTATTGCACGAGTGACAGTACCCATCTCTTTGTTTTTTAAGGAAATAAACTTAATGAATTTGGATTGGCCTGGATTGTCAGGCCAAATTTAAACCCATTTTCCGTTTCTTGTCAAGGTCCTATAAGATCTATCATAATCTTCTCTAGAGCCCTATCCGCTGACGTAACAATTTTCATGGGGTTCTTTGTAGAAACTCTATTTACCTTCTCTGTTTGGCATTGAGGACAATTTTTTACAAAATACTCTATATCTTTCTGCATACCTTTCCACTTAAATTTTTTTCTAATTCTTGTGTAAGTTGCCTTGTGGCCGGTATGTCCTCCTAACAGTCCTTCATGATATTCTTTTATAATGGCTCGTCTCCTTTCAGAGTCGAATACTTCTTCTTTATTATCTAAAACATTTTCTTCTCTATCACCAGGAGGTTCATTTTGCGATATAACGTCATCTTCTTGGTAGTCTATCATCTCTTATGTTCCTATTCTCTTCTAACAAATTACTTTCATTTGAGATTTCGTCATCAAATCCTGCCATATTTCTTCTCTTTTTTCTGTTATTCTAACATTTCTACTAAGCTCATCGGCTACAACATTATCCTTACCTTTCTTATAAACAATAGTATAGTCGAATTACTCTAATTTGAAGCCCCATCTAACGAGACGACTACCAGGATCTTTTACTTTAAACAACCACGTTAAAGGTCTGTGGTCGGTTTGGATAATAAATTTTGTTCCGTAGATGTACGGTCGAAATTGTTTTGTAGCCCATACGATGGCTAGACACTCATTCTCGGTCGTGCTGTAGTTAATCTCAGCTTTGTTCAGCGTTCGACTAACAAAGTGTACTGGTAAATCTTTACCGTTGCTCTCTTGACTAAGCACTGCACCAATACCTTTATTAGAGGCATCTGTTGTTATGATAAATGTTTTACCATAGTCCGAGTACTGTAGTATGGGATGTGTTGTTATTAATTCCTTTAGTTTATTAAATGCTTCTTCCTGGTCTTGTGTTCAGATAAATTCAGCATCTTTTTTCAACAATTTGTTCAATAGCTCAGCGACTTTACTAAAATTATTAATGAATTTTGTAATACCCTATCATTCCAAGGAATGACTTTATTCCTCTAGGGTTCTTTGGTGCTTCCATTCGTTTAATGCTTTCTACCTTCCCTGGATCGGGTTTGACTCCCTCGTCGGTGATTACATGCCCCAAGTATGAGACTTCCTTCCTAAAGGACTCGAACTTATCAGGCTACAATTTGAGGTTTGCCTTTCGCAGTTGCGCGAAAACTTCCACTAATTTTTCATTATGCTCTTGTAGATTCTTTCCGTATACGACGATGTCATCTAAGTAGACGAAACATCTGATTCCCTACAGACCTGCCAGAACTGTATTCATCAATCTCTGGAAACAAGCCGGAGCATTTTTTAAACCAAATGGCATTCTTGTTTACTCGAAATGGCCATATGGAGTACTAAATGCTGTCTTTTCGATGTCCTCTTCGTCCATTGGGATTTAGTGAAAGCCAGACGTTAAGTCTAGGGTAGAAAAATATTTGGCTTTTCCCAATTGGTCGAGGATCTCATTTATGTTGCGTAGGGGGTAATTGTCCGAAATAGTCAAGTCGTTCAACTTGCGGTAGTCAATTACCATCCGCCACTTTTTTATACGGCTTGCGTTTGACTTTTTGGGAACTATCCATAGTGGAGAGCTCCAGGGAGAACTGCTATTTTGGATTATTCCATCTTCTTTTAATTTTCCTATCTATTTACGAACTCCTTCATCATTTACCTTAGGGTTCCTGTAAGTTTTGGTGAAAACAGATTCACAATCATTTCGTGTCCGTATTTTATGTTTTATGATAGAAGTTTTGGACAATTTTTCGTTTTCGGTACTGAAGATGTCACTATATTTTTTAACAATTTCGATTAGGCTTTCTTTTTCCTCTCTGTTTAAATGGTCAGTTCGGACGTTACCCGAGACTAACTGAGATCTAGCTTTAGTAATTTCAAATTAATATTTTTTAACAAATTTTTTTCTACGATCCTAACATTTTTTAAGTTAAATGGCTTGTTAATTATCGAAACTAAACATTTGCCATCATTGTTCAGGGTGACGCAATTTGGAACTATGATACCCCCTGTAATTTCCTGCTTGGATACCATAATTTCATTGTTTAAACTACTATCAATCTTAACTGTTCTAAAAACTTCAGACCTTTCTTTTATAATAAATCGTAAAGGTATCTTTCCATATTTTTCACTGATAATATTTTCCTCATAATTGGTTGAGAAACCGCCGTCTCTTAAGAAATGATTTTCGATCAACCCATCATATGCTCCCAATAAATTATTTTCTATTACTTGGAGCTTAATATTCGTAGGTCTGGATTTTCCAACTAGGGGAACAAATCTAATTTCTAATTTCATTTCGCCTAAAGTTTCACGTATTCTCCCGCCTATTCCACTGAATTTCGTTTTATTTGCTGTATTCACATCATCCTTGTAGACACAATTTGCCTTGATGAGTGATATTTCGGCTCCCGTATCAACTATAAGTTTCTTAATTTCCCCATTGATTACTATTAAAATATGAGGGCTTTCTGAGTTGTCAAAAGCTGTAGGCTGCCATGGTGCCTCACTTACTCACGTTTGAAGTTGAAGGCTGATCTGGATTGTCTAAACGGATTTCCATTTGCTCTATTTTGTTTTTTCTTAGGGAACCTACAGTTTCGAGCGATGCGACCTGGTTTGTCAGAATTAAAGCACAGCTTTTCCTGGTAATTTACCTTAACCAAATTCCTATTCGTGCAATCTTTCTGAGTATTGGATCTAAATAGATTGATACGCTGTTCTTCCTCAGAAGCAAACTTACTTGCCTCTGCAAGATTTTTGGGGCGCTGCGTTATGACATACGTGGATAATCGTTCTCGAAGACCGTTTATAAAACCCGATTAAGTTTCACTTTGGATGTACTCTATTTGGCCATCTTTGTGTTCCTTTTTCACGCCCGCGAGCTTACTTTTGAGGAGACGTCTTTGTAATGTCTCAACTCGCTGGACGTAATGTACCACGGATTCGTTCTTATTCTGCCTGATTGAAATTAATTCTCTATGTAATTGTAGAGCGCTGTGAGGCTCTCTAAACACTGTTAATAATTCTTCTTTTAATGTTTTCTAATCTGCAATTTCTTTATTCATCAGAATTGTTGTGGCATTGCCACGAATTTTGGTTTTGATGTACTTAAAAAGCACGTTCTTCTGTGCCTCGGATGCCAGTTCGATGAAGGTAAAAACCTTCAATGGAGGTAGGAATGAAGGAGATTAACACGCTGATGGGAACTTCTAACATAACAGAACTATCACTGTTAATTAACTCTCTATTATCAACTTCGTTGTCTGAATAGTAACTTTCGCCTGCGTCGACTTCAGTACTGTTTTCTAGCGATTCGTTAGTATTTATGTTTAATGCACTTAATGATGTACGGAGATTTGAAAACAGTAAAAAAAAATTAAATTTTTCTAAAAACCGTAGATCTTTACATTCACTTGAGTATAAAAAGTCAATACCTAACATAAATAATACTACAAGCTCCATGAATCCCTCGCAGTTGTTGTAGTGAAATCCCACCGCTGCCACCAAAATATGTGTTATGCCTGGTTTGGCTATACACTAAAATGGCTGGGGTCGGATATGGCTGGGGTCAGAAGCCTCCGGTGTTTCCTTGGACTTTATTCAAAGAGTTGATAGAGCACGACAACACTTTAGTGTTGTAAAGGAAAGCAACCAACGAAATGATTTTAGCAAAATTAAACAACCACCAAAAAAATGTTTCCAGCAAATTAAAATTGTACACTTTTCTTCATGTAATTGATAATTCTTTATTAAGTAAAATAAAAATAATTCGGTTAAAATGTGTATGTCTTGCTAGAAGGGCGGAAAATCAAAACTTGAACGTGACATGCAATTCGAGATAGTATTTGCCGGCAAAATTTGCCGATGCCTCTGCTGCATGTGGCTTTCGCATGTCAGTGTTCCGTTGCATTCATGACCTTAATTTAAATTTTTTTATTTTTTTTATTATCCATAACAATATAACTAGGTAGAGACACTCATTGTGATTGGACATTATTTTGACGAAGAACGTTGGCAAAGGGAATTTCCCTTTCCAATATTCCGAAAGCAATATGGATAATGTTAAAGGACGACCGACATGACAAAGAGGGAGACAGAGAAAACATAGATGGACGAAGAGAATTGTAGGTAACGAATGAAAATGAAGGGGCAACAAAGAGAATATGATAAAGAGAAAATTGAGGAAGGCAAGCAACTAGGGCAAAAGAGCATCGACCGTTGATCACTTTTCTGATTAGATCAAAAAGTGAACGGTCGATGCCACGACACTGCAGATAGTGGAAGAAATAAAAACAGAGTGACACAAAAAAAAAAAAAAACCGAGAGCTAACGTTAAAAAATTTTTTTATTGGGTAAGTGAGAACTAACGAAGGTCGTGCTAGAATAAAACAAAAATTAGCTTTAACAGAAAAACGAAGAGGACAAGTGGGAATTAATACAGCAGAGGTATGTGCACATATGAAACGACTTTGATGAGCCGACTAATCTAACTTGCGTAATTTTTGGCGAATTTCCTGGACTTGGGTCGAGCCGCTATACCCAAGCCTCTGCAGAATTTGTTTGGGTAGGCCCCGGTTTTTTTTTGTCCGCAAGCAACGGATAGCAGAGACCGCAAATCAAACCGCAAGACGGCCAACCGGTATCCTCCAAGGGGGCATGCTACAAAAAGAAGCAAAGGCCACACGAAGAAACTGAAGTCAGGTGCTCCGCTCCAGATGTTTCGTACCACTACTGCCGCAGCAGAATTAAAGATCAGCGAGGGAGCAACGTATTTTTTTTTCAGTACAACCAATATGTGAATTAATTTAATTTTTTTTAGTTTAGTTTTTCCTTTTCTTTTCGAAATAGTGTAAGTTAAGGATAGGATTAACATTAAGCTCTGCGATTAACATATTTTTGATTTGTGCTTCGCGAAAACATAGCTGGAACATCAGCAACAGCAACACTTGAATAGGATAGATATTATATGTAGAATAGGATAGATATTAGTTTGTTTAGATATAGGTTAGGGTTTATATTAAGTTTTAGAGTAGATTAGGTTTAGTTAAGAATAGTTAGGTGTAGTTTAGATCTGACGTACCCTCCTTTCTTCGGGATATGGGCACAAGCCCTTGAGCTTTTCTTGTTCTCCTGTCTTCTTTCCTATCTTTTATAAGTCCGTCCGTAGTCTAATTAGGCTAGCTTCTTCTCCCTTCTAATGGGTTCTTTTTTGTAAACATATGACATGATTTTGTTTGTGTTTGAGCAGGTGGTGTGAGAGTGATGGAAGACAAGAACCAACCCCGTCCGACGAGTTATGCCATGCAACCGCGTGCGTGCCACCGTCCCCTTCATCCACACTGAAAATGCTTCCGTGACCTGCCCCTAGCTCATAACAGTGTAGTAGCATAACAGTGCGGATGTAATAAAAATCGAGTGTTATACAAGTGATTAAATTTTTTAAGGCATCCTTTACAATAGGTTTTTTTTTTCCCCGAGGGTAGGTAAAAAATCTTCATGAAGACACTATGAGGATCGATAGCGCGTGCTCATAGTAGTATGAGATTTTTACTCACTAAAAAAACCTCCCTTCGTGATAAATTTCTTTGATTACTGCAATTAGTTTTGACTTATCCAGCAGTTTTCCTTCGACGTATTGAGATCGTTTGGCAGGTCCCTTTCCATTGAAAGTTCCTGCTTGTTCCGCAAATTAGACGCGGTTTCTTGCTATCGCGTTAAGTCGAAAGGTTTAGTCCTTTGTAGACGACGCAGTAGATTCCTCTCATCTAGAATTCGAAGGACTGCATTGTTAACGTGTCCTTGTAATCTGTCTTTATGCTTACGCGCGAAGTTTTTGATTTCATATTCGACTGTCGCAATTCCTAAATCTCTATGGATATCGCTATTTCTAATAAACCACGGTGCATTAACTATTGATCTTAGCACTTTATTTTCAAAAGTTTGTAAAATATTGACATTACTTATATTGGTACAACCCCAGAGTTGTATTCCATATCGGCTTTAGCACTTGCTTGTATAAAAGCAGTTTGTTCTCTATATTAAGCTTGGAATGTTTTCCAAGTAACCAGTACATTTCTCTGTATTTGGTTTCGAGTTCTTTACGTTTTTTCTTCACGTGCGATTTCCACTTCAGCTTAGCATCAAGTGTCATTCCAAAATACTTAGCCTCGTTTGCAAACGGAATTTGAACCGAGTTTGAAAAGATGGGCAAATTATTTATTTTCTTATAAGTAAAATTGACATGAACAGATCTGTTTTCGTTTAAAGCTAGTCGCCAAATCTTTGTCCATTCATTTACTTTATTCAATGCTTCTTGCAATTTTTCAGTCGTTTCTTCGATCGTTTTACCCGTTGCCAGGATGGCAGTATCGTCGGCAAATGTAGCTAATACGGTGCCTTCTTCTTGCGGTATGTCGCGAGTATATAATAGATACAAAAGCGGTCCAAGGACACTTCCCTGCGGTACCTCAGCCCTTATTTTTTTAAATTCTGAATATTCATTTCCGTGTTTGACTCGGAAAAGTCGATTCGTCAAGTATTTTTCCAGAATATTATATAAGTGTTCCGGCAGCACTTGTCGTAATTTATATTTCAATCCTTCATGCCAGACCTTGTCAAAACTTGAGAACATCAAGGAATACGCTCGAGCAAATCTTTTTTTCTTCGTAAGCTTTCTCAATTAAATCAGTTATTCTATGCACTTGGTCTATTGTTGAGTGCTTGGTTCTGAACCCAAACTGGTGATTGGGAATAAGAGATCTTTCTTCTATAACCGGCTGTAATCACTTAAGTACTATTCTTTCGAAAACTTTAGACATAATCGGCAGCAGCGAAATAGGTCTATACGACTTTTTATCACTCGGCGGTTTTCCTGGCTTCAGAATCATTATTACTTCCGCGACTTTCCATTGACTCGGAACATATTTTAGTCTCATGGGTTTAGAGGAACTTAACTAACGGTTTTCTAGGTAACGATTTCAGAAGCTCTCCTGTGATTAGGTCGCATCCAGGAGCTTTATTCGGTTTCAGTTTCTTTATTTCTTGTTAAGGTTCGGTCAGCCTTGCATTTCTTACTGAGTAATTTGAAGTGCTATATCCGACGCATTATCATTTTCAACAAGCGCTTGTCCATCAAATGGTTTAAATGTTTCTTCTAAATGGGCGGCAAAGACTTTTGCTTTGTCTTTATCATTCTCGGCCCATTCCTTGTCATTTTTCTTGATTGGGGCCGCTTGTATTTTCGGTTTTTTAATGCCTTTTATAGCTTTTCAAAGCGAATAATTGGAATCTTTTTCCGCTGTTAAGCTTTCAATGCTAGTTTGTATTGTCCGATTTTTAAGACCAATAATGGTCTTTTTTAGCAAGTTACACAAGCGATTTAAATGCAATTTATGTTGCGGAGCACGAGTTTGTTGCCATTTTTTACGCGCTTTTCTCTTCTTCCTTACCATTTCTTTTATTTCCGGTGGATATTTTTGGGCATGATTGATCGGCGTTTTCCTTTGATGGGGAGTATTTTTGCACGCGGCGCGCTGCAGGACTTCAACAAAACGATCAACTTCGAATTCGAGTTCAGAAGACGTCCTAAGTGATACTCTCAGTTCGATATGTTCTTCAACGTCTTTTTTAAAGCCTTCCCAATCAGTTTTTCTGCTAGTTAGTCTAGCAGGTACATCTTTTTTAATTAGGAGTTCGCTCATCGTTATAATGATAGGGGAATGATCGGAAGAGAGATCAAAACTTTCATCAATTTTAATACAGTTCTCTGGTATTCCTTTTACAACAAAGAGATCGATCAGATCGGGTATTTTGTTGTTATCAGTCGGCCAATATGTTGGTTTACCAGTCGAGTGAAAGTCGCAACTGTGTTGCATGCAGGCATTGTAAAGTGCTCTGCCTTTTTGTGAGACACATCTCGAACCCCAGAAGGTGTGCTTTGCATTAAAATCTCCGCCAATAATAAAATTCGGTCCAAGAGAGTTGAAAATATTTATAAAATCATTTTTTTCGAGCCTGCAACGCAGTGGACAATAAATAGACGAGACATTGAAAGAGTAATATCCATTTTTCACGCGTACAGTGCTCACTTGCATTGTTTCAAGCTCTATCATAATCTTTTCAGAGTGTTCGATGCTATCTTTTATGATTAAAGACGATCCGCCTCTGGCTCTTTCCGACGGGTGATAGGCGTGATAGGTACTGTATCCAGTAATGTTTACACACGATAGTTTCGTCAGGTGAGTTTCACAGATCAAACATATGTCAATGTCATTTACCCGTAGAAATATTTCTAGCTCTTCTAGTCTTTGTATAAGAACGTTGGCGTTCCATGCAACAATTTTAAGAAGTTTCGTCATGTTCGTTTATATTTAAGCTTCTCCAACCTTTCGATAATTAGCATATTTGTTTTTGTTTGCTCCTCAAGCCTCGCAAGGATAATGGAAAAGACGTGAGATACGGGGTTTTCCTAATTACCAGTGTTCGTCTTTGTTGATGTTGATGCTTGAGCACGCGTCTGCATGTCAGAATCTGATGGCTTTTCTTTATTCGCTTTTACCTTTACCCGATGTGGAATTTGATCAGTGTTTGATGTCGCAGCTTGGGCGTACGTAAGCGCACCAGGGTCGGCTCGGTTGTCTCTAGTCACCTTTCTTGCAGAAGTTTTCGACTTTTCCTTATTTACCGGTTTTGATGGTGGGTTTTGCGGCTTCATAAGTCAACCTTTTCTTTTTTGCAATTCCTTGGCTACTTTACAGCCTCTGTAATTAGCCGGGTGCTTACCATTGCAGTTAATACACGCTGCAGGGTTTTTTTGTTTACACCACACTCTTGACTAAGATGTTTACCGGGGCATTTGACACATCGCGGTTCTTTTCGGCAATACGTTTGCGTATGATTGAATCCTTGGCATCATTTGCACTGAGGTATCAACCTTGTATTCTTGCGCATGGGTTCGATTTTGACTACGACATTCAGAATTGTTCTTATTTCGTAAGTCTTATCTAAACTCTCAGCCTTATCAAAGGTAAGCATAAAAAGAGGAAGCTCGCGCTTAACCATCGTTTCCTCGCTCTCCGATTTTTGCTTTTCCCGTTTAACTAAATTTACCGCATCGACGATTTTAAAGTTTTTGTTCTTCAAATCGTGAACAACATCTTCCTTTCGGCATGAGGCATGAAGTCCTCTAGCTACGATCGGTCTTTCAGCTTTATTTTCATACGTATACCACTGGATTTTTTCAGGTATTCAGCGGTAACTGTCTGAGTCCTTTACGTTTACTTTCCATTTGTTGTTGTTGAGCGATGTTACTTCAAAATTGGATAGCAACAAAGGTTTGAGAAAAGAATGCAGTTTATTATAGTCTGCAATTCCGATCACGTATATTGGTGGCGGTGGTCGTACCTTTTTTCGTGGATTTTCTTCGGCACGCGTGTTTATTTTGTCAGGCTGTTCTTTTACTTCTCGTTTATTTTGCGTGTTTTCTTGCCTCGTTAACATTTCGGGCGAAGAGCCAGCTTTTCGTTTCTTGACTGGTCGTTTTTTTAGAATCCAATTGGTTTCCCGACTTAGTTCTTCATCATCCTGTCAAGGATGATTAGGGGTTGTTCCGAATAATAACACACACGTTCGTATTTTTGTTGTTGTTTATTAAAAAAAAGGAAAAATATAAAGTAATGAAAAATGGATATAAAATTAATAGAAAGAAAAGGTTTCGTTCTCGATGTGTATTGCGCGACGATCGATGGTTGACTGCCAGTGGACTGTCGGCGATGGCTCTCTCTCGCATACCACCGTGTCGACGACGAGTTATACGGTTAAGGGTTGCATGGTTGCGTGACAGCTCGGCCTAGACGTCTCGGCTACTATGCTTTCAACGTTCGATTCGGCTTCATCATCAGCGGCATCGTCAATCTCCGGACACAGTCGACACCATGGCTTCATACGCCCCGACTCGAATATTTAACTGATTTTTTTCGGCTTCCTGGTGACGTCGTCCAGGTCTTCGTCCAAATACCGGTCATGTCCAATAATTTTCTTAACCTGATATGGTCCTCGGAATTTTGGCTCGATTTTCTTGGACTCACACGTGGCTTGAGGAATGTTCTCGATAACGATGAGATCTCCTACTTCGTATCGACAAGATGACTTGTGTTTGGAGTCGAAACGCTTTTTCCACATTTGACGTTCGGTTTCTACGTTCTCCGCTGCAGCTGTCCGGCACTGAATAACATCTACGTCTCCTGGACCCTTGTCATCACCTTGTAGCGATTGGATGAGATGGTTCTGCAGTCGGTCGCGTAGCTTGAAATCGAACACTAGCTTGTTCGGTGAAAACTTGGTGGTCTCGTTTCGTTGAGAATTAATCGCCCATTGGAGTGTAGTTAGCTTAGCGTCCCAGTTGTTAGATTTCTCGGTCCTGGTGCGAACAAAATTGAGGATTGACTGATTTACGCGTTCCACTTGTCCGTTCGCCCTAGGAGTACGAACTGCTACCTTGACGTGAACGATCTGCCGATCGTGACAGTATTCCTCAAATGTCTTTGAGATAAAAGCTGTACCCTATCCGTGACCAAACGGCTTGGTAGTCCGAAGAAGCTCGTCAATTCGTCGAGAGCCGTCATAACTGGTTCGGCTTTGGTACTCCTGACAGACCTTAAAATTACGTACTTCGTGAAGGCATCCGTAATTCCCAGTACGTGGAGATGTCCACGGCGACTTCTTGCAAAGGGACCCAGATGATCCCAATGGAGTATTCGGAAAGGTATTGGTACGTTGTCTCCTCCGATGTGTAATTCCCCTTGTGGCTTGCCTGAGGCGGCTTTGTTATAATAGCATTCGGGACACGACGCCAGATAGGACTTCGTGAAGTTGCGTAGTCGTGGAAACCAGAAATTCTGCTTGACAACGAATTCCCGCTTCCACTGGTTGTGGTTCTCGTGCTGTAGCCCGCCTGTCAAGGTCTGGAAGATGGTCTTTAATTCGGGATCCTGATGTTGCATGCTCACTATCCAGTCTTCTATGTCTATCTCGATTTTGAACATGTCTTCGACGAATGACTTTTGTTTTGAGAGTAAAGTCGTACTCCTGCGGAGCTAACCACCAGCGTGCTACTCGCGGTAATAATGGTTTTGTTAGTTTTGCGGTCATTATCGTAGCGCAATCCGTAACGACTACGAAATTCTTACCCAACAGATAAATTCGGAAACGTTCCAGGGTTGCCACAATCGCCAAAACTTCCAATTCGTTGCTGTGATACTTCTGCTCGCTATCACTGCAATGTCGACTGAAATATATAACGGGTTTATATATCCCCGGTACTTCCTCTTGCAATAGCATCCCAGTCAGTCCTATAGCGCTTGCGTCGGTATGCACTTCGTGAGCTTTATTTGGGTCGTAAAGAGTAAGTATCCGTTCGCTGCACAGCTCGTTTTTTAGCGTCACAAAAGCCTCTTCCTGTTCTTCGGTCCACGCAAACGACGTGTGCTCTTTTGTTTTCAGCAGCTTCGTCAACGGACGCGAGATTTCGAAGTAGCCTTTGACAAACTTTCTGAAATAGCCCGTGTAACCCAAAAATCGGCGTACTTCGTGAACGTTCAATGGCCTTGGGAACTCTTCAATCGCGGTTATCTTCCGTGCACCTGGCTTTACGCCGACTCCACTAACGCGATGCCCCAAGTACGTTATCTTCTCGCAAAGAAACGCACATTTGCTTAATTTTAGCGTTAGCCCGGCTTCTCGCAGAATTTGTAAGAATATACTAGGCGCACGAGTCCCTCATCGACGTCCTTGCTGACTATATTGAAATCGTCCATGTAATTCGATATGGAACCGTCCGGCATTGACTTGGCGAGCTTGTATGCGGTTTTTTGGAACTGGCTTCCAGCGTTGACCAAACCGAATGGTACAAAATTGTACTCATACTGCTTGCCCTCGAATAGGAATGCAGTGAATTTTTTCGACGACTCTTCAATTGGTATTTGGTGGTATCCACACATTAGATCGAGTGTTGCAAACCGGCACTTACCGGCTAATTTAGGAAACTCTTCCTCCGCTGTCGGCATCAAGCAAGGCTGTTTCACAGTAACGGCATTCAAACCTCTGTAGTCGACACAAAATCTGTCCTCGCCATCTGCCTTTTTAACGAGTACGACTGGTGAGGCATACGGCGAATCACTTTCTCGAATGATACCGCATTCGAGGAGTTCACTAATCATCTCGCGCACTTTATCACGTTTCGGAATGGGGACGTGGTATATTTTCTTACTGACCGGTTTGTCATTATTTAAGACGATTTTCATTGAGCTGATCTTACATTTAACGAGTTCGGACAACGAAAAAGCGAAAACGTTACGATATTCGGAAAGGAGTTGCAAAAGTTGTTCTTTTTCAGCCATCGATAGGGTTGCGCCCATTTTAATTGGCTGATCGCGAGTGCTTTCGACGCGACACTCTTTCCCTTCGATAATTATTCGTACGTCACTAGAGCAAAGGACGTCTTGCCCCAGCAAAATGTCTCTCGGTAAGTGGTCATCGTCGACTACTAACAATTCGCACTGGAACGACTCGTTGTCCATCGTTAAATTCGCACAAACCTTAGAGGAGCACTCGTAAATACCACCCCCGAAACCTTTAAGTTTAATCTTTTCAGTTAGTACATTTGGGAAAAGCACGGCGCCACTTTTTGTAATTAGCGAACGTTCAGAACCGGGATGGATAAAGACACTGAATTGTTTTCCGTCTATTTTAACGTTTTTACATACGTTGTTACCCGCGTTTTTGTTTGAGATTGGTAAAACTTTACCGGAAGTACCCCCTGTCGACGTTGGACACTTGTTTGAATCGTGACCAGTTTTTTACACTTAGCACAGCGTTCCTTTCGCGGCGTTTGAGGACAGTTTATAGAGATATGGTCTCTTTCATGGCAATTGTAACATTTTGGCGAATATTCGTTTTGCCCCGTTGTCGATTGCGTTTGAGAACGATTATTTTGCCGTACCGCGGACTCTGGTTTTTGAATGTTATTTTGCTTCGGGACGTGCGCACTACTTGCTAACGGTTTTGAACTAAATACTGACGATCGTGGCACACAATTCGATGAATACCTTTTGATTGTACACAAAAGCTCACTGGTATTATTAATATCCAGCCCGGCAATTGAATTCTGCATTTCACTGTGACGCATGCCTCGCAGTGTGTATCGTACAATTGCGGCTTCGATTAAATTACCCCTGAGCCCTTTCGCTAGCATTCTATATAAGTAATCTTCCACTTTTTCATTGCTCTCGCGGCAACACACCATCATATCCATATGAATGTCTGCTTCATTAATTGCCGGCGGAAAATCGTGTTGCAATTGACGCGCAAACGCTTGCCATGTAGTGAACACATCCACCATTGAGTCATTCCACACCTTTGCTTGGCCTTGTAATTTTGTCTGGACCGCAAATAATAACTGCTGTTCTGGCCAACCGTATGCTTCCAACAAACGATTTATTCCATTGACGAACTGCGCGCTATTTAAAGAAGATTCTGCCGACGGGTCGAAATTTGGTAAAATGGCAATAATATCGCGCACTGAAAGGTGATTATTTTGTGACATACCCACGTACTTCGGTACATTAAAATTATTCCGCATCACATTTACGCTCACTTCTGGTTCCGTATTTGTTTGCATTTCGTCAGTGCCGTTTAACATGTCGATACACGTATCGCGCCCAAGATGCTGGGTATTTCCACCGCAACCGAAATTATTTGGAACTGAGTGTACGGATGTTTTCGTACCCGCACACGTTTCTATACCCGTTTCTTTTCCTGCATGCGACGTATCAGCCGGCGACATTTTTCCCACCAACTCGCTTATTCGTTTTACTTCGATCCGCAATAATTCTACCTCGCTCTTTCCCGAAAGCGATGTGTGTGGTTGTTGGATTTTCCCCTCCGTATCACTACCACTATCATCTGAATCTACCGTATTTTTTCCGTTTGGTTTTTTGTTGAATTCGTTTTGTGGAAAAATTATTTTGCTTTCGCACAATCGCAGCGCTAATTCGTTTTTATTACCCGATGTTGGGAGGCCATTTTACGCGAGAATCGCCTTGAGCGATTTATTATTAAGTTTATTCCATTGATCCTCGATTATGTATTTTCACTTTCGCGCACAACAACTACTTCTGATCTGTCAAGGATGGTTAGGGGTTGTTCCGAATAATAACACACACGTTCGTATTTTTGTTGTTGTTTATAAAAAAAAAAAAGGAAAAATATAAAGGGATGAAAAATGGATATAAAATTAATAGAAAGAAAAGGTTTCGTTCTCGATGTGTATTGCGCGACGATCGATGGTTGACTGCCAGTGGACTGTTGGCTATGGCTCTCTCTCGCATACCACCGTGTCGACGACGAGTTATACGGTTAAGGGTGGCATAGTTGCGTGACAATCCGTTTTATAATCCGTGTTATCGGGGACGTTTGAACTCGCAGCAGACTCATTACGAGGTTTCAATGTAATATTAAATGCTTTATTTTCTGCTTTAAGTACATTTAATTGCTTTCTTAGTTCTTCGCACAGAAGTTCCATTTTACTTAGCCTGGTCCGGAGTTCCGTATTTTCGTCCGCTAGCCTTTGAATTTTCGCTGAAGTCCGTTGTTCGTGGCCGACACTATCGATGTCGCCGGACTTCTTGTTCCGCACGTTTTTATGATAGATCTTTATGTTGGTGATCTAACTACCCTAGTACCTTTTTTAAAAGGGTCAGATGAACGCAATAAATGGCTCTCCCCAGAATCCGTAGAGCCGACCTCCGAAGAGGGTGGATTTTCCAGTGTACCTGGACTGCCACCTGGGGTATTTATATCTTTTGTTTTGTTCATTGCATGTTTTTGTATACGCCACACTCGGTATACGGAGGGTGGATTTTAGTCGCCTCTTACGACAGACATGCCTACCTCGGGTATATTCTAACCCCTACCCGAAGGAGGTGCAATAGGGTTGTCATCAACCTTCGGCAAATCCTTTATGGCGTTAGGTACTCTTAATGCTTGGAAAATATCTAATTGTACCATTGGTTGAGGAGGGTATTGTTGTTCTTTTTGAACTTTATTTTGAGTTAAATTGAGTTGAAGCCTTGCTGACCCTGATCTAACGACATTTCTAAATTAATATTTCTTAACTGGTTGAAATTATTGATGTTACTTAAGATATTGTCTTGTAATATACTAGTTCTAATATTACTATGATCAACTTCTTCATTAGAGTCACTTAAATTACTAGAGGAAGCTTGTTGTGATGAAGTGAACAATAATTATATAAATGAAAAGCCGATCACAACTTATACATTTCACAATTTATTGCAATTCTTTTGCGAGACAGGTTAGGGTGAGAAGAGAAAAGAACAAGCTTGATTCGACCACGATCTAAAACCGCGTGTGTAAGAAAGACAGGCGTGTAAATGACAAAATGTCAGATAATTACAAGAATAATAATGGGAATTGATATATCGGGGTTGCCGTACTTAATTAATTACAAAAGTAGTTACAACAGTTACCCCCACACTTAATTCAAACCAAATTTTAATCTTTTGTTGCGCAGCCTCTCCGAGCGCCTCGGTGTAAGAGCACTCGGCCCTGCTTCAGGGATGACGCGATCCACTGTTCCTTTGAGCGATGGTGATGCTGCTTGATTTGATGTAGTTTGAGGTATGACTTGGTTTGCTGGCCTTTCAGGCGTTGATGATGATATGTGATCAGGCGCGAGAGTTGAAGTGAGGTCAATGTTCGGCGTCCTACTCACTGGATTCAAGAAAACATCTGAGTCATTCAAACCGGTTGGCAGATTGTTTGATCCGGTTTCTCTGAAATTTGAGAAACGATTAAAAATAGGACTAAAACTACTTGCCTCTGGTATCATCTCAGGAACTGCGCTGTTAACCGATGGTTTTGTATTGACATATTTTCGAGTCCGAATCTGGTTCTGATGCCGACGCCAGTTACCTTTACTTGTTTCGACCAAGTACATCCGTCTTCCCAAGGTTTTCGTTATGATACCCTCCAACCAATTACTCTTCTGATGGTACTGCCTGACGAAGACTGGTTGCCCTGGACAGAACTTTAACTCACTTGCAAATTCGTGTTTTGGTGTTTCAGGAAACATTGCGGACAATGTTGGTCGGTGTCGTCGACCATTTAAGTGCTCTGCTGGTAAAACTCCGCTATGGTCAAAAAGCAAAAAAGTTGGCAATGGTTTGCGGATTAGTTGAAGATATGTTTTCAAAAGAGAGGGACGGAGGGTAACCGTCAAATTTTTTTTTATAGTTGACGAATTGAAAAAATGACTTAGCGTCGTTTATAAGATTTACTTTCGCGTTAATTAGGTGCCGCTGGCAGAGAGAGTTATAAAGATGATTGAATTGAAGGTAGGAACCGAGATAGTTTGAATAGTCGAAAACAGAATTGGTACGAAGGAAAGCTGCCCATAACTTGTTTCTCTTGTTACGTAAGGCACGAAGTTTGCGATTATACCAAGGGGGGGATGGAGATGAAGTTTTATGATGAGAAAAGGGGACATAAAGAGAAATAGAATTAAACATTTCTCTGTAAAAAATTGTGAGGGCTTCGTTTAAGGATAAGTTAGCAAACTCAAAGGAACATCTACTCAGATAGGCATTTATTTTGCGGAAATTAGCTTTATGAAAGTCGTAAGAAGTGTGAAATGCAGGAGGTGTAGATTGAAGTGGAGAATTGAGGAAAAGTGAAAGAAGAAGGGGAGGATGAAAGTTATCAATAGTTGACAGAGTTAGGGGACAAAGCGAGACTGAGGAGTTAACGGGATCAGTTGTGAATATAAGGTCTAATTGCCTTCCCATGTAATTTAAGACATTACTAACTTGGCATAGACTTGAATCAGTTAGCCGATCTATGAAGGGACATTCCTTAGTGGAGTTGGCATTTGAAGCGATGAAAAAGGATTCATCATCGGAAGGACTCCACTGCAGCAGAGGTAGATTAAAGTCGCCAAAAATGAGGATGTCATCGAGGGGATCAATCGCTCCTATAGTAAGTTGGTAAGATTCGATAGATTGATTTGGTAGAATGTAACAACATATAACGTACAGGGATCGGTGTTGAAAAGTTATTTTTATTGTAATAAAGTCGACCTTAGAAGAGGAAGAAATGGCAATGAGAGAAGAGTCAAGGTCATTATGAATGGCCAGTAGCACGCTTCGAGAGGGAGAGTCAACCAAGGGTTGGGTAGGGTCGTCGTCTCGAATAACATTAAAAGTAGGGGGGAATAATTCTTGACTAGTTATGTCGGGGATCAGATTGGTTTCAGTCAGAGCATAGATATCGAAAGGGAGAGCATGGGATTGGCTCAAAACAGCTTGGGTTTTCGAGCGTAGGCCTCTTACGTCCAGGTAGTAAAATGTAAGAGGAAGATTGTTGTGTAGAGACGAAGGGGAAGGTAGTTGAAGTGCTGATGATAGTGGCAGTTTATGGCGGAAATAATTTGTAGTGGTCACTTCGGCTCCGTTGTAGATGTTGCGTTCTTTTAGAGTGTACGTAGTTGCCAAAAGCAGCAAGGTCATCTGCTACTTTTTGAGGAGACAAATTAAAAATCTCGTGGAACTTGATATAGATTTTCTTGAGACTGTCTATTTCAATGCGGAGGCCTTCCTGCTGAATGGAAACCATGACACTCGTTTTGGTTTTACCCTCACAGTCATGAAGATACGCTTTTTTCTCTTAGCCTGGAGAGTGCGTAGCAACTTTCTGTGGTGTCGATGGTTTGCTGTGTTAGTTTAACTAGAGGCGGTAAAACCGGATCAAGACTGGAAGCTGTGGGGGAAGAGATTGAAGAGAAAGGTGTATTAGATGAGACATTAGCTGTGGGGTTCAGAATATGAGAGCTGATAAAGTTGGGGTATTTAGCTCCAGTTGTGAGATTGAAATTAGGGAAAGAATTGGAGGTGAGGGCAGGTAGCGCGGAGGGTTGTATTGGTTGAGAGGAGCCAGTGTGAGAAGTTGGGTTCAATTTAAACGAAACTCGCTTGTGTGTGGGCTTCGGCGGTGCGGCGACATTAAGTGCGTTTAAAGAAGAAGAAAGAGACGTTTGTTTAGGTATGGTAGGGGGGGGTAAATTTGGGGAATAATTTAGTTTTTAGGAACCAGTTAGTGTCAGATTTTGGGTCGGGAGTTGGAAACAGGTTTTGGATGCTTATTATGAAACTTAGATTTATTTACAGTCTTATCATTAATGCAGAGTTTATCGGTCGATTTGCTGATGAGCATCTTACCTAGCTTGAAGTCAGTACCAGTAGAGCTTTGAAATATCCATTCGTATCAAGACGGTAAGTCGAATTTGAAATTTCGATTACACTTGTGGCTGGACGGCAGGTGCATTATGCATTGGTTGATGGTAATACCAAATCTCTTTTTGAAAAATTGTGTAATCCATGGGACATCCGCGTAGTGAGGGGCGCCTTTGATGAGGGAGGTAGTGAGCATCTGGTTCTCCAACCTTAGCTTGTCCAATCTGCGCTGCCACTCAGAAGGTGTCCATGTAGTGCCAAACTGTTTGATGAGTTTACGTGGGGCGACAGCGGGAGGAGACAACGTTACCGTGACTTCCGATTGGTGAGTTGTAACGCTTGCGTTGGAGTTATCCGTTTCAACTATCCGTTGGAGACAGGAAGGTGGAGATGAGGGCGGATCCACTTCGTTATGTAATAGTTCAGCCAAGATTGACGTGTTGTACTGAACAATTGGGTGATGCTGAGTATGGTTTGATACTTGATCAATTTTGCTGCATATTGTTCCAATGCTATCCTCAATATCAGGAAAAGTCGACCGAACCACGGTTAATTCGTCGCCGACTAATTTTATCGAAAATCACTTCGAAAATAGGATCAGGTTGCTTGGGAGATGATTGATTGATAGAGGGGGCTTGGAAATGAAAATCTAAGTCTTCACGCATTGTGTTAATAATCTCGCACGTATTTTGGTGTGCGATAATTTACGCATCCGATTTTGTTTTGAGGTCACTTATGACAGTATTGAGGTGACACAAGGTTGTTTCATCGTTTCTAGATCTTGCGAAACCCAACTCAAAAACCAGCAATTTCTTTCTCAATGTTAACAAGTTTGGATTTAATTGCGTCGTAGAAGACTGTACTGCAACGCCTAATTCTTCAACACATCTTACATTATTTTCAAGGCTCGACAGTTTTTTCTGTTATCTTTTTAATGAGACTTTTATGGTGGTTTTCATTAGATTCACTAAGGCATTTTATCGCGAGAAGCACGTGCGACAGCGATATGTCCTTACACTCATCACAGAAGAAAAGGAGGTTGGGTGATATTTCTTTAATGAAAATCGTGTTTCTTTTGTTAAGTCCGACACAAATGGCATGGAAAGATTTGCCACAGATGCCATTACAAACAATCCAATCGGCATTGCTATCATCGATTAGGCAATTCGACATTCCACAAGACATGGCAGAAAATAAGTCGTTGCGTAAGGTCACAAAAAAGTAGGACAACAAATTAAAGGGCGCGTCAGCGAACAGTTATACAATCGCGAAGTGGGTCAAAAAAATAAGCGGGAAATTACTTATGCGGCGAAAAATGACAAATTAACAATGAATTAATTTGCGGGGCAAAAAGAAAAATGCGACTGAATACGGCGGCGGTTGAATAACAACGGGTAATGCGGCATACTTTAAAGGTGATTGGCAAATCATCTCGGAAATGAACTAGTTTAGAAACATTTGCAATGCGGTCCTTGAACTCTTTGAATGCTCGCTGCTGTTCCTTTTCCCATGCAAAAGGTTCTTTCGATGCTCGTAACTTATTTAAGGGGCTGCTAATTGGGAAAAATGTTCGATAAATGAGTTGTAATAATTTATCTTACCGATGAACGCTTCCAACTCTCTTAGGTTTCGCGGGTGCGGTAACCCTTGAATGGCTTTGACTCGAGACTCTGACGGCCGAATTCCCGTTTCATTGATAATGTGGCCCAAGTATTCGATTTCGCTTTTAGCAAAGTGGCATTTATTCAAGCGACAGCGTAGCCCATGACGCTCCAAACGCTCTAGAAAAGTTTTGAGGTTGTGAATATGCTCCTGATTAGTTCTACCAGACACGATGACATCATCAAGGTATGACACACAGAACTTTAAGTCCGAAGTAAGCTGCTCCATGTAGCGTTGAAAAATGCCGGTTGAACTGGATGTTCCGAAAGGAAGTCGCTGACACTTGAAAAGTCCCAATTCTGTATTCAAAACACACAATTTTTTTGATTCATCGTCAAAAGGTATGCATCCGATAAATCCACTTTTGAGAAAAACCTTCTCCCTTGTAACTTATGAAAAAGTTCCTGGATCGGGGGTACTGGGTGTCTGTCGATTTCCAGTTGGGGGTTTATTGGTTATTTTGAAATCCCCGCAGATTCTCAAAGCTCCATTTGGTTTCTTTACCACGACAATGGGCGCTGCCCACTGGCTCGTTTCCACGTATCGCAAAATACCCAACTGTTTTAGACGTTCATTTTCCTTTTTTACGCCCTCCTTTTGTGCGAATGGCACAGGTCGATGTTTATAATAACGCGGCATACTGTTTGGCTTTAGCATGAGATGTGCTTTAAAAAATTTACTACAACCTAGCTCGGGACGAAAAATTTGTTCATGCTTTTCGCAAAGAGCCTTTACTTGAGATGCGAGTTCTCCTCTAGACTCCCATCCGATCTGCAATGCCGCATCCTCATTTACACTGTCGATTTTAAGTTGGAAAGCATCAAACCAGTCAAGCCCCATAATATTTGCTCCTCGGTCATTATTTCCCATCAACAAGGGTAAATGAAAAGTTTGACTTCCCCAGCTGTTACAATCGTTTCCAACTCCTCTAAGGTAGGATTCTTCTTCTGGGTGGCGGCGGGGTTTTCAGCCGTAGTGGTTTTCTTCCACCATGTGGTGTATTTGAGAATTTACATGGTCTTGGAGTTGCCTAAATGCATATTTTTTTTAACGATTTCACTAACATTCTCTACTTGTAAATCCCTGTGTAGGTTATACCAAGTTGCATTAATGATGCTAGTATCATTCTTAGAGTTGCATTTTCGGTACAGTCCCAAAGCTGTATCAGAACTTGCTATTATAATAGCAGTTTGTTGGCAATTGATAGCTGGGAATTCCTTCCCATTAAACCAATGCATTTGTCTGAGTCTAATATTTAGCTCCTCTTTTTTTTTCGCCATGCTCCTTCCATCTGAGCTTGACGTCAAGTGTTATAGCCAAATATTTGGCAGTATTTGCGTACGAAACTTTTTTCCATCAATATTAACTCTAACAGTATTTATTCTCCTGTTAGTAAAGTTAAGTGTCCAGCTGCATCAACCGCATTATGTATCGAAGAAGTAAGGGTCTATATGTGTTATATATATGGTATAACAATTATAGCTTACTCTCATGTTCTACTTTATGTATACCATCAGTTCTAACATAGCCACGAACGTGAGCACTCATAAATAAAGACTGTATATCAAATTTGTGTT
Organism: Pocota personata; assembly: GCA_963082735.1. Lineage (NCBI taxonomy): Eukaryota > Metazoa > Arthropoda > Insecta > Diptera > Syrphidae > Pocota > Pocota personata. Next base: position 19,341,688 of record OY720433.1, read on the forward strand.
TTAATTTACATTGTAACGAGATATACATGGCGCAGCCGTAAAAAAGAAAGTTATTTTATTGTAATAGAGAAAGTGTGTCGAGATATTAAAATAAATAACATTGTGGCATTAAGAAAACAAAATGGATACATTTAGAGGCACTCGTGAGCAACGAATGGACAAAATTTAAAAAACTTCTTTCGATTTACATCCAGGCAACTACTAAAGGAGAAATTCTTAAAGATGATGTAAAAATTGCAATGTTGTTGAATTAAATGGGTGAAAAAATATACGAAACATTGGACATATCGGAAGCTGATGCTAAGGTCTACAATAAAGTGGTGGAACATTTTGATTCATATTGTCAACCAAAAAACTACGTAATATACGAAAGGTTTAAATTTCACTCAAGAGTGTAGCAACTCGGTGAACAATTCGATAGTTTTTTGACGGATATCGTGAGCCAAGCTAAAAAATGCGATTTCGACTGTACAACAGAAAACGTCACCGATCAGATGATACGCGACCGCATAGTCTTAGGAATTAGAGATGGAGATTCACAAGAAAAGCTTTTGAGAACAGAGAAGTTAACACTAAAGAAGGCAATACAATTTTGCAGAGTAGCAGAAATTACACATGAACAAGCAAGAGACGTACAAATACAGTCCAATGTCAGTGCAATATGTAAAAAGCACACGGTTATAAACAAAAAAAAGATGAAGTTGATGCTGATGATAAAGAAAAACCAACGGAACGTCTATACAACCAGAGAAGAGGAGCCTGCCATAGAGGGGGACACAGTCAGAGAGGAGGATCCAGCCAGAGAGAACAATTTAGCCGCTATAAAGTGAGGAGGAATGATGAAGGGAATGTTCTTCAGATTTGCAGCAAGTGTTCTTATCGTCATAAGCCAATGATGTGCCCTGCTAAAGGATAGCAGTGCAATAACTGTGGTCAGTTTAATCATTTTTTTATGCATGCCCTAGTAGAAAAGTATATAACGTAGACAACCAAATTATAAGTAGTTCAGAAAGTATTGATTATATATATCCAGATGAAAATAATCTCACTATTGAATCAGTTGTAGTTAGTTCTATAGAAAGTAATCGTTCGGGTTTGTATGAGAGGGTTGTTGTTGGCGGAAAATGTGTTCATTTTAAAATTGATACTGGCTCTGAGGTAAATATTTTTCCGACTGAATTGTTTCGAAAACTCTTTATCAACTTTGAGTTACATAGTACAAGTATTAAATTAGAAGGCTATGGTGGCTTTAAAATCGATGTTATAGGTATGACATTTTTGCTTATAAGCCACAATGATGTGAAAATAAAAACCTGCTTCATAATAGCGAGTGTTAAATCTGAACCAATATTAGGTCTAGAAACTTGTCTAAAGCTAAAAATTTTAAAGAACATAATTGAAATTAAATTACATAAATCTAGGCAGTTAGATTACGAGGAAGAAAAAATTAATTTATTCAAAAGCATAAAGACATTTTTACTGGTCTAGGTTGCTATCCCGACAAATGTAAAGTTTATTTGAAAGAAGGTTCAAAAGGAAGCGTTAAGGCTCCACGACGAATTCCAAAGAACTTGAGGTCGAAACTAGAAAACAAATTAGAGGAAATGGAAACATTAGGAATCATACAAAAAATAGACTATCCTACTGATTTTGTCCATAACCTTGTATTGGTTGAAAAACCAGATAAGTCAATAAGATTATGTTTAGACCCCCGTGAATTAAATTTAAACATTAAAAAAGAGTCTTTTGAAATTCCATGTCTTGAAGATTTGACTACAGCATTTGAAGATATGGAATATTTCACAGTCATTGATTTAAAAGATGGGTTTTGGCAAGTGCCTTTGGATAGCAGTGATTATTGTGCTTTTAGTACATTATATGGGCTATATAAATTTTTCGTATGCCGTTAGTTCCGCACCGGAGTTATTTCAAAAATTAAACACAAACTATTTTGGAGACTTGTCAGGAACGTTCATTTATTTTGATGATATTCTTGTTGGACGAAGGAATAAAGAAGAACATGACAATAATTTAGATCGAGTAATAAAAAGAGCTAAGGAGGTGAATATAAAATTTAATGAAAGTAAACTACAATACAAAAATATTTAGGATATATTTTTTAAAAAAATGGGATTTCTATTGATGCAGGTAGAATAGAAGCAATAAAGGCGTTAAAGATACCTGAAAATAAAAAAGATCTTCAAAGATTCTTAGGATTTATAAATTATTTGAGAAACTTCATACCTAACCTATCAGAGTTGACCTCTTCCCTCGGAGAACTTTTAAAAAAAGATAATGAATTCTTGCGGACGTCGCATCATTCACAAATATTTAATACACTTAAAATCAAAATATCACAGGCTCCCGTATTACAAAATTTTAGCGATTCTTTGCCTATTCTAATTCAAACAGATGCATCTCGGAATGGAATTGGAAGTTGTCTTCTTCAGATGGAGAGACCAGTTTGTTATGCATCAAAATCTTTAAGCAAATCAGAAATGTCATATGCACAAATTGAGAAGGAAATGTTGGCAATTGTTTTCGCGTGTCTTAAATTTAATTATTGTATATATGGGAGCCCGGTAGTTATTTTGACAGACCACAAGCCACTTGTGGTTATAATGAAACAACCCGTTCCGCAAGTTCATTCTACAAGACTGCAAAGAATAAAACTAAAACTTTCAAAATATGATTTAACAGTGAAATATATGCCAGGAAAAATTATGTTTATAGCGGATACTTTATCTAGGAGTTACATTCAGTCGAATGATGATAATGACATAGACTCTTCTCTTAATGAAATTTTGCATAGCATTGAAATTGCAGACAATCATGTTGTTCTTATTAAAAAAGAGATGGAATATGATAGAGAACTAAAATTACTTATCCAAATGTGCAAAACTGGATGGCCGAATGAATTAAAACAGATTGATCATTTAATTAAAAAGTACTGGCCTTTAAGATACGAAATTTACTACGAGAATGAATTATTATTTTTTCAAAAACTTGTTATTGTTCCAAAAAGTTTGCAAGCATAATTACTTCAAACACTTCACGAAGGTCATTTAGGTATGACAAAAACCAAAGCCATGGCGAGAATGTCTATTTATTGGCCAAATATATCTTTAGATATTGAAGAACTTATTTCTGTATGTAAAGTTTGTGAAAAATTTCAGCGCTTAAATGGGAAACTTCCATTAATTTCGCAAGAAATTCCGAACATTCCATTTTTAAAAGTAGAGTGTGATATTCTAGAATTTCAAAACAAGCCTTATCTCGTGCTTGTTGATTATTTTTCGAAGTGGTTAGAAATAAAACTACTTGTAAATAAAACTGCACTGTCGGTAAGCTCTGTTTTGAAAGATACTTTTTCAATCCACGGTATTTCAAAACAAATCATTTGTGACAATATGCCTTTTAATTCCTACAGTTTTAAGAAATTTGCAAAATGGTTCCTTGGCAGAGTCGAAAGTGTTCATCCTGGCCCAGATACCCGAGTAAGAGTTGCGACATTAAGAACTAGTCGCGGCTTATTTGTTCTTCCAATCAGCGAGCTGGCTGTGATTCCCACTTCCTGAAACGTGTTTCAGCGGGGCCGGAATGTCTTAAAACTTCAGCAATAATTAACAAAAAAAAAAAAGGTATCTTACGTTCATTATCAAGTTAATTCTAACTCTGACTCACTGTACTTGCTGTTTATCTAGTTGCGTGTAATTCTTTAACAGACTTCATTGGTTTTTTTATATACATACCATGCCAATTGTGCGGTACTCGTATCAACCGTACTTAATCTTCTCTCTAGAATAGAACAGCAATTACAGTGAGCGAGAGTTTGAGTTTTTTTTGACTTAGTGCTTGCTTAATCTTTGTTTTCTCGTCCACATGGATTTCGACCGTAAGAGCATTAGTACGTGAAGATTTTTCTTTGCAACGATACAAGTTCTGACCTTACCTTCGCTACCATTGTATACTACATTATAGTTGTATGACCCCAATCCTTTCATCCGAATATGAAGAATCCATGGTTCCTGGCTTAGGGTCAAGTCAAGCTGCTTCTTAGAGATAAGAGGCTACGCTGACGCCTATCATCCTTCTGATAGAGCGCGGGGCGTTCGTCCTTATTCATTAAAACTAACATCGAACACTCGGTCAATATAAACATACAGCTGGAAAAACTTCAGTTGTGCACGGTAAGGGTTAAAAATAAACACTTGAGCTACAATATAGAATTTGTTTACTGTCCGCCGCGATGCTCGCTCGAAAAAGACGACTACTTTCGTGTCTTCAATGACCATGGTTCAAATTTCCTTATTGGTGGAGACTCCAACGCGCAGCACACCTTCTGGGGTTCAAGATGTACATCATCTAAAGGAAAAATTTTCTACAAAGCTTTTTTTTTTACAGAGCCTGGTAGATCCTTCCACATTCGTGTTGTTCGGCTTATAAATGAATCCCTATATTTGACAGTACGACCGAAGTTTGGCTTTAGGGTAAACTGATGTGCATTCGAAGCACGTCGCGTATTGCGGGTGGAATTTTGAAGGGGAGGAATGCAACTGGCTATTTCACTGGAGCATTTTTTTTTTTATTAAAATAACGATAAAACAAGGAGAAACAGGAGACATTTCTCCGATGTTCTAGTGAATGGATGGAATTCACAATGTCCCTAACACCTATAAGTATAAGTTTTAACGCGCGATTTTGTACGCTATCAAGAATGTGCAGAACGGTCTTGGGTGCACCAGACCAGATATGGGCGTTATATTCCAGCTTAGGGCGAATGAATGCCTTACAAATTGAGGCCAGATCAGATGGGGTAAAATATTTCTTGCACCGCTTAAGGAATCCTAGACACTTTGCAGCATTTTTGGCTTCCTCGAATATGTGATCGTTCCATCGAAGATGGTTATTAATACACATACCGAGAATGGCAATGGAGAATGGGTCTTTCGGTTTCAATGATGCAAGTACCATCCGTGGTTAATGGTTGAGGGTTTTGGTTTTGTTTGAGAGATAGAAGACAGCATTGTATTTTGGAAGCATTAAATTCCACTCTGTTGGTTGAACCCCATCTAATTATGATGTCTAGGTCGGAATTTAATGTGTTTAAAATACGTTGCCGTTCCCATTCTACGGCCGAAGAGCAAGGACGTGAGTTAGGAAACGAATATGAAAAACTGAGGGTACTGTCATCAGCAAAGGAATGGATTGGATTAGAAGTTGCAGACAAGAGATCATTTATAAAAATAAGAAAGAGAGTCGGAGACAAAACAGAGCCTTGGGGAACACCAGCATTTATTTGGTGAATTGCAGACTTGAAGCCGTCCAAAACAACTTGTATTGAACGCCCCGAAAGGTAATTTCTAATCCATTGAAGAAGAGACTCATCGACGCTATATGCACACATTTTCGACAAAAGAGCCTGATGCCAAACTCTGTCAAATGCCTTTGAAATATCAAGCGCAACCGTCTTGGTTTCACCGAAACAATGGAGAGATTGGTTCCACTTCTCGGTGAGATATGCCATCAAATCACCAGTGGACCTGTTGCTATGAAAACCATACTGCCGGTCATTAAGGAGTTTTCGTGAATCGAGATATTTCATAAGCTGACGATTTATTTGCGTTTCCATGACCTTGAAAAGAAGGGACGTAAGTGCAATGGGTCGATAATTGGACGGAGAGGAAGATTCGCCTTTTTTAGTAACGGGCTGGACAAATGCTGTTTTCCATCTACTCGGAAAGAGTCCTGAAAAGTAGGATAGACAGAAAAGCTTATGCAGAGGTTTTGCCAGCGTAGAAGAACACCTCTTCAAAACTACGTGGGGGGAAAACCATCTGTACCAGCGGGTTTGTGTATGTTTTTTTTTTTTTTTTTTTATAATTTGCACGTGTTAAAGGGGATATGAATACCCTTATACTAATTTTTTTAGAACACGTGCATTTTTGTGGAAAGGGGAAGAGACAGAGAGAAAGATAGAGTGGTGTAGTTTGAAACTCAGTTGGTATTAAGTTTCTGTAATCTCCAAGGGTGGCTGTCCAGATAACTGGGGAGTATTTTGTTTGTTTTCGCTATTATTGCCGTTGCTTATGATTCACAGTATTTTTTTTCCGTTCTCCTGATGTCATCATCACGATCAAGTTGCATTTTAGCCATATGACCACCCTACTGCCAGTGTTATGCCTTCACAGTAGAGTTGACTTAGCTTTTGCAAGTGATCGACTTTTTTATTTATTTATGCGAAATAAATAGATGATTCTTGACATCAGGATTCGAACCGTGAATCAACAGCGTGACAAGCGATGATGTTACCACTACACCACTGCCACCCTCATGTTGAGAACTTTGAGTACTCCTGCAGCTGTACCAGTGCGAAAGTGGACTTGTCCCATGGAAAATTTGACGCTCTCAAATACAGGTGGAGACAAAGCTTTGTCTGGCAGCGTGGAGTTCGCTGCAAAGTAAGCAGCAAGCAGATTAGCTTTGTCTAAGGAGCTGACAGCTGGAATGTCATTGTAAATCAGCGTGGGGATGGCAGACGAGGCAGAATTTTTAATATTTTTGACGAATGACCAAAAATTTGTACTACCTTTGGGACATTGTAGGATTTTTTGCCTCAATTTTTGGTCATGTAAGAATTTTACACGTTGAATATGGGCATTGCAGTCCTTTCTGGCTTGTTTAAACTTTTTTCGGTTTTCCTCAGATTTGTTGGCTTCGTAAGACCGAAAGCTTACTTCTTTCAACCTGATAGCCTCATTACAGCTCTGGTCAAACCACGAGTTTGCTTTAGGTTTAATGCTCTTTATTCTATTAGGATTAAAGTCATTCATACCTAAGACTATAGTGTTAGTGATCATATCAGCTGCGGCATCCACGTCTCTATCGAGGAAGCATAGGGACCAGTTAAAACTCCTAAAGAAGCTATTAAGGCCGCTCCAGTTGGCTTTCTCGTATTGCCATACTTTTCTTTTAGGAGTTTTTTCTTTAACTGAGTGGTCGGAGTATGAGAATTTAGCTGCTACGATATTATAGTCAGACCGACCTAGAGGCGCTAAAACATCAATAGTGTATTTATCAGGGTGCGAAGTAAGAAACAAGTCCAAAGTGTTGGCGGAATGACTTTCAATGTCCGGCTCATTTACAAGCTGAGTCAAATTGTTTATCTAAGCGAAAAGTTCAACATACCTTCCTTCGGGTGTTGTCTGGCCAGAATGTTGAAGCCAATCCGAATTGTGTATATTGAAATCGCCCGCAATGACGATTTCAGTATGAGTTTACAAGGAGACAATTCGAGTGATGGAATCGGACAGCGCATCAAATTCGTCAAAAGTTGAGTTGCTGTCCGCACTAGGGCTTCTGTAAATAAAGCAGTAGTGAATTATTTGCTTATGGACAGTGTGAGGACCTAAGAATTGTCTTGGTCGTTTAATATTTGACGTATGTACTCTATTTAGGTTTTTAAATCGAAAATTAGGTTCTTTTTTATGCCTTACATGTTTATAATTTGTTATATAACCAAATGACCTTGTTTCTACATAATCTTCCCTGTCCTGATTTCTTTTGTTTATAATCTTTGTTTTTTTGCTTTTGAGCCTGGTTACTAATGCTTCTATATCTGTATGTTGAGCCTGTTCTGGTGACACACTTATCGTAGTATGGTATCTTTTGTTATAGATTTAGAAAGCTCTAAACGTGTTGGTATTTACTGATTCTGCCTGATTCTGCCTGATTCATGCTAAGTAGGATCTCAGCTATAGTACTATGTAAGCGTTTACGTCTGCGTTGCCAGTATGTGAGTTCGGCATCGTAAAATGTACTTCGATATTTCGTTCCCTAAAAAACTCTCTGATGTATGCTGTGTTAAACTCGTTATCCGTTATTATTTTACTAGGTGGACCTTCTCTAGTCAAATGTTATGTGAATGTGATTTTTACTTTCGAGTCTGTATACATACCCTTTCTTTGTTAGCTTGTCAATCATGGTTAAAAATATGTGTTTGTGAAAATGGTAGTTATCTATGTGGACTATTTCATTCGGTCTATTAGGCTTTTCTGTTACAATGAATTTCCCTCGTATAGGTTTCGTCTCATATTTCGCTTTTTGGCATACGTCGCAATTGTTTATAATTTGTATAATTATTCTTGTAAGTTTAGGGTAATAAATCTGTTGTTTCAAAGTATTGTAAGTCTCGATTATTCCTGAATGTTAGTTTTATCTAATATGATAGATGGAAGCTTTCTTCCTAGCTTCTTCGTCAGTTCTTAAATCTCTAACCCTCCTTGTTAGTTTAACAAATTTAATTCCCGAGTGTATACTACTGATTGCCTGTTGAATCTTGTTGTAGTCGGACTCTTGTACTTCAGCGTAAATGCCGATAACTCCTGAGGCCATTTCTTTGAGTTGTTCTGTTATCGTATCTATAGGGTCCGAGGCTCTGATATAAAAAATTGTTTTACCATTTAGCATTTCTACTGTTAGTTCTTTGTCATAACTTAGAATAATTTGTTGTTTATATATATTAACAATACCTTCTTTAATGGGTATATATTAGGATTGTCCTTCTGCTCCCGATTGTACTGTTTCATTTTCAGAAATCTGATTCACTTCATTGTTTTCTCTCTCAATTCTACTTAGAAAGTCGGCAACTTTATTTTCTTGACCTTTTAGATATTCAATGTCATAATCAAACTCTTGTAATTTAAGTAACCACCGTTGGTTGCGTTGAGAGAACTCTGCACCATTATAGTTTTGGTTCAAATATTTTATGGGGAGATGATCGGTTGTGATCTTAAATTTGTTTCCCCATAGATAGGGTCTTAATTTGGATACACTCCATACAGTGGCTAGGAATAATTTATCCGTTAAGGAGTAGTTTCTTTCATGCTCGTTCAGATTCCTTGAAATATAGCAAATCGGTTGTTTATTCTGGGTTAGGACAGCTCCGATGCCAAAGTTACTAACATCTGTATATAGATGGAATGGTTTCTCGAATTCTGGGAGTTTTAGAATTGGTTGTGTTACATACCCAAGCAACATCGATCAAGAGTATCTAGCCCATAATCGATATTGCTTATGTTTATGTTTTTCAGAGTTCGATCGAGTGTATTGGCCTAGCTCACAATCGATGCTGAGTTTACACTTTCAAGAGGTGAACCCAATGCATTGGTTCATTTTATTTTGTGTTTGTTTACATTTTACTTTGTTGTCGCAACTTTTATGGGTCAACCCGAAAGTTACGACGACAGCAAATTACGAAATACATTAAAGGGAAATACAAAGTAAGAATATAAACTCAGCCAGTGCGGTATTAACTAAGACCAATACTTAACTCGCGTGGTCGGCCCTTATGTTATCTTTAGAAGATTTTCACCCTCTCGGCAAAAAAAAAATTTATAAATTTTTGAAATATGAATAAAACTTTTTGTATAGATTGACATGTAATATGGATAAATTTAGTTTCATTCTACATTTTTTTGTCTAATCACTTACAGATTTAATGGCTTTTTGTAATTTGTTCGCTGCTTCATCAGCATTGCTGCCAATTGTAATAATTGCGGAGTCGTCAGAGGAAGATGCCAAGCTATCTTCTTCCTGCTGATGTAGGTCTCTTGTAAATACATAGGAGATAAAGGATTGGTGTCAGGACACTTCCTTGTGGAATTCCAGCAGATATTTTCTCCAAATTAGAGTATTAATCTTCATGTCTTACTCGAAAATAACGATCTACGATATAAGATTTAAGAATCAAGTAGAACTCTTCGAGGAGATGTGTTTGCAGTTTAAATTCTAGTCCTCGCTTCCAGACTTTATTAAACGCTACGTCTTGAAAGATGAGCTGACTTTTTTTGTTCTCAAATGATTTTTTCTACTGTACTCGCGATTTTATGTACTTGTTGTGCAGTAGAGTGCTTCTCTCTAAACCCAAATTGGTTTGAGTCTTTTCAAAAACAGTTTTTCAAATAACTTCGATATTACGGGTAGGAGCGAAATCGGTCTATACTATTTCTTTTCATTTCGCGACTTATCTGGTTTCAGAATCATGATTACTTCTGCTACTTTCCATTGTATCGGAATATATTTTAGCCTGAGTGCTGCATTAATTATATAGTAGCACAGATAATAAACTACCCAGATGTCGCACGCCCATATAAAAAAATTAAGCATATTTTTGCATTGGAAGACAACGTCCTGGCAGACAGAGAGCTTTCAGAATAAGTACCACAAATAAAGCTTTTTCTTTTTCCTCACTTCGTTCGCTCGTGTGGGAAAAGTTATTTTTCTCATCGTGTGTTGTGACATGTAAACGAACGAGGTGAAGAAGTGTAAAGGGGTATGCGGAAAGGGGCATAAAGATGCATGACGGTGTGATTTCCATACCACCGCAGCAAAAGAATAAATTTTCATTAATGGAAGTTTTGTAAACGCGTATGCGTTGTATATGAATAGAAGGTTTGAGAGATTTTGCTCGAATATCAATCATTTAGATTTTCAGGTTAATTACTAACATACATATACATATTGTAGCATAATAATAACTACGCTCCTATGTCTATGCAGCAAATTCCGAAGTGACTTTCCATTCTGGCAGAATTTTGGTTCGAACTGTCCTTTCATTCGAGGTTCGTGTCTGGGACGAAGTCTCCACAGCTCATGTCAACGAAAGAGACGAATAATATCAGGGATGAAAGGGAATTATAACTGCAAGAATTATTTCTCTTGTTCCAGTGGTCAAAGAATTTGCTAGAAGTTTCTGGCTATCAGAAACTTCTGCTATATAAGGGCAGATGGCGATCAAAAAGACACAGTTGGTTTAGAACCGTGGCGAAGAGATTGGAAAAGTGATAATGGGCGAAGTTGTAATTTGGTGATAAATTGAAAGTTGAGAGTGAACAAGAAAAAGTAATTAGTTTGGATTTGTGAATTAAGTAATTGAAAGGAGATGAAGTGATTTGAGAGGAAAGAGACCTTGTAAGAAAAGAATTTGCGAAGAATAGTATAGTGTGAACTTGAATTGTTCTATAGACTAGAAAATAAAGAAATAAATTTCACAGAAAATCGTTTTATCTACTCGAGCCGTAGCTTGCATATTACATTGGTGTCAGAAGTGGGATAAAACTTATTCTGTGAATAACTATTTCCGTGGTGTGAAATTGCACAAGCAAAAAAAAAAAAAACGATTTCTGTGTTGAGTTAATTAGTTGCGCAAAATGGGTCACAAATTGGGAAAACTAACTATAACTCAACTAAAGGCAGAACTCAGTAAGCGGAACCTCGACACAACTGGGGGAAAAGATGCCCTACTGATTCGTCTGGAAGAAGCAGTAACGCAGGAAGGTGAAAATCCGCACGACGTAGAGTTTGACGTGGAAGAGGAACCAGCAAGTACAGCAGCCGACCCGGGTATAACAAGTCTGCTCCTGCAACTTAAGTTAGTCATGGACGAACAAAAGAAAGCAATAGAAGATCAAAGGAATTCTCTAGAACTTAAGCTGGAGGAACAAAAGAAAGCGATGGACGAACAAAAGAAAGCAATGGGCGACCAAAGGAATTCTCTAGAACTTAAACTGGACGAACAAAAGAAAGCAATGGACGAAGAAAAGAAAGCAATGGACGAACAAAAGAATTCTCTAGAACTTAAGATGGACGAACAAAAGAATTCTCTAGATGCTCTGGAAAGTAAACTTGATGAGCAAAACAAGAACTTGGAATCCAAATTCGAAGTGATCGAAGAGAAAATCGAGAAGGTCGAGACGCAACTCGAAAAAGTCGAAACTAGATTCGATGAAAATTTTGAGAAACATGAAACTCAGTTCGGGAAGATAGAGACTCAGTTTGAAAAAGTGGATACGCAATTCGAGATAGTAGGAAAGTAAGTCGAAAATCTTGCTAAGGAGCTCAGCAACGTGAAGAGACAGAAAGCACGGAAATATTCCACTGACGGTCTGAGAAGAAAGGAGATGCAGCCTCCTATCTTCGTTGGTCAAACATCATGGCCAATTTATAAAAGGCAATTCGAAGCGGCCGCAATGACCAATAGCTGGGACGATGAAGAGAAGTCCATTGCACTCACACTTGCACTGAGGGGTCCAGCTGCGGAGCTCTTGCAGTATTGTAAGTCTCGATTATTCCTGAATGTTAGTTTTATCTAATATGATAGATGGAAGCTTTCTTCCTAGCTTCTTCGTCAGTTCTTAAATCTCTAACCCTCCTTGTTAGTTTAACAAATTTAATACTTCTGTTTCCCGAGTGTATACTACTGATTGCCTGTTGAATCTTGTTGTAGTCGGACTCTTGTACTTCAGCGTAAATGCCGATAACTCCTGGGGCCATTTCTTTGAGTTGTTCTGTTATCGTATCTATAGGGTCCGAGGCTCTGATATAAAAAATTGTTTTACCATTTAGCATTTCTACTGTTAGTTCTTTGTCATAACTTAGAATAATTTGTTGTTTATATATATTAACAATACCTTCTTTAATGGGTATATATTAGGATTGTCCTTCTGCTCCCGATTGTACTGTTTCATTTTCAGAAATCTGATTCACTTCATTGTTTTCTCTCTCAATTCTACTTAGAAAGTCGGCAACTTTATTTTCTTGACCTTTTAGATATTCAATGTCATAATCAAACTCTTGTAATTTAAGTAACCACCGTTGGTTGCGTTGAGAGAACTCTGCACCATTATAGTTTTGGTTCAAATATTTTATGGGGAGATGATCGGTTGTGATCTTAAATTTGTTTCCCCATAGATAGGGTCTTAATTTGGATACACTCCATACAGTGGCTAGGAATAATTTATCCGTTAAGGAGTAGTTTCTTTCATGCTCGTTCAGATTCCTTGAAATATAGCAAATCGGTTGTTTATTCTGGGTTAGGACAGCTCCGATGCCAAAGTTACTAACATCTGTATATAGATGGAATGGTTTCTCGAATTCTGGGAGTTTTAGAATTGGTTGTGTTATCAGTTTGTGCTTGAGTGTTTCAAAAGCATTTATATTTATATTCAGGGTTGTTGATGTTTATTTTTGTGTCCTTTTTGAGGTACCTGGTCATTGGATACGCTATTTTTGCATAATTCTGGACGAACTTTCTGTAGTATCCAGAGGCTCCTAAAAATCTTCTAAGTTGCTTTTCTGTATGGGGTATTGGAAGATTTTTGATTGTACTCGCCTTATTAGCATTAGGCATTATTCCCTTTTCTGTTACTAAGTGACCTAGGAACTCTGTTTCTTTCTTGAGATATGAACACTTGCCTATTTGTAGTTTTAAATTGTGTTTCTGCAGACTTCGAAGAATGTCTCTGAGATTCTTCATATGCTCTTTTAAAGACGTGGAGAATATCAGGATATCGTCTAAATAAACGACACAAGTTTTGTTTATATATTCCCTTAGTATATGGTTCATTAGGCGTTGGAAAGTTGCCGGTGCATTTTTGAGTCCAAAAGGCATACGGACATACTCGTATAGTCCTTGTGGAGTAATAAACGCAGTTTTCGCTATGTCATTTGGGTGCATTAGAATTTGGTGGTATCCTTTTGCTAGATCAAGTGTCGAGAAGGAGACTGCTTTCCCCAACTTGTCAAAAAGGTTTTCTATATTTGGTATAGGAAATCTGTCATCTTCAGTAATTTCATTTAAGGCCCTATAATCAACACAAATGCGGCATTGTACTTGACCATCTTTACCTGGCTTTTTAGAGACTACAACGATCGGAGAGGCATGTCTACTCATGCTTCTTCTTATAATACCTTGTTTTTCCTTCTTCTTGATTTGTTTAGCCACTCTTCATGCTTCTTTGGTAATCGATCGATTTTTGCATGTAGTGGTTTGTCTTCTTTGAGACGCATTTCATGTTTTACCTCTGAGGTATGGGTTAACATGTCACCTTCCTTATATTGGAGGTCTTTGAATTCTTCTAGCAACGAGGTCAGTGCTTCTTTTTCTTCGCGATTAAGGCTGCCGAAGTCAGTACTGTCCTCCTCTAGGTAGTTACAAGAAAGTTCCTCCTTTTTTTCTATTTTTAAAACTGTTTTATTATTCAGCGTTATTGTTCCCTCCTCTACGTCGATTGTTTTAATCATTTTCTCTAAAACATCCATGCCAAATAATATGGTACAGTTTTTATCTTTCAAGTTCTGTCCATATGCTTTAATAAATGTGTTATTTGTATAGCCAAATTCTGCCGGTATAGGAACCTGATATATGTTCGTATTCTGAGTGACACTTCTATTAATTGGTTGTATTTTGACCTGCTTCCTTTCTAATACTTTGTAATTTGTCATGTCAAGCTTGTTAGTGTTTATTATTGTCATGGCACTTCCTGTATCTATTAACACATGTTTAATAGATACTGTTTAATAGATACTTTTTGGTTCCTGATTTCAATTGCTATCTTCATTATTGGTCCGAGGCTCAATGCAGAAAAATCGGAGGTTCCACTGAATTGATCTCCTGACTGATGGTTTCTTGATTTACCTGCACATTATTTGTGTCCATTGGTTGTGGACCTAAGGAATGAATTCATCTACCATAACCTAAGGGTCCTGGTTAATTTGAGTTATTGTACTGCTTGGAGTTCCGTGTCCCTTTTGATAGCTATTACCTCTAAAAATCCCTGAAGTCCTTTTCTCATTCTGAAACTTGTTCTGTGTAGAACCTATTACACGGTTTTGTTCGTTGGAATTAGAATATATAGCTGGTTTATTTCTATGTGAGTTAGAGTGGGATTGATTAAATACACTCTTATTATCTGTTATTTTAAAGTTTCCTTGATCATAACCTATTTAGGCGAATAGAATCCTTTTTATTTCCTTTATGTCATATACATTTCTTAACTCTCCCGCTAAATTCCCTATGGTAATGTCTCTTACTTTATTGATAACAATATTGTGAAGCAATAGTTTTTCTTGCTCGAAATTATCAGAAAAAATTGCACAGGTGTTAATTTTACTTAACAGATATTCTGACTTATTATATAAATCGTAAATGGAACTCAGTTTCATATTCAATATGTCC
This sequence comes from Pocota personata, assembly GCA_963082735.1. NCBI lineage: Eukaryota > Metazoa > Arthropoda > Insecta > Diptera > Syrphidae > Pocota > Pocota personata. The sequence continues at coordinate 19,356,704 of OY720433.1, forward strand.
ATTGTTAGGTCCGTGCTGTTAATGATGGGTCGGTAGTGCTGTTTGAAAAGCTCCTTTGCCTGTTCCCACGTTGTGGCTTCGTTAACCAGGAGTAAGTCCGTTGCTCTGCCTTTGATCTTCGTTTGTTTTATGATGTTCCATGTAGCCTGTTGGTTCCCTCCAGAGTTTTCCAGGTGGTTTTGATCATAATGATAAATTGAGTTAAACTTTTACTCTCGCCTTCAAACTCAGGTAGGTACTGGATTTCTCTCAGTACGTTGCCTCCAATACTTGCAGGTGGAATTCTGGCCACTATTGCCATTATGCTGTTTAAGAGTTCCCTGTTGGACACTTCCTCTTGTTGCACTGGTTGTTCCATTTCACTGTATATATATTTTTTTTTTCACAGAATTAGGGTGGCTTATGTTGTTCGTCACAATATTTAATTCACGATAAATTTACTTTTCGTTTTCGATAGTGTAGGACTTTCACGTTTTGGTTCAGGATAGTTGTATCTGATCCTACCGACTGCGCCAAATAAATATAAGAACTCCGTAAGACTTTTTTTAAAAAAAATTTTTTTTTATTCCTTTAATCTATTATAATCTTACATGTATAAGTTTATATTTATTAATAATAGTACGGCCGCTGTCTCAATGTGGGGCTGCACGGTAGCTATTAGGTTACAATTCAACTGCACTCAAGGAATCGACGAATGTCAAAAGAAACAGTCGAAGACCTAAAATATTTACTATTGCAGCATTATAACATACCCAAGCAACATCGATCAAGAGTATCTAGCCCATAATCGATATTGCTTATGTTTATGTTTTTCAGAGTTCGATCGAGTGTATTGGCCTAGCTCACAATCGATGCTGAGTTTACACTTTCAAGAGGTGAACCCAATGCATTGGTTCATTTTATTTTGTGTTTGTTTACATTTTACTTTGTTGTCGCAACTTTTATGGGTCAACCCGAAAGTTACGACGACAGCAAATTACGAAATACATTAAAGGGAAATACAAAGTAAGAATATAAACTCAGCCAGTGCGGTATTAACTAAGACCAATACTTAACTCGCGTGGTCGGCCCTTATGTTATCTTTAGAAGATTTTCACCCTCTCGGCAAAAAAAAAATTTATAAATTTTTGAAATATGAATAAAACTTTTTGTATAGATTGACATGTAATATGGATAAATTTAGTTTCATTCTACATTTTTTTGTCTAATCACTTACAGATTTAATGGCTTTTTGTAATTTGTTCGCTGCTTCATCAGCATTGCTGCCAATTGTAATAATTGCGGAGTCGTCAGAGGAAGATGCCAAGCTATCTTCTTCCTGCTGATGTAGGTCTCTTGTAAATACATAGGAGATAAAGGATTGGTGTCAGGACACTTCCTTGTGGAATTCCAGCAGATATTTTCTCCAAATTAGAGTATTAATCTTCATGTCTTACTCGAAAATAACGATCTACGATATAAGATTTAAGAATCAAGTAGAACTCTTCGAGGAGATGTGTTTGCAGTTTAAATTCTAGTCCTCGCTTCCAGACTTTATTAAACGCTACGTCTTGAAAGATGAGCTGACTTTTTTTGTTCTCAAATGATTTTTTCTACTGTACTCGCGATTTTATGTACTTGTTGTGCAGTAGAGTGCTTCTCTCTAAACCCAAATTGGTTTGAGTCTTTTCAAAAACAGTTTTTCAAATAACTTCGATATTACGGGTAGGAGCGAAATCGGTCTATACTATTTCTTTTCATTTCGCGACTTATCTGGTTTCAGAATCATGATTACTTCTGCTACTTTCCATTGTATCGGAATATATTTTAGCCTGAGTGCTGCATTAATTATATAGTAGCACAGATAATAAACTACCCAGATGTCGCACGCCCATATAAAAAAATTAAGCATATTTTTGCATTGGAAGACAACGTCCTGGCAGACAGAGAGCTTTCAGAATAAGTACCACAAATAAAGCTTTTTCTTTTTCCTCACTCCGTTCGCTCGTGTGGGAAAAGTTATTTTTCTCATCGTGTGTTGTGACATGTAAACGAACGAGGTGAAGAAGTGTAAAGGGGTATGCGGAAAGGGGCATAAAGATGCATAACGGTGTGATTTCCATACCACCGCAGCAAAAGAATAAATTTTCATTAATGGAAGTTTTGTAAACGCGTATGCGTTGTATATGAATAGAAGGTTTGAGAGATTTTGCTCGAATATCAATCATTTAGATTTTCAGGTTAATTACTAACATACATATACATATTGTAGCATAATAATAACTACGCTCCTATGTCTATGCAGCAAATTCCGAAGTGACTTTCCATTCTGGCAGAATTTTGGTTCGAACTGTCCTTTCATTCGAGGTTCGTGTCTGGGACGAAGTCTCCACAGCTCATGTCAACGAAAGAGACGAATAGTATCAGGGATAAAAGGGAATTATAACTGCAAGAATTATTTCTCTTGTTCCAGTGGTCGAAGAATTTGCTAGAAGTTTCTGGCTATCAGAAACTTCTGCTATATAAGGGCAGATGGCGATCAAAAAGACACATTTGGTTTAGAACCGTGGCGAAGAGATTGGAAAAGTGATAATGGGCGAAGTTGTAATTTGGTGATAAATTGAAAGTTGAGAGTGAACAAGAAAAAGTAATTAGTTTGGATTTGTGAATTAAGTAATTGAAAGGAGATGAAGTGATTTGAGAGGAAAGAGACCTTGTAAGAAAAGAATTTGCGAAGAATAGTATAGTGTGAACTTGAATTGTTCTATAGACTAGAAAATAAAGAAATAAATTTCACAGAAAATCGTTTTATCTACTCGAGCCGTAGCTTGCATATTACATTGGTGTCAGAAGTGGGATAAAACTTATTCTGTGAATAACTATTTCCGTGGTGTGAAATTGCACAAGCAAAAAAAAAAAAACGATTTCTGTGTTGAGTTAATTCGTTGCGCAAAATGGGTCACAAATTGGGAAAACTAACTATAACTCAACTAAAGGCAGAACTCAGTAAGCGGAACCTCGACACAACTGGGGGAAAAGATGCCCTACTGATTCGTCTGGAAGAAGCAGTAACGCACGAAGGTGAAAATCCGCACGACGTAGAGTTTGACGTGGAAGAGGAACCAGCAAGTACAGCAGCCGACCCGGGTATAACAAGTCTGCTCCTGCAACTTAAGTTAGTCATGGACGAACAAAAGAAGGCAATAGAAGATCAAAGGAATTCTCTAGAACTTAAGCTGGACGAACAAAAGAAAGCGATGGACGAACAAAAAAAAGCAATGGGCGACCAAAGGAATTCTCTAGAACTTAAACTGGACGAACAAAAGAAAGCAATGGACGAACAAAAGAAAGCAATGGACGAACAAAAGAAAGCAATGGACGAACAAAAGAATTCTCTAGAACTTAAGATGGACGAACAAAAGAATTCTCTAGATGCTCTGGAAAGTAAACTTGATGAGCAAAACAAGAACTTGGAATCCAAATTCGAAGTGATCGAAGAGAAAATCGAGAAGGTCGAGACGCAACTCGAAAAAGTCGAAACTAGATTCGATGAAAATTTTGAGAAACATGAAACTCAGTTCGGGAAGATAGAGACTCAGTTTGAAAAAGTGGATACGCAATTCGAGATAGTAGGAAAGCAAGTCGAAAATCTTGCTAAGGAGCTCAGCAACGTGAAGAGACAGAAAGCACGGGAATATTCCACTGACGGTCTGAGAAGAAAGGAGATGCAGCCTCCTATCTTCGATGGTCAAACATCATGGCCAATTTATAAAAGGCAATTCGAAGCGGCCGCAATGACCAATAGCTGGGACGATGAAGAGAAGTCCATTGCACTCACACTTGCACTGAGGGGTCCAGCTGCGGAGCTCTTGCAGACCATCCCGGAAGATAAACAGCAGAACTACGATTCTCTGGTTCAGGCTATCGAGATGCGGTTTGGGGATGAACACATGCAGCAGGTGTACAGGGTTCAGCTGCGTAGTCGAGTCCAGAAAAGGGGGGAAACGCTCCAACAGTTGCAAGCGGATATAGAGCGACTAGCCCATCTTTCATACCCTAAAGCCGGTGAGGAGCTTATCAACGAAATGGCAGTGGAAGCTTTTATTCAGGCCATAGAGGACAGACAACTGCAAATGGCTGTAAGGATGGCTGAAAAGCGAACACTCCCCGAGGCATTGGCATTCGCTTTGTCAATGAAGGCTGCGGACCAAGCATACCAGGGAATACACCGTGTCAGGGAAATGTCCGTCGTGGAATGCTCATGCCAGAGAACAGCCGTCAAAGCTCGCGGAAGTCAAATCCGTTGCTGGAATTGCAACCAAACCGGACACCTACAACGGCAGTGCAGAAGTGCACCTAGACGAGGAAATTGTCCACATTGCGGAAGTAGGAGAAGCAGAGAGGAAGCATCCTGTCGGTCAGACTTCCCAAAACCATCAGTCGGGAGATACGTAAGGACCAACTTCGCGGGGCAGAAGTTGGTTACTGGAATCGAGGCCCCCAGGACCACCATTCAAGTTTCGCAAACCAAACGGGGTAATAAGAGCCTGACAGTGGAGGCACTAATCAACGAGAAGAAGTGCGTAGCCACCATCGACACAGGTGCCACTGCCTCCATTGTAAGAAGAGATATCGTCAAAAGCTCCTGGCTGCACAACACCAACAGCTACTGCCTGAAGACTGCAACAGGGGAAATGTCGAAGGTATTTGGAGAAGTTCGTCTTACGATTACTCTGGCAGGACTGACGTTCTCCCATGCGTTTCTGGTGGCAGATATATGCGACGAGTGCATCATCGGAGTAGACTTCATGAAAGCAAATGAAGTAATCTTGGACATCGGGATGCAAGTACTGAGGTATCGAAATGTGGAGATTCCGATGGTGTACGGAAACGAGAATGCCGTAACTCTCAGGACAGTCATCAGCAAAGACGAAGTTTTGCCGCCGTCTTCAGAGACAATCATTTGGACGAAGCTGGAAGGTGATCTTGGGAGCCACCGATTCTACATAGTAGAACCAGACCCAGAGAAGAATTCTCAAGACTACATCGTGGGAAAGACGTTAGTCGAACCAAAGAACACCATGGTTCCAGTGAGGGTTTTGAACGCAAGACCACACACTGTCAAACTAAGGCGAGGGGAGGTGACTGGAAAATGCACGCCGATTACCGCCGTCGCAACAATATCTGAACGTGATGCTCCAAAACCTCTCCCATCACCTTGGACAGTGAGCTGAATCAGGAGCAGCGAACTATGGCAGAGAATCTTATCAATGAGTACGCTGATGTATTTGCCTCACAGGACGGAGAATACGGCCGAACACACCTGGTACAACATCGAATAGACACTGGTGATACTAGACCAATTCGTCAGCCTGCTAGGCGCCTTCCATTGGCAAAGCAGACAGAAGTTGCAGAGATGGTGTCGGCAATGGAGAAAGAAGGTCTGATTGAAAGTTCCAAAAGTCCGTGGGCATCACCGGTTGTACTGGTTAAGAAGAAAGATGGCAGCACGCGGTTCTGCGTGGACTATCGGCAGCTCAATTACGTCACCAAGAAAGATAGCTATCCTCTGTCACGGATTGACGACACGCTAGACACACTATCAGGAGCCCGATGGTTTTCCACTCTCGACTTGAAGAGTGGCTACTGGCAGGTACAGATCCATCCAGAAGACCGGGAGAAAACCGCCTTCACTGCAGGAAATGGGCTATGGCAATTCACGGTAATGTCATTCGGGCTGTGCAATGCTCCGGCGACTTTCGAGCGATTGATGGAATGTGTCCTGCAAGGGTTAACATGGAAAACCTGTTTGGTATACTTGGATGATGTCATCGTCGTAGGAAAAACGTTTGCGCAACACCGAGACAATCTAAGGGATGTGTTTCAAAGGCTTCGAAGTGCCCACCTGAAGCTCAACCCCAAGAAGTGCGCCCTGTTTAGAGCGGAAGTCAAGTGCCTGGGACACATAATTTCAGCGAAAGGAGTGAGAACCGATCCGGAGAAGGTCGAAGCGGTGAAAAACTGGCCAGTCCCCAAAGACAAACACCAACTAAGGAGTTTCCTGGGCCTAGCCACCTACTACAGACGGTTCGTGAAGGATTTTGCCGGGATCGCAAAGAACCTGCACCAGTTGACGGAAAAGGGAAAACAACTCAAATGGTCAATTGAGTGCGAGAAGAGCTTCAAGGCACTTAAACAACGGGTATGCGATGCCCCGATACTGGCTTACCCCACTCCCGGGGAAACGTTCGTTGTGGATGCAGATGCTAGTAATGTCGGGGTAGGAGCCGTACTCTCCCAGGTGCATGACGGCCAAGAGAAGGTGGTTGCGTACTTCAGCAAGGTGCTCTCTAAGCCAGAAAGGAACTACTGCGTGACAAGGCGGGAACTTCTAGCTTTGATCTTGGCTACGAAGCATTTTCACAAATACCTCTACGGGAGGAAGTTCGTTCTTCGCACAGACCATGCAGCCTTAAAATGGCTATTACAGTTCAAGAGTCCTGAGGGTCAGGTCGCAAGATGGATCGAAAGGCTGCAAATCTACGACTACGAAATACAGCATCGTAAAGGAAAACTCCACTCTAATGCGGATGCACTGTCCCGGAGACCATGCAGAACGGATTGTAAACATTGTGCGCGTCAGGAAGAACGGGAGCTGGTTTCCATCCAAAGAATGAGAGCCGAACCTATCGCCGGCTGGAGCGTAGATGAGATCCGGAACGCTCAGAAGGAAGACCCGGATATCGAGCCGATTCTGGCCTGGAAGGAGAACATGGAGAAACCGGATCATCAGGACATCTCTCACAGAAGCCCGACCTTAAAGGCATACTTTGCGCAGTGGGACTCCCTCCATGTCCAAGAAGGTGTTCTGAGAAGGAAATGGGAATCCTCCGACGGAAAGTCGTTTGTAATGCAGCTTGTCGTACCGCGGACGAGGGTCAAGGAGGTGTTACAGGAGATGCATGGCGGGGCGTCCGGAGGCCACTTGGGAGTGAATAAGACGCTAGAAAAGGTACGAGAACGTTTTTATTGGTTAAAAGCGAAGGAAGATATCGAAGACTGGTGCAGAAAATGCGATGTGTGTGTAGCTAGCAAGGGTCCGAGAATCAAAACTCGAGGTAAGATGCACCAATACAACGTGGGAGCACCTTTCGAACGAATCGCCATTGACATCGCAGGGCCCTTTCCGGAAACCGACAATGGTAATCGGTATATACTCGTAGTGATGGACTACTTCAGTAAGTGGCCGGAAGCGTTTCCGATCCCTAACCAGGAAGCCAGAACCGTGGCGGAGCAGATCGTCTACAATTGGGTTAGCAGATTCGGTGTGCCCTTGGAATTGCATTCTGACCAAGGGCGGAACTTCGAGTCAAGAATTTTCCAAGAGATGTGTCAACTACTCGGAATCAAAAAGACAAGGACAACCCCGCTTCATCCACAGTCGGACGGTATGGTGGAGCGTTTCAATAGGACTTTGGACGAACATCTCTCGAAGGTCGTAGGTGACTACCAACGGGATTGGGACCGGCAGATTCCCTTGTTTTTGATGGCCTATAGAAGTGCCGTGCATAGCACTACTCGACATACGCCGTTCGAAATCTTATTTGGTGGAATAGCTCGTTTACCCAGTGAGGTGAAATTTGGATCTCCTACCAATGAGCCCAGAAATGAAGAAGAGTACGTGGCGGACCTTAGGGAAAGGCTTAGGGACATACACCAAAGGACCAGAAGCCAGATTAAGATGACGAGCGACCGCATGAAGACCAGGTATGATGCCAAGGCAACAACGTCAGGATTCCAGGAAGGAGATCTGGTGTGGCTGTATAATCCCCATCGCCAAAAGGGGAAATCACCTAAATTACAGCGGAACTGGGAAGGTCCCTACAGAATAGTAACCCCCATCAACGATGTTGTCTACCGCATCCAGCGAGGACCGAGGGCCAAAATGAAAGTGGTTCATGTGGACCGACTGAGTCGATACAATGGCCGAAATGAGGATGCACTTGTTCGGGACGAACACGTCTAAGAGGGGGGCAGTGTAGCATAATAATAACTACGCTCCTATGTCTATGCAGCAAATTCCGAAGTGACTTTCCATTCTGGCAGAATTTTGGTTCGAACTGTCCTTTCATTCGAGGTTCGTGTCTGGGACGAAGTCTCCACAGCTCATGTCAACGAAAGAGACGAATAATATCAGGGATAAAAGGGAATTATAACTGCAAGAATTATTTCTCTTGTTCCAGTGGTCGAAGAATTTGCTAGAAGTTTCTGGCTATCAGAAACTTCTGCTATATAAGGGCAGATGGCGATCAAAAAGACACAGTTGGTTTAGAACCGTGGCGAAGAGATTGGAAAAGTGATAATGGGCGAAGTTGTAATTTGGTGATAAATTGAAAGTTGAGAGTGAACAAGAAAAAGTAATTAGTTTGGATTTGTGAATTAAGTAATTGAAAGGAGATGAAGTGATTTGAGAGGAAAGAGACCTTGTAAGAAAAGAATTTGCGAAGAATAGTATAGTGTGAACTTGAATTGTTCTATAGACTAGAAAATAAAGAAATAAATTTCACAGAAAATCGTTTTATCTACTCGAGCCGTAGCTCGCATATTACAATATATTACATACATATACTAAAAGGCATAAGAAAATTGTCTCCAAGGAAAAAATGCCTTGGAAAAGAACGAAGTGCGCAATTGCACACTGTTCTATTATCAAAAATGAATTGCCTGATGGAAAATTATTTACAATAAATTTCCTAAAAAAGCAACAGTTAAATACGATGTAGCCATTCATCGCTTTAGCAGAGGAGTCTCGGGAACACATAAAAAGCCTTAAAACGCCCTATATATGCAGCAAACATTTTAAGAATGCCTTTATTAGAAAGAAATATTTAAAAAAAAAAAAAGGTTACCTTTCTCTCTTGTTAAAACGAAGTGTTGCTATATCTGATGACGAGTTAATTTGTTTTGATCCAACGGGATCTAAGGTTACATAAGAAACTGCAATAAATTAGTACTGGATTCGAATGATGTTACAGTAGAAGAACTAAACTTGTCTTCAAAAAGGTTATCAAGAAAAAGATTCAACGATAACGTTGAATTTACTTGCGCCAACTGTGAGACTCATATAAAAAGGCAATCTATTTATATTAAAAGAATTGAGAGGCTTAAGAAATTGAACAATAGCTTAAGGATGACAGTAAAAGGAAATCGCAAATCGAAAATAAATTTGCTGCAGAGAATTCATCATTTAAAAGAAAAAAAGGCTGCAAGTGCGTGAAAAGCAGAGTATCTAAGAGAAAATTGATTTATTGCTTGGTATTGATCAAAATACTAAGACATTTTCGAAGCCCATTCTATCTGAGAGTACAAAAAAATACACCGAAGAGGAGAAGTGGATTTCGCAGTGCATTTTTTTTTTTCGTTCGTCTTCCGGATACAACTTTTTACGGGATCAGCTTGGACTACACTTGTCGCACCCGTCTTCATTACATAGGTGGATTAAGATTAAAAGTCTGTCACCTGGAATAAATATAAATGTTCTAGAGGAAATAAAGAAAATAACTTCGACATTATCACCAAAAGAAAAAGAAGTCGTGATTATCAAAGATCTAATATACGCGCTAAGTCTGTGTGTGTTTTTATGATTCGGAAATTTTAAGCAAGTTTTATATCATGTTGTTTGTTCAAGCAAAATACCTATGAAACAACTTGAGCTTGAGGTATATAATTGTCTTGATATATGCGCGTAGCTGAAACTAACCTTTAGAGCTATTTGCTGTGATCAAGGACCCACAAATCGTAGTTTATATAGTAAACTTAATCTAAATGAAAAAAACTTTAACTTTAAGAAATGATGGATTATATATTAAACATCGAACACACAAACGCAAGAAATAGATCATTAAGGCTTGGCCTTAACTATAGAAGCGTTTTAAGAATAAGAGACACATTATTCATGGATCATGGTTGGTTGGTTTAAGAAGGCGAGCTTATGCTCTTCACTTAGGAATCCATTGGGCCCGTAGCGTTCCCCTCATCTATGTAACTGTAGGAAATAGTGCTGTGCTTTGGGAATTATGTGTTGAGAGGATTTAAGTATTGGGAACATGGGTAGTATAGTATAGTGATCGGGGAATCGTATTGTTCGTCTGGCGAACTCCAATATATCCCCGATTCCTTTCTTACTGAGGTGTGTAATATCCGAAATCCTTGGAGATCCCAGAATTTTCAGTCTTAGCCTCGCTGTAGCAGGGCAGTGGCAGAGGAAGTATTCTACATATTCCTCCTCCTTCTTACAGTTGGCACAGATTGTTGTATCAGCTATCCCGAGTCTGAACGAATGTTTGTTGAGATACTGAAGAAATGCCAAAGGACAAACCGAATTTCGATCTAACGGAAGTATTGATAAAATTAAAAGAATATAAAAATTCAAAAGAAAATACGGTTCTCTTATGGCCGTCAGAAAAAGATTTTCAAGTATGCCGTCTTCATGTACAAATATTTTCCGAATACTTTCGAAAACTACCTTTTGCATCTAACTTAAAAGAAAATATAGTCAAAGAATGTATACTCGTAAAGGCAACAAATATACATTTTCCGAATTGGTTCAATATGTGTTATGGTTAAGGTGATTTAACTGCAATTTAATACTAACCTAATTTAAGTTAATGATTATTTTGTTAAGTAAGTTAGTTTTTTTTTATAATAATTTCGAAGACTAGTCACCTTCACTTAAGTAGGCCAAGAGCAGTGATCAGTTATTATAAGTGCAGATATATAAAATGCAGTATGCAAAACTCATATTCATATCCATTTTCAGAGCAAATTTGTGTCCACAAAGTTTACAGAGTTTTTATTTATTTAATCAAGTGCTGAAAATAAGGTACATACATACAGACAAAATAACAAGCACACAATATAACCCCAATCATATGCAAATATATATATACGATCTATACAGATACTCCATATCCATCTTACCAACCTGTCGGCATCAGAACTCCGTGACCGCAAGAGGGTAAACAAGTGTATGTGTGAGTGACGCGATGGACTATAAAGTGAGCAGAAAAAACAAATGTTCTGTGTTCTGATTTTTTCCCTTTTGTAAGAAGTTTAAGCTTTTTAAAAAGGTTTTTTTTTAGTGAATTTCGTTTTCATATATCACTTCTTCCCATATGAATGAGACATCTGGGTAGTTTATTATCTGTGGTAGTAGTTTAAGTTTACGAGGCGATTTGAAGCAAAAACGGCCGCATTGGCGAAGAAAAAAGTTCTTTTTCACCAGGACAACGCACCGGCGCACAAGTCCGCAGTCGCAATGGCAAAATTGCATGAGTTAGGCTACGAACTCCTCCCTCATCCAGCATATTCCCCAGATTTAGCCCCTTGCGACTATTTCTTGTTTCAAAACATGAAGAAATGACTCGGAGGTAAGAGATTTGGGTCGAATGAAGAGGTCATCGCTGAAACAAACGCTTATTTTGAGGGGCTCGAGAAATCGTATTATTTGGAAGGCATCAAAAAATTGGAGAAACGTTGGATGAAGTGTTAGAGCTAAAAGGAGACTATGTTGAAAAATAGCTTTATCCGGGAGCTCCTTAAGTATTTGTACAGTTATCAAATCCGGTGTTTTTTTGCATTTATGTTACTTTTAATTTTACATTTTAGTTCTTGTAATGTTACATTTTATATGTTCCTGTGATCATTTCTGGGCTGCGGAAATAGGTTTTCGTCTGCTGTTTGCCTAGGAAATGGTTGGAAGGTTTCCTGCAGGTGATCCTCGAAGAGGTTAGCCATTTTTTTGGCATTTCTTGTCCAAGACCCGTTTTTTTGTTTAAGGATTTGACATCTTTTCGTAGCGAATATTCTGTATCCTTATGGGTTGATAGATTATTCAAGTATCTGCCAACTGATTCATTCTTTACAATTTTTAGAAGCCTCTTGAGTTCATTGCACATTGCGTTAAAAATCTTTTTATTCTCAGGTGTTCGGATTCTTTGCCAAGTTTAACGAGCTTTGCGTTTTTTCCTGATTAATTCTTTAACTGCATATGGGTAATTTATGTCTACATTCCTCTTTTTTTGACAAATTGGAGTGCTTATCCATGCTGCTTTCTGGATATTTGTATTAAATAGCTCAATTTCTTCTTCTAGTTGAAATTCGGTTATCATCGGGACTTACAGGTTTATCTTCTAATGTTTGTCTGAATAGGAACCAGTTTGTTTTATGATTTATAGGAGGTGGTTGACTTTCAGTTTTCAGTATACTAACACTAATCGTCATAAGAACAGGAGAATGATCTGACGACAGATCATCTTTATTTTCTACATATATGTAGTTATCAGATATTCTTTTTCCTACATAGAAGTCTATTAGGTCTAGGATTTTATTCTGATCTACCGGCTTGAATGGAAATCACAATTTAATGCTCCTCCTGCTGAATATAGCTCTCTACCTTTGGTGTTCGTTAGTCCTGAGCCCCAAAAGGTATTTTTGGCAACTAACTACAAGTACATACTCGTATATGTTAAGGTATCGTAGTCGTTTTGCTGCCTTTTTTGTGTCAGAATTTTCGAATCAAATCAAATTATTCTAAGGTAAAATAACAAGTCTTTTTATAAGTTAATTTCACAGTAAAAACTACGGGTTATTGAAAATTTTAAAACTTTATTTTTATTTGCATTGTTGCAACAGTTTTTTGTTTTGGCTTATAAAAACTTAGATGTCTACATTATGCGAAAGTAGCACGTTTCTCTTGGATGTAATAATATTTCCAGCCATTGAAAAACCTCGCTCTGCAGCAGCGGATGTGGCAGGAATACTGAACATTTTTTTTGCCAAATCAGCTACAACTGGATATCGCTTAGCTCGATGCTTCCACCATTCTAACGGATTTGCGTTGTGACTAAGCTGAGGCTCACTTAAGTAGGCTTCGATTTAATGCTTTGGATCATGATGACTGTCCTTTTTCAGTTGTCTGTCGTTGGTGTTCTCGTTTGCATCTACAAGTAGATTCCTTGGAACGCTGACTACTGAACGCAACTCGCCCACCACTGCGATCTTCGTTTCTGGGTGCTCATGTTCCAGGTCTTTATAACGTGAATCTAATAAGGCAACAAGTTGTCGCGTCTAAATAAGAATGCCATTATTTATTTCATAAGTAGATAGTCTTAGATTTGTCTTGATACGTTCGATGCCAAAGAAGATGCCAAGTCGCTGCAATTGGCACTAGATTCTTCATTGGTGCGTCCAACGTTGTCACTTGCCAACTAGCTGTCGGAAAAATGTAACTTCAAAAGACAGTACAACAGGTCGTACTAAGGATGTCGGGACATTGGTTCCAGAAAATACGGTCGTGGCTAGAGAGAGGCGAGCATCAATGCAGAACGATGTGAATTTTCGATTACTCAACACTGCCTGTATAGCAAGTTTACTTTGCTGGACTGATTTAAGCATCTTATGCGTTGAGTTCCACCTGGTTGGGCAGTTCTGAATTAACTGTTAGTCCTTTATGTTCAGAGATATTTGTATTTTGTTCAGTTCTTTGGTGGCAAGATTTGAGTGCTGAAGAAGAGAAACAAGCTTACTTACCTTTTTGGTTCATTCATTTATTCCCTGTTGTTGTAGTAGATGTAATGTGTGCGCCGCGCATGTCAAACCTAAAAAAATAAATTCTAAAAAAATACATTTACGCACCGCTGATATCATATTAGCAGCATTGTCAGTTACAACTGTTACGATTAGTCTAGTTTCTGATATTCATTGTTTTATATTTAACGTTAGTATTGAGAAAGGAAACATCAGTGGTATAGTTTTAAATAATTACCGTCCTATTTCACTTTTATATACTTTTTCCAAAACAAGATACTTTATTGAAATTGTGTGGTGAAATATATATAAATAATATCTATAAATTATTTATAGATATTACCAAGGCTTTTGATACGGTAAATCATAAACTGCTACTTACTCGTAATAAACTGTGTACTAATATATACTAAGAATAGTAATGCATGCTTCAGAGGATCGATACATCCGTGGTTTGTTTGTTATCTAAATAACCGTAAGCTAAGGGTTAAAATTAAATAGTTTGAGCTCAGCCAAATTAATCAACTCAGGTGTTCCACAATTTTATTTTTGCTTTTCGTAAATTCTCTATTCAGTCAATCATTCAAAAGTAGAATTACAACTTTTGCCGATGATTCAGCTCTATCCTAATCTAATAATAACTACTTCGATTTGTTTGCGAATCTGAACTCTGATTTAGAAGCACTACGTAGGTGGTTTAAGTTTCACAAACTGGTAATTAGTGATAAAACCAATTCATGCTATTTAACATTATGGGTACAGTTGCAGAACATATGTTTTTGCGTTATAACTCGCCTGGTTGCTTTTCGTTTAAGCAATGATTGGTACCATGGTCATCTTATACCTACTTATAATAATAATACCAGTTGCTCTAATGGCTGCTTTATTGTAGAACGTGTTGAAAGCTTTAAATACTTAGGAATTATATTGGTTTTTGGGATGAGTTGGAAGGACCATATTACTTACGCGTTAACACCAGAAATTTTGTAACGGTACCTAAAATTAATAAAGCACTTTTTTCTCGGTTTTATAATGTAACTGCGTATCGTTTATTTAATTATTTACCAGGTAGTCTTAGATGCGAAAGAATGGAATTCAAATTTTTAAAAAACCTTCTATTATGACTTTTTTCATTCAACAATTGTGCAATTGAAAATTTGTTTAGCCCAATAATTTGATATATTTTTATTTTTTCGGTTTATTGTCATTGTTAAGAACCCTTTATATATGTATATACATTTATATTTTCGATATATTTTCCCATCTACACATTAAGTATTTTTATTTTTATTTTTTAATATTAAGGATGCATTCCACTCTTGTTCTGCTGAAAACAGAATGCTCCTAACTATTGCATGTTAAAACGCTTGTAATTATACTATTTTTTTTTGTTTTTATTAGTTTAAATAAAAAAAACTCTTTATGATAATAATTATAAAGCTTTTACAAATATTTACAAAGAATTATTTTTTAATAAGAAAATTAGTCTGGATTTAAATGAATTTAAATTTTGCAAATTTTTAACATTTGTGAGGAGATTGTTGAACAATTGAAAGCCTTTATATAGTTAATTATTTTGAGAATGCGCTATTCTGTATAAGGGTAGCCGGAAATCGCCATCATTACGAAGTTGGTATCTCTCGCTGGTTACGTAGTCGACATTATTCTGTATATACACAGGATATAGGTTCTGTTTGATTTTAAACAGTACACTCATACCTCGCTATACGCCGCTTTTTATACGGTCTTTCGCTATAACGGCCTTTTTTTTATTACTTTGTTTCCGTTTTACGGCCAATATTTTTCGTTACAACGGCCAAAAAAAAACATCATTCCCTTAAATATTCTTACAATTCAAGAATATACATTATAGTATGTACCTTGCCTATTTACGCTGCGAATTTTTTCTTCCTTGTTGTTTTCTTGACTTTCGATCTTTGTGCACCCCATTCCAAAAAAGTATGTACATACATATCTCCAATTTACATAACGCATAATGCACAACAAAGTCGACATCGGCATCGTTGACATCGGCATCGCTAAGTTTGAATTTCTTAGACACGGGTTTTCCCCTTTTTGGTTTGAGACATAGTTTTTAAGTCAGAAAGTCAGAAGATGTGTTGACTCTCTTACATGTGTGTGTATATATGGACGTGTATGTTACTGTTTTATTCTCAGCTTTCATCTTGCAATTATTTTCGGTATGTACATTTTAAATTATGTTGCAAAATTCCTTAAATATTTTCTGATGTTAATGTTTTAATACGATTTGGCAGATAAGAACATAGGCATTTACACACAAAGTGCCACCAAAACGAGTAGAGGGCGAAAAAAAAAGCCGAAAATCTATCACACTAGAGACTAAACTAGATGTTTCACGTCGCATTGAAGCAGGTGAGAAGATTTTCCAAATTTGTTCAGCAATAGGTCTTGCAAAATCCACTGTTCAAACAATACGAGATAATAAAGACAAAATCAAGACGCAGGTACATTCGGCGACGCAGGTACATTCGGCACTTGTACAAAATTAACTTGAAAAAGAAGTGATATTATGGAGAAAATGGAAAAATTGCTCATCCTATACGATTATACAAGAAAAGGCTAAGAGCATTTTTGAAAATCTTAAATTGGAGGATGTTGACGAAGCGTAGAAAAATTTAATTAAGTCGAGGTTGGTTTGAAAAATTTTAAAATCGACATAGTTTGCATAACATCAAGATGAAAGGTGAAGCAGCAAATGCCGATTCAGTTGCAGCTCTCGAGTATCCGACCATTTTTAAAAAAGTCGTTGAAGAAAGTGGTTACGTTCCAGAACAAGTTTGAATGCCGACGAGACAGGTCTTTATTGGAAACGAATGCCTGAGCGGACTTTTATTTCAAAGGACGAAAAATCTGCATCAAGATATAAGGTGTCAAAAGAACGTTTGACTCTTCTTCTTGGTGTTAACGCTGCGGGGGATTTCAAGCTTAAGCCGCTATTAGTGTACCTGTCTGAAAATCCAAGAGCTTTCAAGGGATTGGACAAGAAAGAATTGCCAGTCACTTGGAAATCCAACAAAAAGGCTTGGATGACAAAAGTTATTTTTGAAGATTAGTTTAAGAATTACTTCTGCCCTGAAGTCAAAACCTACCTGGAAAAGAAGAATTTAAGCAATAAAGTCTTGCTTATTTTGGATAATGCTCCAGGGCATCCGGTTAATTTAGCTAAGCTGTCTGAAAATGTATGAGTTGAGTATCTTCCCAAAAACACAACGGCCCTCATTCAGCCTATGGATCAGGATGCAATAGCCACTTTTAAGGCGTATTATTTGCCCAGAACTTTTCAAAAGCTTGTTAATTAAACGGATGGAAGATCCTCTATTAAACAATTTTGGAAGAACTACAATGTCAAATATGCCGTTTACAACATAAGTGAGTCTTGGAACGAATTAAAATCAACAACGATGAATCATGTTTGGAAGAAACTATGGCCGGAATGCATTACCAACGGCCAATCTGATGCTGATCCTGTATCCCAGAAATTGAACGAAATATTTTAAATCTGGCAAAGGAAATCGGATTTGAGGATTTAGAAGAGCACGATGTCACCAGTCTTCTTAACGCTGGCACAGCTCTGCTTTCAAATGAAGAGTTGATGCAGTTGGGATCAGATCAAGAGTCAGATGAAGAGCCTGAGCCTTCCACGAGTCGCCAGTTGACATCAAGAAATTTGTGTGAAGCACTGCACCGTTTCGAAGAGAGGTTGGAAATTTTAAACCAAAACAATCCCGACGAGGAACGCAGTGCTAAAGTTTGAAGAGCTGTTAACGTAGCCATTAACTGCTATAAGGAAAAATATTTAAGGAATAAAGCAAAACAACCAACGCTGGAACGGTTTTTTAAGCCCGCAGCCGCTCGTGTATATGACAGTGATTCTTCTTCCACTTCAACATCTTAATTTTTCTCTATTTATTCTTACCTAATTATGTTCTTTTTCGTTATGTATGTAGATTTTATTTTGGCTCCTGTCAATATTAACACATTAAATAAATTTTTTTATAACGTTTTGTCAATATTTTGGTTATTTTTTGAAGATTTGGAACCAATGTAATGGATTTTGTATGGGTTTGTATGAAAAAAATGATTCGTTATACGGCATTTCGCTTTACGACCTGATTTTGCGGAACGTATGAGTGTATAACCAAATCGTTGAATTTCAAGCGCTGAATAACACTTGGCCATCGTAATGATTGTAGCATATTTGTAATTGGTGTTGATCGGTCGCATTTTAAAATGACCTTCATAGCTCTATTTTGTAGAATTTTAAGCTTGTTTTGATTCTCTTGGTTACCCATATATAAAATTGATGAACAGTAGTTAAAATGCTCTTCTTTATCTAAAATCTTTTTAGATATTTTTGAGCACAGTTTGCTATTGTGGAAATTAAATTTCAGTCTATTGTTAATGAGCACACCTAAGTATTTAATTTCTTTGACACACTCTACCATTCGACCATTTATTTATATTTTTGCATTTACATCGCCACCGTTAATGCACATACATTTAGTTTTTTGCAAGTTAATCATATGCTTATTTTTACACAGCCAATCAAACATACCCTTCAGTTCCCGCTGTAGAACAGACTCACAGATATTTACATTGTTCACGCTAACAGAAATTAGAGTATCATCCGCGAAAAGACAAATACTTGAGTTTTGTAGGGAATCACCACATTCATTGATATTTTTTTTTTTTTTTTTTTTTATAATTTGCACGCATTAAAGGGGATATGAATACCCTTATACTAATTTTTAGAACACGTTCGTTTTTTTTTGTGGAAAGAGGAAGAGACAGAGAGAAAGAAAGATTGGTGTAGTGGGTTTGAAACTTAGGTGGTATTAAGTTTCTGTAAACTCCAAGGGTGGCTGTCCAGATAACTGGGGAGTATTTTGTTTGATTTCGCTATTATTGTCGTTGCTTATGATTCACAGTAATTTTGTCCGTCCTCCTGATGTCATCATCACGATCAAGTTGCATTTTAGCCATATGACCACCCTACTGCCAGTGTTATGCCTTCACAGTAGAGTTGACTTAGCTTTCGCAATTGATCGACTTTTTTATTTATTTCATGCGAAATAAATCGATGATTCTTGACATCAGGATTCGAACCGTGAATCAACAACGTGACAAGCGATGATGTTACCACTACACCACGGCCACCCTCAAAGTAAAAAAAAAGTAAAACACCCAAGATTGAACCTTGGGGCACACCGATTGGTATTTGCTGCGCACTTGAATATGTATTATTCACATTTACCCTCTGTGCTCTGTTACACAAATAGCTTGTAAACCAATTTAGTTCTTTTCCACGAATACCATATTTATAAAGTTTTTTTGCCAAGATACTTCTATCGATGGTTTCGAACGCCCGGTTGAGAACCAAGAAAACTGCGACCATAACATTTCCCTTTTCCATTTCTTTTTTCCATTCATTTATAATCCATGTAATCGATGTCTCACAAGAGTGTCCACGCCTGAATCCAGATTATTTGGTATAAAAGTCCAGTTCTCTCAACAAAGCTAGTTAGTTGCTGACACACTGTGGACTCTAGGATTTTTTAATTTTAATTTTTTTTTGTTGTTGTCGGGGCGGGTACACTCTACTGGAGCACTCAGACTCAAAAACAGGTCCATTGTACAACTAGGCAGAGAACCCCATTTTAATGTGTTTTTTTTTTCGTCTTTTATAAAAAGACGTGTAGACGCTTCAGTGATGAAGAGCTTAGATCATCAGTACTCACCACATCAGCACCGAAAATCTGCCACCTGATCAGAGCAAAAGCCGGACAATTACATAGGAAGTGTTCCGCAGTGTCATCGCCCTCTCCACAGGAGTCGCAGACAGGGGTAGTGCTCAAACCTAGCACATGGAGGTGCTTGGCAAAGGCAAAGTGGCCCGTAAGAGCGCCAGTAAGTTGTCTGCAGTCTTTTCTGCTAAGAGATAGCAAGAAATCCGCGGATTTCTTACAGACGACGGGGACCATTCGTTTAGTCTGCCTGCATCCTGGAGAGTCACGGCACATTCGATTGTGTTCACTGAAAACCCAGTCGTCAATGGAAGCCCTAACCGAGAACGCTGGCAAACCCAACGTGGGTTCAGGTCCAGAGAAATTCTCTTCTGAGCCTTGTCTAGCAAGCTCGTCAGAGATTTCATTTCCTGTATTTGTGTCCTGGGAGCCAAACAAGATTCAGTGAGTTCAGCCTTCCGACCGAATTCAAGGATGTTTTGCATTCTCGAACTATTTTGGAAGTGGTTAAAGGATTGAGCAAGGCCTTAAGCGCAGCCTGACTGTCACTACAGACGCAGATACTTCGCCTCTGCCACCTGTACTTACCAATATAGTCAGCAGCCATTAGAATATTAGAATAGCATATATTTTTGCCTGGAAGACAGATGTGTGTTTTCCCAATGAGAAGTGAAGCGTCATGTTGTCGCATCCCACGAAAACACCAGCACCAGACGCCTGTCCAGTTTTATAGCCGTTCGTGAAAATGCGACTACATTTCTTTCCTGGCTCAGACTCCTGCCAAAGCCAATCTTGAACATGGGGAAAGTTGGGGTCATCAAGACGTTTAGAGCAGAGCCAGGCGTACTGGGGAAAGCCCCAAGCAGCCGAGACAGACCGTTCTTTGGAGTTTGGCGAAAGCAGCAGTAACGTATTTACGTGAGAGCTTATTCCACCAAACAACTGACGCATATGAGAGGAAGGGTCTTATCATTGCCATGTAGATCCAAAGGACTTTCCCTGGCGACAAGCCCCATGTCTTGCCGAAAACCCACAGAACTTTGGAAGTTTTCAGCTCGACATGTTTCGTCCAAAGAAGCTTGCTGTCTAAGATTACTCCTTAATATTTGGCTTCCTTGGAGAGTTCGATAGTGACGCCTTTTAGCACTGGTTGAGTCAGACCAGTCAATTTCCTCCTTCTCATAAAAAGAAACACCTCGGTTTTGAGAGGATTAACTGAGAGCCCATTCCTAG
Source organism: Pocota personata (assembly GCA_963082735.1). Classification (NCBI taxonomy): domain Eukaryota; kingdom Metazoa; phylum Arthropoda; class Insecta; order Diptera; family Syrphidae; genus Pocota; species Pocota personata. The sequence continues at coordinate 19,377,289 of OY720433.1, forward strand.
TGCACCAATCGTCGATTGCGTCTAGGGCCATCTGCGCCTTAGAGCAAACAGTCGCTAGGCAACAGAACGGCGACATGATCTGCATATGCTTGAGCGTAGACGTTAGAACTATTGAGTGTGTTCAACAGGGAGTCAACCAGCATGCACCAAAGCAGTGGAGACAAAACACCGCCTTGTGGCCAGCCCCTATTTACACCTGCCATAACACACCGGCCACAATCTGCATCTACACTCAAAGTAGTGTACCAGCATTGCTTTGATCCACAACACTAGTGATTTTTCTACGCCGTTACTTCTGGCGGAGCTACACATGCTGTCAAAAGTCGCATTGTCAAAGGCACCCTCAATGTCTATGAAAACGCCTATCGCGTATTCTTTCCTGTCAAGCGCACATTCCATTCTGCTGACCAGAGTTTGAAGCGCAGTCTCGCAGGATTTTCCGCGTTGATAGGCATGTTGCATCTCTGACAGAGGATGTACCCTCAAGGCAACTTTGCGCACATTTAGCTCAACCAGTCTTTCCATGCTTTTCAGCAGGAAGGAAGTCAGTATAATAGGTTTGAAGGTCTTGACGAGAGAGTAGTCATCTCTGCCGATTTTCGGTATGAAAAGTACTCTGACTGTTCGCCAGGGGGTTGGTATATATGCCAGTGCCAAGCCAGCAGTGAAAATTCTCTTCAGAGTTGGCAGCTTGATTAGTTTTCCATTCTTGAGAACTTTGACCAGCCTACTGGTTTCATCGATCTTGCCACAAAAATCTCTATACGAGGTACGTTTCGAAGTTTGAATTATCCTCTTATATTCTCTTTGCTTCGATCGGTAAAAGTTCCAGTCCACCTCCGAATTTGTTTCGAGTGACCTATTTAGAAGTTTTCTAGTATCCTTACGAATTCATTGCAGATCTGAGTTCCACCACGGAACTGACCTTCTGCAGGAGTTTTTTGTCAGCGGACACGTTAATTCGAAACATCTGGTGAGGGTGCTGTTCAGGTCTTGAACGGCTTCCTCTACCTTTTGCCTCGTTCTAAGTTTAGGTAGATCTTTGATGGATTTGCCTAACTCTTCCTTAAACCATATCCAGTTGGTTTTTCTCGGATTCCTCCTCTCTTGCAAAGGTGTAGCTTCGCATTCGATTTGGAATTCAATATATCTATGGTCTGAGAGGGAAATTTCTGGCGAAACTCTCCAGTTGGATTCCTTAAGTAACCAGGCCAAGGAAAAAGTTTTTTTTTCTGGACAACTATCCAAACATTTCTCAACCCGTTCAACTCAACAAGGTCAATAGTACAAATTTTTGGAAACTGTCCAAAAATTTCTCAATGGATATCGAACAAACGGACATCAACGGTTATGAAACAACAGCTGCAGCGAACATCGTTAACGGACATCAACGCACAGCTGCAACGGACATCGTCAGCGGACATCAACGTACAGTTGCAACGGACATCCTTAGCGGACATCAACGGTCAGCAACGTACAGCCGCACCGGACGATCAACCAACAAATTCCTAACGCAAGGACAACAATTTTGCATCGGGATAAAAAGGAACACATACACAACGAAGTTCAACATCAAGGTAGGAATTCAATTCATATATTCTCCTTTTCAAAAACAAAAATTATAAATTTTATTTAAACATTAAGTGAATTATTGAACTTTTTAAATATAATTAAATCTCACTAAATAAATATAAACCTGATAAAACAAGTGCTAGTGTGAATTAACAATATTTTAATTATGTCGAAATTTACGAAATCGATCGAAAGGCAAGAACGCTATCTTGCATAGCCGATTTCGACGAATATCAGAGACAAACCGAATCGCGTAAATCAAGGGGTTATGTGAACGCGTGGTTAACGGACGTGGATGAAGTATTTAAATCGGTTAAGGGTTTACATACCACTATTGTGAACACTGCGGCGAATCCGCTAAAAGACAAATATATTACAGATGAAATATATGCCAAAATTAAGCGAATTTTTTTTTCAATTTAGTGGTATGATAAGCGATGACATTGATAAATTATCTCACGAGAACAATACCAATTTTGATATCTCACGACTAAACGTCACAAAATCCGCTGTGTCCAATATTCGTCTTCCGCGTATTAACATAAAATCGTTTTCCGGTAAATTCGAAGAGTGGACTGAATTTCATAACGTATTTGAAAGCTTAATAGATCAAAACGTTGACCTATCTGAAATACAGAAATTACAGTTTCTAAAAACATCATTGTGTGGAGAGGCTGCACATCTCATACAACACCTTCCTATCGATGGCAAAGCTATGCGTCGGCTTGGGAAATAATAACTGATCGGTTCCAAAACAAATGGAAATTGGTAAACACTCAATTAAGAATCCTTTTAGAGCAACAAAACATTACTCATGAATCTGCCGAAGCTTTAAAATCATTACGCGATACCAGCACTGAGTGCATCCATGCCTTAGCTAATCTGGGAATATATGTAGAGGGCATGGGATTCTATTCTGATATACGTCACATATCAAAAACTTCCATTCACAACACAAAAATATTGGGAAGCAAAATTAGGCACTTGAAAGAGCTTACCCGATTGGAAAACGTTTTTAGCTTTCATTGAAGGCCGATTTAGCTCTCTTGAAAATATCAGGGAATCCAATACGCATGCGAGACAACCGCTTCCTTCGTCATCATTTCGTAAGACTTCCGCTCCTCATACCTATCATATCAAAACTGAGGGCGAAGGCAAACAATTTCGCTGTAGGCTCTGTAAAGCGCACATAGTTTACGCCGCTGCAAACAATTTTTAAGGATGGACGTCAAAACTCACATAGAGACAACCAAACGAAATTCAATTTGCTCTAATTGTCTTAAGGTTCGACCACCATACATCTGATTGCGGTAGCACTAATCGCTGTTTTAAATGCAACTTAAAACATCATACATTGCTGCACTAGGAGTCGCAAAAAACTCAACAAAATACGCAGAAAAACATACAAAAAGCCACCATTGCCAGCACTCTGTTCCCCACAACATCATAGAGATGACAAATAATACTACGTCGATGAAACAGAACCAAACCGTTGGAAATCAACTCAATCACAATGTGTGTACCTATGTTCCAAATACATCTCAAAATGCAGTATGCACTCATCCGCATTGCAACATTAACTCTTTCCTTATCCGAAAGAGAAATGTACAAAATTCGACAGATATTTCGCAATATGGATACAGACAGCAAAAGAAATAGGTTGTTCGCTAGCTGATCAAGCGCATACCCAGGCATTATTAGCGACAGCATTGGTTAAAGTTTTTGCAGCTAACGGTAGCCAGTACATGGCCAGATTTTTTCAATTAGAGAATAGGTTCACAGCAGATAAGAAATTGCAAAAGGCATACACCGACTGTATCCAGCAATACATTACCCTTGGTCACATGGAAGAAGTAACAAAAGATATGCCTATCTCTATAGCATAGCATTACTATCTTCTACATCATGCGGTCTTTAAAGAGTCGAGTAGCACCACAAAATTGCGCGTTGTGTTCAATGCTTCGTGCAAGTCATCAAATGGCGAATAGGAAAACGACAATTTAGTGGTTGCACCACGTTTACAGGCAGATATTATCGAACTGATTGCAAGGTGGAAAAAATATAAGGTTGCATTTGTTGCGGACATCAGTATGATATACGGACAGGTATGAATGGCGCCTGCTGATACCACTTATCAGCTGATTTTGTGGAGCACGAATCCCACAGAGCCCTTAAAAACCTTCGCTCTAAAGACGGTCACCTTTGGCACTGCATCAGCACCATTCCTGGCAGTAAGAACCTTACAGCAGCTAGCGGCTGACGTTAATAAATCGTATACTCACGTTACCAAGCCACTCACCGAAGGGTTCTACGTGGATGACCTGATTTATGGCGCAAATAACGAATCCGAAGCGATTAAGCTTCAAAGAGACGTTCTGGCCAAATTGAAGTCGGCTGGATTTCCTCTTAAGAAGTGGGCAAGTAATTCAGCAAAGGTATTAGAACAAATACCTGAAAATGAAAGGGAGATTAATCTTCTACTAAACTTTGACTCGACCGATACCATTAAGACTCTCGGAATCCGATGGCACCTAGCACAAGATGTGTTTCAATTTAAAATTAATTTCCTGAATTGAAGACATACACTAAAAGATCTGTCGTAGTAGATATTGCCCGTCTATTTGATCCCCTCGGGTGGATCTCTCCTTACATTATCAAGGCGAAGCTTATGATGCAGCAGCTGTGGCTTCAGGAGCTAGCATGGGATACCCCAATCCCTAAGGAGACCGAAGATATTTGGGTAAATCTACGCAATTCATTTAGTGCTCTTGAGGACATGCAAATACCGCGCTGGATGCAACATGAAGACTCGGCTAAGGTGCAACTACATGGCTTCAGCGACACCTCGGAGAAGGCATATGCAGCCATAGTATACGCTCGAGTAATAGAAAATAATTATTAATAAAAGGACATATTAACATCCTAGCGTCCAAAACTAGAGTTGCCCTAGTGAAATGCGTTTCATTACCACACCTAGAGCTATGCGCAGTGCTTCTCCTAGCAAAACCCTTGCGTCTCATATCGCGAGCAATGCAATTTACCAATCCTCTTCGCATGGTGTGACTCAATGATCGCTTTAGCTTGGATTAAGGGGAACCCGTTAACAAGAACAACCTTTGTAGCCAATCGAATAGCTGAAATCCAGACCCTCACTAGTCCGGTGATGTGGAGAAACATCGCATCAAAAGATAATCCAGCAGATCTCGGCTCACGAGGACTCTCACCGGAAGAGCTGATCAACAACCACATGTGGTGGTCTGGTCCCAAATTTTTACAAACATTTTTCCCCCACACAATTACCAACAGGAATTTCAATTGACACCAATCTGGAGAAAAAAGGTGTGAACCAGAAACATGAACTTCAATCAAGCTTCTATCAGGTACATTTAACACACATAAAGCCTCACTTAACACTTGTAGTAGCTCATTGTACCCTTATTAATACAGCGTTCTTCGAACAACTTTCGACGCTACATCGACTCGTTTGCAACGTATCGGTATGGAGAAGATATTTCTTTAACATCAAAAATGCAACTAACAAAAAACCACTCGAAACCTACCCTCTCACCCCCAGAGCTATTCCCCGTTGACCTCAAGACTTTGAAAGCAACCAACATGCTTTCAAGGGGAAGTAAAATCCTTAATTTCAATCCATTTCTCGACGCTGATGGATTGCTGCAGGTAGGAGGTCGGTTGACGAATTCCTCAGTTTCGTTTAATCAACGGCATCCTTTAATATTAAAGGATTCGCACTGTTTTGCGAAATTGATAGTAAGGGACATCCATCAGCGCACACTCCATGGCGGTCTACAAATGATGATGGCAGAAATCAGAAAGGTCTATTGGATAACCAACATAAAGAGACTGGTGAAATCCACAATCCACAAATGTGTGAGATGCCATCGACACAAAGCAAAAATGCAACAACAACTCATGGGGAGCCTTCCAGCTGAAAGAGTTCTTTGCTGCAGACCTTTCACTAACACAGGTGTCGATTATACCAGACCCATAGAAATAAAGTTGTGGAAGGGACGATGCCACAGAATTGAGAAAGGATATATAGCAGTATTCATTTGCCTCTCAACGAAGGCCATGCACATAGAGCTTGTAAGCCAGCTGATTTCTGCTGCCTTTATAGCCGCCTTTAGACGATTCGTCGCTAGAAGAGGTACATGTGCAAACATATTTAGTGATAGCGGCACAAATATTAAAGGAACATACAACGAAATCAAGAGAGACAGCAAACTTCTCTCGTCCGAGTGGTCCGTTGAAGTTGCCAAGAAACTAGCTTCTCTAAATACAACATGGCACTTCAACCCCCCTTCGTCACCACATTTCGTGGGCTCTGGGAGGCAGGAGTGGAATCCATCAAGCACCACATTAAAAGGACTATAGGCAACTCCAAATTAACATTTGAGGAGTATTCGACACTACTCAGTCAAATTGAAGCATGCCTCAATGCTAGGCCACTGTGTCCTATGTCCTCAGATCCTGATGATTTGGCTGCCTTGACCCCAGGCCACTTTCTTACCGGGGGGTAATACACACAGTGCCGGATAGAAACCTATACGACAAAAACATCAGCGGTCTGGAGAAATGGAGTTATATACAGCGCCTCCTTCAAGAATTTTGGAAGCAATGGAGCATATCATATATCTATTTGCTACAGCAACAACCAAAATGGCTCCAAAGGCAACCGAACCTCAACGTAGTAGACATCGTGACCGTTAAGGAGGATAATCTAAAGCCCTTGTCATGGGCACTCGCGCGAATGATGGAATTACATCCCGGTCCGGACGATCAGACGCGCGTCGCGACGATAAAAAGGCAAACATCGACACTCAAACGACCAATCGTAAAATTATCTCCCTTGCCGGTATCTGAACCCTTGAATTCACAAAATATAAACTAATTCACTTCCCCCTACTCGTTAACTTTAAATAAAATATAAAAAAAAACATAAAAAAAACACAAAACCTTGAACTTATTTATATAAGCTAACCTACTAATCACCATATGTAATGAACCATCAACTCACCCAAGGTGCAAGGCCAAATACACTACCATCCCGTACTCCCCAGGCATGATTCTAAATGCAGCTAAATGAAATTTTAATTCTAAATTTGTTTTAATTGTTCCTATATTTACAAATCTTTCTGACTCATACCTTTTTTTCTTTTATCGTCAACATTACAACCATCAACGATGAAAGTCACCCAGCCAATCTACCAGGACTCCCATGAATGATTGCAGAACTTCGTGGATTAATCGCAAATCATCAACCGATGACGACCGTGAATTGCCGATGCTGAAGGAGGGGAGCATGTTAGTTGCCAACAACTTTTTATAAAAATATAAATACTTTTATATCACCGACCACTGAAGAACACGAAAATACCTTATCCTTGTCAACAAATGTCAACATTCGCGCAATGCATCCTCTCCCTCTAACACACATGGAAATGCAAAAAGAGGTCAGCAGATATCACCCTTTCACCAAATTGATAATGGCCGACTACTTCTCACACACACATGACTCATAGGTGACATTAGTTCTTCAAGGCAACACTGATGAAACTCAACATATGTAAAAATGTTTACTTCTAAGGTTTGGAATTCAAATTGATTTACGTGAGAGGGAATATTATTGGAATAAGGAACTAGAGAAATACTATCGTTTACTTGTTTGACACTTTCCATAAAAAACAGCTCTGATTTAATTTTAAGATCATGAAACATACTTTTATATTTTTTTAATATCTGTTTTTTTAGAGTTTTCCATAGTCCCTTTTGTTCACCGGCTCTATCGTTTAAAGAGGTCAGCAGATATCACCCTTTCACCAAATTGATAATGGCCGACTACTTCTCACACACACATGACTCATAGGGGACATTAGTTCTTCAAGGCAACACTGATGAAACTCAACATATGTAAAAACACACACATAGTTCCCAGAACATCAAAATGATTACGTATTAATTTATGTTAAGAAATGCAAACTTAAACTCAAACAGTCATTCCCCCTCTTAGGTAAAATTATGATCATCTGTTAATTTTACATTAGTGCGTAAAAGCTATGTTTCATGGGAACTTTTGCGGAAATTACACTTCACTTGTCGGTTAGCAGTCAGTCGCTAATTCTTTGCGATTTTGAAGTTCCTTGTGAGAAATACAAATTATTTCTAAGTTCATCACAGCTTAGAACATGATCATCATAAAGTAATGTGATATCACGCATACCTCCAAGGCTACAAATGCGCTTATTTCGCACCCAAGACTCCTGGATAGATATTATGTGACGTTTTGTTCGAGCGGTAGCAGCCTTACAGTGTTGTAGTTCGATCTGAGTAAATATCATTAAATACTAGGGGTTTTTTTTTCGACCATTGTTCGCTCTACTTGGTATTGAAGCGGAACTGATTCCTAGCAAGATGCTTGGCACCGACTTGCATTAAGAGGTTTGCTGTGAAGAGCACTTTACCACAAAGGTTCCGCTCTTTAACTCACAGCCCTCCACCTGAATGAAAGCATTCGTAGCTTGGGCCAGCTCTAACAGATGAACTTCGCTGTGTTTGCACTCATCGTCGGTCATGCTGTTGTCATTGCCAGCTTTCCCAATTCGGACAGTTAAAGAGGAGATAACAGCTTTCTTGTAAGAAACCTGCTTTTCTCGCTCCCTAACCACCGGGTTTTTCTCTTTCTCAGTAGATTTGTCCGCGACAGCCATCTTCCGTCCACTGAGAATACAATTGGTTGTATCATCGGTGTCATTTGGAATTTGTGCGCGGGCAACGCTACCAATAAGAGGGGTTTTAGAGACAGTGGATTTCCCTGCGACATCCAGTTTCTGTCCACCGGTACTACTGCCGTTACTGGCTGTAGCGCCCGTCTTCAGACCTTGTGCGCATGCAACGCCACCGGCTTGAGGTCTCTCGGAAGACGCACGCGCATATGCCTACCGGCAGGATAGTTTGAAACCTTCTTCCTTCGTTTGCTCCGGTTCGATCTATTAGAAGAGGAGGCAGCGTCGGTTCCAAGTGACTTGCCGGTTTCGGTTGGGGTAACTTCCACCGACCTGCTTCTTTTTACCGTCTCTGCCAAAGGACTGTTGTCAGCACTTGTGCCTTCAACTTCTGCTGTCTCTTTGCGCCGCGCCGCCGCCAGTTTTCTTCATTTCCTCTTCTTCTGGCTTTTGGACGGGAGCCCATCGGAGCGTGCCGCTTCTGGAACTCGTTCATCTTTTTTTCAGTTTCCCGAGGCAAGCCTTCAGCAGCAGCGCTACAATCAGCCTTCTGTCCATCAGGATGAAGATTAAGCATATCAGGTTGGACCTCTCCGCTGCTTTCTCCACCTTGCCAGCCCAGCTTGCCGAACGTGTCGGGAAGAGAGCTGCAGGAGTCTTCAGAATCCAGCATTCTTGCTACTCCTATATACGCGTCAGTGTTGGCGGGGGAGGGTATGATGGGTAGGGCCTCCAGAATCCTTGCCCTAGCCGCAGTCGAGAAGATCACGGGTGGATTTGCGCTTCCGCGAGTGCCACCTGGAGTAGTTATATCATTTGTTTTCTCCATTCATACTTTTTCTTCTTTTAACATCAAAGTCGGACGCCTTCAGCGCTTAGTTCGACGTCTCACCTGGGATTTTTTCAGACCCTTAGGATCTTTGACTCTTAAGCCTTCCTGCCACGACAAGGCAGCTGAAAGATGGGAAGGATAATTTTTTCATACTTGGAAACATATTTGTAGGTCCCCACTCTTCTAGAGTTCTTGCATTTTTAACCTTTTCCACTGGAATAATGTCAGCGTTCTTCCAACACCACGCTCAAGCGAGGAGTTAATTATATTTCGAAGCGGTGGAAAAATGTCCTTACAGTCCAATATTATTTTGGAATTCAAACCGAAGCAATCGTTTTTTCTATTCATTTGCTTAACTGTCTCCTCAAGTGTGTTTACTTCTAAGGTTTGGAATTCAAATTGATTTACGTGAGAGGGAATATTATTGGAATAAGGAACTAGAGAAATACTATCGTTTACTTGTTTGACACTTTCCATAAAAAACAGCTCTGATTTAAGCATAACTTCATTAATTTTAAGATCATGAAACATACTTTTATATTTTTTTAATATCTGTTTTTTTAGAGTTTTCCATAGTCCCTTTTGTTCACCGGCTCTATCGTTTAACTTTGTTTCTATAAATGCCCTTTTCGCCCTAATACAACTATATTTCTAAACATTTCTTGATATTTTATATTTTTTCCAGTCTTCAATTGTTTTAGTATGTACATATAGCTCTATTGTATAGATACACTATTTCCCGATTAAGACTTTGTAATTCAGAATTGTACCACTCGGCATACTTATTGTTTATTGTCATGGTTTTTCCTGAGCTATTAATGCAGTATTAATGGTATTATCGAAAATGTTCGCACAAATATTAACGTCACCAACTACAAACTCGTTAAATTGATTAATAAAGTGGTGTTTGTCATATTTTATATTTCTTAACTTTGTTGGTCCGTAGTTTAAGGACTGTTTCGTAAATATTTTAATGTGAAGAGTTTCATGGTCTGATATTTTCCACTCCTTTCGTACGCTTACTTCGGCATTCATAGTAAAATCGTACGAGTACATAGTCTATCTGTGTATTTGATGTAAGCATTATTCTTGTGTTCAAGATTTGTTCTGGCGACAAGATCCTCAATAAGTTCAATGTTCCCAGTTACGCCTTGAGCATTCACCGATACCACTTAGGTAGTCCTTTGATTTTTCAACACACTGTTCCTTTATTTGTTAATAAAAAATTCGACTTCTTTTAGCCTCCAACTTTTTTAGATACACCGTGCACTGATAATCAAAAGTTTTATGGTTCGCATTCAAATTTGAAATTAATCTTTTATTTGATAAGACCTCAAAAAAATTAATGCGTGAACTTTAAGCATTGAGGTTCTTCGCAATTGTTAGAATTATGTTCACCTCCACAATTTCTACAGCACATGATTAAAATCTAAACATTTCCTCGTATAACATTTTTTTACTCTTAATTCCTCGAATACCCTATACCTGTCCCAACCGATATTTATTTTTCCTACGCCCATGACTGATTGAAAGCTTTTGGAGTCTAATTCCACCACTGCATTCCAAAATTCATACTGTTTATTGTTCTTCTTCTTGGATTTCATAACTTTAATGCATTTGACTTCACTTTCACTCAACATTTCATACCAGTAATGGATATTTTTGGCTTCTTTAATACCGATATTCTGATTTCATATGATTCACTAAGATTTTCTTCAAACTGCACCTTTGACAATATTTCTCTTGATTTCAACTAAGAAACAACGAAGAAAGAAATTTCAAGAAACAACGGGTTTCTTGCAGCAATGTCGCTAATCTTTAAACTCGATGGATCTGCATTCTTCTTTAGATCCTCTTTCGTTTTATGACAACTTTGTTTTGATTTAGGTTTTAAAATCACCGACTGGGACTTGTTTACTACACTTGCATAAGTTTCAGTTTTCTTCACACTCTTGACATTCTCTTGGGTTGAACGAGTTTAACTTCGCTAGGATTTCACATACTGCTTTTTCCTGTTTTGCAATACTTTTTTTATAACAGCTTTTAATATTTCTTGCAAACTTATCATTTTTATCAACCAAACACTGACTGCACTATGTTCAAATCGTACTCAGGCAATCGCGTACATTTTTCGTGAAATGATCCCTCGCAAAAACCGCCGCATTTTATTTTAATTTTTGTTTTTCCCGTGAAACGATCTTTATATTTCTTACAGTCCCCTTCCATATTTTCCACAATTAATTTCAATTTTGTATCAAAATTTCAAATTATAATCAGACCAATTTCTAAACACGTCTATACCGCTCAAAAGCTTTTGCTTTTTTTTGAAATATTACTACTGTTATATAACATTTCGTACTGCTCTCTCATGAAATAAAGTTATTATTGTTATTATTATTATATTATTATTATTAATGTGTCGCTCCTTTTTTACTACTTCGCAACCTCGATAGTTCGCTGGATGCTTTCCTTTGCAGTTTATGCAGGTCACCGGGGCCTGCTTATTTAGGGCGCATTTTTCGAGAGATTTTACGTATCTCGGATCTTTTTGGCTGTGTCTGATTAAAACCTTGACAACGTTTGCACTTAGGTATTGGTCTTGTACTCGTACACATAGGCTAGATTTTGATTACAATATTCAGAATGATTCTGACGTTGTAAATATCGTCTATAAGTCCATGCTTAACCAAGATTTTTTGGCCTTGTTCTGTTTGTTGCTTCATCTTCTTGAGGATATTAACAGCATCAAGAATTTTAAAGCCTTTGGCTTTAAGGTTGTTCATTACGTAATGAACCTACCCTTCGGGTAGGGGATAGAGTATACCCGAGGTAGGCATACCTGTCGTAAGAGGCGACTAAAATCCAATCTTCGTATACCGAGCGTACAGTGTATACAAAATATGCAATGAACAAAACAAAAAGATATATTACCCCAGGTGGCAGTCCAGCTTTACTGGAAAATTCACCCTCTTCGGAGGTCGGCTCTACGGATTCTGGGGAGAGCCGCTTATTGCAATCCAATGACCCTTTTTCAAAAAGTCCAAGGGTATCTCGATCTCTTCCACCAAGATCGAATAACTCCGGGAAAAGAAGTCCACCGGAAGCGCCAGCGCGCGAAATTCAGGACTCAGCGAAATATAACAGCTTCGAGGAAGAAAATAAAATACTCCGAAGGAAGCTTAACGAAATGGATCTACCCTGTCAAGAGCTCAAGAAATAGACTTATTAAAAGAAGAAAATAAGGTCCTAAAGAGCTCACTTATAGAGGAAGAACGCCAATGTACTCCAGCACGCTTAGATAGTCTGGAATATCACACCGACGAAGAAGAGCTAGCACGCGAAACGTGTCGGGTCACAAAGAAGAGACCTAGTAAGAAACGGAGAGACGGCTCTTCGCCCGAAGTCGAGTCCCTAAAAGAAAAAGAGAAAGAAGAGCACAAAGAACCGCAAGAAAAGCAACCTCGAGCGCAATCTCGTCCACCCCCACCAATTAACTTCGTCGGGTTAACGGGATTTAATAAGTTGCAAAACCTTCTTAAAGGAACTTTAACATCGAAATATAAGGTCACGTCTTTGAGGGACAATGCGTATGCACCGTGGTATACTAGAAACGATGATATCCACAGGGATCTCAGAATTCCGACAATCGAAGCTGAAATTAGAAGCTTCGCGAGTGTAGAAGACAAACGCAACCGGCAACACTGACATGATCTTCATTAACCTTGAAACAATGCAAAATTGTGCTCCCACACACACAGAGTGCATTCTTCAATTGCAGTACTTTTGATTCTTTCCTCATGACAAATTCTTCGTTGTCCGTTCAGTTGTTAGAGAATAAACGTTTACTTAACACGTTGGCTTGGTCTTCTTCTTCTTTTTTTTGGTCGAATTATTTCCTCGCGTGTATATTTCCATATACATTTTTTGGTGCCTCCTGTGAGGAATTATTTTAATTTGCCCTAAGTACATCTTGGAAAACAGTTTTTTTTTATATAAAATTATTTGGTTTAATTGCGGATTACATCAAATTGCATCACGTTAAATATTGGCTTTGCGCAGGCGCTCTAGAACATTCGCTCACGTGTGGAGACAACGAGCAGCGACAGAATTCGCAGAATTTTCCACCTGGCTCATCTTTGGACATTGGCACTTGTTATACACAGTGAGTAACGTGATTTGGTGTGTGCATTGGCAATGGCTGAGTTAAATCGACGCACATCCCAAGCCAACATATTGCGCCGTATGACCACGGCAATTTTGGCTGAGGGATTCACTGGCGACTATCATACATGTGCCCAGGAATTAACCAGTCTAAATTTACATTTTGAGCGTTTTACTGCCGCTCATGATGTGCTAGTCGACGACGCAGACAATGATGAAGAATTAGATGCACATCAGCGGCTGTGGAACGATCTGGAGGATTTGTACAACCCAGCGATGGCAAAACTTAAGCGATTGATGGTTCCTAAGGTTGAGCCATTGATTCCGGAGAATTCTGCAGAACTGCGATCTTCTGCCATGAGTCTTAAATTGGATCCGGTTACTATACCAAAATTTGATGGCTCACTTCGCAACTGGCTAGCGTTCAAGGATGCAATTCAAACGCTCATCGACAAACCAGGCATTCCCGAGTACTACAAATTGCAGAAATTGCGCGAGTCATTGGTTGGCGATTCGCTCGAAACGCTTGTTGGCAATCTCTACACTGGTGGCTATCAGGCTACTTGGGATGAGTTGATGAGACGCTACGACAACAAAAAACAATTGGCTGAGTTGCACGTCTCTCGCTTCATTGGCATCAAACCAGTCGCTGTCGAAACTGGTGCGGGACTCTTGACTGTTGTGGACACCGTGCGTGAATCACTTCGCGCATTGCGTGTAATGGCATTGCCAGTCGATCAATGGGATGCAATAGCCGTACCAATAGTCACATCAAAATTGCCACAAATCACACAACATGCATGGGGTATACACACAAGTCAAAAGGATATTCCCAAATTGGATAATTTGCTGGAATTCGTCGAGAAACGAGCACAGAGTCTGTCTCTGGACATTATTCATTGGCCTGGCTTTTCAAACCATGGCACCGCAATGGGCTCATCACAGCGGCGTTTACCTAATGCACCACGATTGGTGAAGTCCAAACTGGCAGCGACTTCACCTGGCAATTGCGAATTTTGCGACAGCAGTATACATCGCATCAGTAGCTGTCCAAAGTTGTTGGCTTTATCTGTGGCTGAACGATTCAACAAACTACGCAGCTCTAATCTGTGCTTCAACTGTTTGAAGCCTGGACATGCAACCAAGGTGTGTGCAGGTGGCAACTGCCGCAATTGTCAAGGCAGACATCATACCTTGCTATGCCGCGGTAATTCTTCTGGCACCGCACCAGCCGCTAGATCGACAACAACATCATCAGCTACGCTAACACCTGCAACATCAATATCTCAACTACCACAAAACTATCCTGCATGACTACCACCGTCGGCTAAGACGTTTGTGGTCATTGGCGAGCGATTAGTCTTATTGGCGACTGCCATTGTTCACATAAAGGACGGCTTTGGCTCTACTCATCGTTGCCGGACCATTTGCGACCCGGGCAGTCAGGTCAGTTTTATGAAACACCGCTTTTTTAATCAATTGGCTATTTGCAGGAAACCCTGTACAATTCAAGTAGAAGGTGTCGGTTCGGCCATAACACACACGCGTGGCCGCGCTACACTCAATTTGGCATCGTGCGATGGCACATTCGACATTGATGTGGATTTCTATTTACTCACTACCATCACTACACCGACTCCAGCAGCTGACATTGCACCGTCATGCTGGGAACATTTGCGCACATTAGCTTTGGTCGAATAGATGCTCTTATTGGCGCTGACGTGTGGGGTAATATCATACAAGAAGGCATAGTACGCGGTTCAGTAAATGAACCATTTGCACAATCAACTTCGCTGGGATGGGTGGTATTCGGACCAGCGACAGTAGACACTTCAATTATGGCATCAACGCGCTCACTTCACACAATCCATGACAATGTTGACGGTAGTGATGAACGTCTCGACCTGGCACTGGCTCGTATATTTGAAGCTGACGCAGACAACCAGGCAACGGTTACCGATAACGATGTATGCGAGAATGTTTTCATGGCTACGCATCGACGTGACTCCGATGGCCGTTACGTCGTCCAGATTCATTTTCGTCCAGACGCACAGATTCTTGGAAACTCTCATCCACTGGCACTACGTCAATTTTATCAGTTGGAGCGTAGATTGGCGAACGATCCAGAACTCAAGGCGAAGTACGTAGCATTCATACAGGAATACATGGCTTTAGGACATATGAAGCATGCCTTGAACTTCTCATCTGAACCATCACAGCGATACGTGATACCACATCATCCAGTATTGGCAAAATTTCGCGTTGTTTTTAATGCTTCGGCGAAGACATCAAATGGAGTTTCTTTAAATGACACACAATTGAGTGGACCGCTCATACAAGAGTTGCTCACTACGATCATCTTCCGCTTTCGACGCTTTGCAGTGGCTCTCTCGGCAGATGTAGAGAAGATGTTCCGCCAAGTTCGAGTTAACGAACGTCATCAACGCTGGCAGCAAATTTTGTGGCGCGAATCAACTACTGAGCCGATTCGCACTTACCAGTTGACTACTGTCACATATGGCATGGCATCAGGTCCGTACAACGCTGTTCGAGCAATGCAGCAGTACGGCCGCGACAACTGTCATATATTGGCGAATGCTAACCAATCGGCGATCGCTCTCACAAGCATTCTTCGTGATTTCTACGTCGACGATTACTTAACGAGTGTCGAAACCACCCAACAAGCGATTCAATTGGCCAACGACGTCGATACAGTCTTGCAGCAAGGTCTCTTTCATCTCCGCAAATGGCAGTCCAACGACAAAATGGCAGTGGCTGGAATCACAGGCAATCTGGGGACAGCAGATGACATCGAATTGAAATCTCCGGAGATAACAGTACTCGGTTTGCATTGGAATCCAACAACGGATGAGTTGTTCTATCGAATCAACATTGGCGAAATGACATCTACAACCAAACGACAAGTGCTTAGCGATACCGCGAGATTATATGACCCAACAAATATGCTTGCACCCGTCATCATTGTGGCGGAAATATTTATACAGACTTTATGGCGTACTGGCTTAGAATGGGACTCTCAACTTCCAACGGAATTGATTCAAGAATGGTCCGATTATCGCAACAATTTGCAGCGGTTACAACAATTACGCATTCCACGGTGTTTGCAGATGAAAGCATCGGTCACCATTCATTTACATGGCTTTTGCGACGCTAGCATCAAGGCATATGCAGCTGTTGTATACGTCTGTACGACGAGCATCAATGGCGACTTCACATCAGCACTCGTTACTGCGAAAACGCGTGTTGCACCATCTCGAGTCGATCAACTAGGCAATTCGACGACTACGATACCACGATTGGAGTTGTGCGCAGCACGACTTTTAGCGGAGACTATTGGCAGTACTAGACACGCATTGGACCGAACTAATGCGAACCAACATAGCAAATGATATTCCATCACCTTCGGAGGCAGACGTAGAAGCGATAGCTGTAGAGTCTAGGCCTATTAAGGCTCATATTGTGCGTACTTCCCCACAGCTTATCAAACAAACGAGATATCGCTGTGGCAAGGAAGTCATCACCATCGATTTAGTCGAACGTTTCTCTTCTATTGGCCGCCTAATGCGAACAACTGCGTATGTGCTTCGTGGCAATCCAACTCTACGACAATATTGGCATCACACAGTGGTGGAGTGTGACGAAATGGCTATGGCTTTAAAATGGCATCTTCGAGCAGAGCAAGACAGGTACTTTTGCAGTGAAATTCAGCAACTAACCCATTCTCGACAGGTGGCAGTTACAAGTAAGTTGGCACCGTTGGCGCCATATTTGGATTCAGAGGGCATATTGCGAGTCGGCGGTAGATTACGAAATTCTGACCTATCTACGGACCAAAAGCATCCAATCATTATGGCAAAAGAGAGCACCCTGTCGCGACTCATCGTACGAGACATTCATTTCATTAACTCCCACGCGCAGGCTACCCTCATGCTGCAAGTACTCCGACATCGTTATTGGGTCATCAGCGGCCGCGCGCTCGTAAAACAATGCGTATATGAATGTGTCATATGCCGACGACACACTCAGCGAATGGCTCAGCAACAAATGGCATCATTACCGGCGGCGCGGGTTGTGGCATCACCACCCTTTTCTTTATAAGGCATCGACTACTGTGGACCTTTCAACATTCGGATTGGGGCAAAGCGCAAACGTACGACAAAGAAAACATATGTGGCCATCTTCGTCTGCATGGCCACCAAGGCTGTCCACATCGAGCTGGCGGAGGATTTATCAGCAAGAGCATTTCTCAACGTTTTTGCACGCTTCATTGGCCGGCGTGGCCCATGCAGTCACCTTTACAGCGACAATGGCACGCAGTTCAAAAGGGCGAACAAACTTCTTCAAACCGACCTGGTCGAATGGCACAGTGAATACACACAACAGCAATTGGCGAATCAACAGACTCAATGGTATTTCATCTCAGCCGCAGCTCCCCATCAAGGCGGTCTATGGGAGGCCGCCGTTAAGTCGGCAAAGAGGCATTTGCTACGCGTAGTTGGTGGACAGACACTATACTACGATCAATTACATACATTGCTTGTGCGAATTGAGGCTTGCTTAAATTCGCGACCGTTGATTGCAATACATGATAGCGTGGATGACCGTTTGGCATTGTCTCCAGCTGATTTCTTGATCGGTCGTTCGCTCGTGGCATTACCTGAACCTACCATACCAGAAGCGCCTACAAATCGACTTCAACATTGGCAACTTTTACGACAAATGCATCAATCGTTTTGGCATCGTTGGCACGATGAATATTTGGCTTCGTTGCAGCAGCGCAAAAAGTGGCGGCGACAATGTGAAAATCTGCAGGTTGGGGATGTCGTCGTACTTCGTCACGAAAATTTACCGCCAGCCAAATGGCGACTGGCACGCATCATTGCTGTTCATCCGGGCAGCGACGGACTTGTTCGCAATGTAACTGTGCAATATTGCTTGGAGTCTGATAAATTGAAGAGCACAACGCGACCGGCACAAAAGGTGTGTCGAATATTCAGCAGTGGTCCTGAGCCTACCGGCCCAGCCGGGCAGTAAATGTAGAAGACAAACGCAACCGGCAACACTGACATGATCTTCATTAACCTTGAAACAATGCAAAATTGTGCTCCCACACACACAGAGTGCATTGTTCAATTGCAGTACTTTTGATTCTTTCCTCATGACAAATTCTCCGTTGTCCGTTCAGTTGTTAGAGAATAAACGTTTACTTAACACGTTGGCTTGGTCTTCTTCTTCTTTTTTTGGTCGAATTATTTCCTCGCGTGTATATTTCCATATACAGCGAGAAAGCATAGAAACCGACTAATCGGACATGTCAACAATACAATCCTACAATTTCTGGATGAAAGCAATTTATTGCGCCGACTACAAAGGACGAAATCTTTCGACTTGGCGAGATAGGAATCAACCGCGCCTAGACTGCGGAACATGCAGGATCTTTCAGTGGAAAGTAACCTGCCAAACGTGTTTTTTTTTTTTCATGATAGAAAAATTGCTTGATAAGGTCCTTCTTAGTTGCAATATATAACAAATTAAATCGCAGGGTGGTTTTTTTTTTAGTAAGTAAGAATCTGACACTACTATGAGCACGCGCTTGCTATCCTCATAGTGTCTATGGAAGATTTTTTCACCAACCCTTGGAAAAAAAAAATAAAATAAAACTTTCAATGCACGGGGAGCGGAGTCCCCTTGCTATAAGACGCGGTGATCTTTCTGACTTGTTTTCATAACCACTGGATCTTTTCCGTGTTTAGTATTTGTGATATTGCTCTTTAGTCATCGGAATCATTGACATTAATTTTTCAAGCCTTGTTCCGGAGTGACGTTAACTTAAATTTCGATGTCATCGTTCCTTTGAGGACACAATCCAACTTATTGTAGTCCATAATGCCAACGACATTTATTGCAAGCGGAGGACATAGCTTAGCTTGAATTTGTTTTCGTTTCGACTCATCTTGCTTGTATTCTTTTCGTGGCTCGCTTTCGGGTGCATCGTTTTTTGCTAGGTCTTTTCTTTGAGACTCAATTTGTTTCGCGTGAGTTAAGAATGCACATAATGAGGTGACTCAAGATGCAGATAAACCCATTTGCGAAGTTCAGCAACTCTCCGATGGTACATTCGTGCTTCTGCGAATTCCGTCTAAGTAACTTGAGTTGCAATGGGGTATTTGCAACTTGTGTGGAAGACACTGAAACGGCAGCTATGACCAAGCGGGGCATGAGATAGTTTTAAGTAAAATTAAAAGATGAGTTATTGTGCGGTCGTCAAAGAATAAAGTTGTGGCAAACAGAAAGTTGTTGTTTAATTTAAATAAAATAAAGAATAAAGTTGTTGCAAACTAAAAGTTGTTGTTTGGTTTAAATAAAATTAATAATAAAGTTGTTGCAAACTGAAAGTTGTTGTGTTTCAATAAAATAAATAATAAGAAATAGTATACTTTCTAACTGGCGCAGTCGGTAGGATTCTATTCGTGAAAAGGGATCCAGTGATCTAGCTTAAACGCGAAGTGTAAAGTGCAAAAAAAAAAAAAAAAATATTAGCAAGTTGAAAAAAAAAAAAAAATTTTCAAAAAAAAAAAATAGACGAAAAGTTCAAATAAAATGGAACAGTTACTACAAACGATGGTGACGGCGCTGAACACTTTGGCTAATGTCCAAAACCAACAGCAGCAGTTGCAGCAGCAGATCCAACAGCAACAGGGACAAGGAATCCGGGTGGAGAAAGAGATAGCATACATCTCAGAGTTTTCCGGGAACAAGAGGGAATTAACTCAATTTATAACGGTGGTCGAGAACCACCTAACATCTACCGAAGACGCAAGGACAACGGAGGTGTACAATGCCATTTTCAACTCCAAAATTACCGGCCAGGCGAAAAACTGCATTTACCAATTTCAACCAGCAACCTGGGAGGGGGCAAAGCAGCTACTAGTGCAACATTTCCGGCCCATAATCGACCTTAGCAGCATCTTCAATAAAATAAATTATGTAAAGGTAAATAGCATACTAGAATTATGCAACAAATTAGACTCAATACATAACGAATTGTATGAATATGCGATTTCCAACAAAATTCTACAGAAATAGTTAATTCAATTAACCAGTTAATAGTTGTAAAAATTAAAGACATCACAACTGAACAGCTATCCAGAGAACTTAGAACTGAATTTGACTTAAATAAAATAAGAACAATTTTATATTCGTACATCCCGGACAGTGAGTGGAATTTAAAGAAAAATACAGAAATTAACGTAAATGTAAACAACCATGTATTCAGTAATCAAAGTGCCAAATCAAATATAAATTCAAGACAGTTTAGGTCAATAAATCAAAATAACTTTAATTCAAACCATAATAGAAATGATTTCAGAACAAACGTAGAATCAGCAGGATCATCGTATTTCAACACCCATAGTCAAAATCGAAATCATGACAACCAGAATAGAAATATAGGCAGAAGCAATTTTAATCCGGTAAATAACTTCAACAATAGATCGGGGTAGTTTAGACACAATACCTCAGGACAGAGTAGAAATATTAGCCAAAACCCACGTCCTATGGACGCGAATAATATTTTCTCTAACGAAATACCAAATTCCAACCAAAACTCACAAGAAATAAATAATGTAGAACCGGTAAATTTTCTAAATTAGGCCTTGGAGATAAAATTTTTTGCAACCTTACAATTAAAGGCAAAGCGTTCCACCATTAGTCTTATAAACTCTTCAAAGGTAAATTGTTCTTGTTTCAACATATTGGAAGAAAAAAATATGTCATTTAATACTATAAATAATGTCACAACAGAAAATGTTAAAATAATAGTTACTGATGCCCTAAGGAATTCCGAATGAGTCCACAGTGTAAAATGAAGTGGTACCAGATGAGTTTGAATAACAAAGCCTATGATATGCTTATAGGTATGGATTTTATAAGGAAAAGTGTTAAGGAAATAAATATTAACCAAATGTATCTGATACAATTAATATTAAACTGTACTCAGAAAACTACGAAACAGTAGAATGCTATGAATTGACAAATCAGGACAATAGAGAAATAGACTTGTTACATCTAAATAATCAGGAAAGGGAAGAAATTAGGAAAATCTTGAACCAGTTTAAACATTTAGTCTATAAAGATGGGGATCAATTGACCAACACCGCCACAATAATGCACGAAATCAGGACTACAACCGACCAACAAATAAATTCTCGTTTATATAGATTACCTTCAAAGCATGAGCAGGAAGCTAGAAATCAAATAGAGGAAATGGAAAGACAAAAAATTATAAGAAAATCTAATAGCAGATACTCCTCTCCAATAGTCGTAGTACCAAAAAAAACAGATGGTTCCGGGAAACAAAAATTTAGATTATGTGTCGGCTATCAAAGCTCAATGACATCACACTAGATGACAAATACCCTCTTCCTAATATAGAAAATATATTAGATAAGTTAGGGCGAGCACAGTATTTAACCAAAGGTTACCACCAAATAAAAATGCATCCTCGAGATATTCATAAGACAGCATTTGTTACGCCAAATGGTCTGTATGAGTTTATACGGATGCCCTTTGGGTTAAAAAATGCTCCAGCCACATTCCAGAGGCTGATGAATGAAATACTAAGAGATCATCTCAACAAGATCTGTGTAGTACATCTAGACGATACACTTATATTTTCAACGAGTCTAGAAGAACACCTGGCAGCAATTAAAATAATTTTTAATGTTTTGGCTAATCACAATCTAAAGGTACAATTTGACAAATGCTCCTTCCTAAAGCACGACACTGAATATTTGGGACATGTTTTAACCAGAGAGGGTATGAAACCTAATCCGGATAAAATTAAATGCATAGTAGAATTTCCCCTTCCAATAGTGGAAAAACAGTTAAAGGGTTTTCTCGGATTAACCGGATTTTATAGAAAATTTGTCAAAAATTATTCCAGAATTGCCTATCCCATCATCAAATTTCTAAAGAAAGGGTCAAAAATTAATATAAATGACCCTGAGTACATCCAAGCGTTCGAAACACTTAAACAAAATATAATCAATCACCCCATACTTAAATTTCCAAATTTTGATAAATCTTTTACGCTGTTTACGGATGCATCCAACTATGCAATTGGGGCAGTTCTCACTCAAGAAGGTTTGCTTTGCTTCAGGGTCGCTGAACGACCATGAAAAAAATTACTCAGCAACAGATAAGGAATTCTTGGCCATAGTCTGGTCAGTCACTTACTTCCGACCTTACCCCTGGGGAAATAAATTCAAAATAGTGACAGATCACCAACCAATTAAATATATAAATAAAAAATATAATGGAAAAGAGTTTTCAGCGAGAAACCAAAGATGGTTATTAAAACTATCCGAGTTTAACTTTGATATAGAATATCTCAAAGGGAAAGAAAACAAAGTCGCAGACTTTTTAAGTAGGATAGAGAACGTAGACAATTTAGAAGACGACACAGCTTCAGACCAAGCAACTGTTCACTCTGCACCAGAACAACAACTTGATCATTTCCCCATCAAGGAAGAAATAGTCAATAAATATATGTTACAGCTGATACTTACTAATAACATAACCAAGGAAATAAACACAGTTCGTGGAAGAAAAATAGTTCAAGTTGATATGACTAAAAATCAGTCATATTGGGAGAAATTGTTTAAAAAACCTGTAACAACAGGAAGAGTAGGAACTTTTTCCGAATTATCCTACAGAGTATAATAAAGTTCAGCAGATTCTGATAAAAATTTTTAGTGAAAACAAAAATATTTCCTTTGTTAAGTGTACAATGAGGGCACAGGAAATAGATACCGTGGAGGATTTGCATAGACAAATATCCCTGTACGAGCATATTAACTGGAGAAGAAATATTAGCTTCAGGCTTAGACTTTTATAAATTGAAACATTCTAGAATAGGATTAATGCAATACAATAGGGAAACGTTAATTTTAGCAATAAAACTTCCAAAAGAATATATACAAGTAGACCTTAAAATGATTGTTTCAGTACCGAATGACGAATTTAAAGAACTAGATATAAATGAAATATCATTTCTTGAAATAAATGGCACAAAGTTTGAATATAATCCAGGGAATATTTACCTGAGAGATTTAAATATAAGTAATAACTGTCTAACCGAATTTGAATGTAATTATAGACAAAATTATAAAAGTGAAATAATAAAAATTGATGAAAATATCGTCATTTGTAAAAATTTGCACGATGAAATTGTAATCAATAAATGTGACGATAGAAAACTTAACCTAAATGGAAACTATGCAATAAATGTCAACAATTGCTCAATTAATATTTTAAATGTTACAATTATGAATTATAATCTGGAGTTTATAAATAAATTTTGGTATGGAAATGAGGAAAATATCTCAATAAAAGAAAAAATTAATTTCGAAAATATGATGAAAACATTTCAAAAAAAAATTCAAGAACTTCATTACCATAAAAATAATAGTTATGTTATATGTACATTCTTAATAATTGCATTGGTCATAGTTGTAATAATAATTTTTTGTATTTTGAGGACACATAAGAACTTAAAAGTTGTAATCAAAAACTCCCTTGAAACAGTAAAGCCTGGAAATAATAAAATTCAGGAGAATTTTTAGTCAAAGGGAGGAGAAGTTATGAATGCACATAATGAGGTGACTCAAGTTGCAGATAAACCCATTTGCAAAGTTCAGCAACTCTCCGATGGTACATTCGTGCTTCTGCGAATTCCGTCTGAGTAACTTGAGTTGCAATGGGGTATTTGCAACTTGTGTGGAAGACACTGAAACGGCAGCTATGACCAAGCGGGGCATGAGATAGTTTTAAGTAAAATTAAAAGATGAGTTATTGTGCGGTCGTCAAAGAATAAAGTTGTGGCAAACAGAAAGTTGTTGTTTAATTTAAATAAAATAAAGAATAAAGTTGTTGCAAACTAAAAGTTGTTGTTTGGTTTAAATAAAATTAATAATAAAGTTGTTGCAAACTGAAAGTTGTTGTGTTTCAATAAAATAAATAATAAGAAATAGTATACTTTCTAACTGGCGCAGTCGGTAGGATTCTATTCGTGAAAAGGGATCCAGTGATCTAGCTTAAACGCGAAGTGTAAAGTGCAAAAAAAAAAAAAAAAATATTAGCAAGTTGAAAAAAAAAAAAAAAATTTTCAAAAAAAAAAAATAGACGAAAAGTTCAAATAAAATGGAACAGTTACTACAAACGATGGTGACGGCGCTGAACACTTTGGCTAATGTCCAAAACCAACAGCAGCAGTTGCAGCAGCAGATCCAACAGCAACAGGGACAAGGAATCCGGGTGGAGAAAGAGATAGCATACATCTCAGAGTTTTCCGGGAACAAGAGGGAATTAACTCAATTTATAACGGTGGTCGAGAACCACCTAACATCTACCGAAGACGCAAGGACAACGGAGGTGTACAATGCCATTTTCAACTCCAAAATTACCGGCCAGGCGAAAAACTGCATTTACCAATTTCAACCAGCAACCTGGGAGGGGGCAAAGCAGCTACTAGTGCAACATTTCCGGCCCATAATCGACCTTAGCAGCATCTTCAATAAAATAAATTATGTAAAGGTAAATAGCATACTAGAATTATGCAACAAATTAGACTCAATACATAACGAATTGTATGAATATGCGATTTCCAACAAAATTCTACTGAAATAGTTAATTCAATTAACCAGTTAATAGTTGTAAAAATTAAAGACATCACAACTGAACAGCTATCCAGAGAACTTAGAACTGAATTTGACTTAAATAAAATAAGAACAATTTTATATTCGTACATCCCGGACAGTGAGTGGAATTTAAAGAAAAATACAGAAATTAACGTAAATGTAAACAACCATGTATTCAGTAATCAAAGTGCCAAATCAAATATAAATTCAAGACAGTTTAGGTCAATAAATCAAAATAACTTTAATTCAAACCATAATAGAAATGATTTCAGAACAAACGTAGAATCAGCAGGATCATCGTATTTCAACACCCATAGTCAAAATCGAAATCATGACAACCAGAATAGAAATATAGGCAGAAGCAATTTTAATCCGGTAAATAACTTCAACAATAGATCGGGGTAGTTTAGACACAATACCTCAGGACAGAGTAGAAATAGTAGCCAAAACCCACGTCCTATGGACGCGAATAATATTTTCTCTAACGAAATACCAAATTCCAACCAAAACTCACAAGAAATAAATAATGTAGAACCGATAAATTTTCTAAATTAGGCCTTGGAGATAAAATTTTTTGCAACCTTACAATTAAAGGCAAAGCGTTCCACCATTAGTCTTATAAACTCTTCAAAGGTAAATTGTTCTTGTTTCAACATATTGGAAGAAAAAAATATGTCATTTAATACTATAAATAATGTCACAACAGAAAATGTTAAAATAATAGTTACTGATGCCCTAAGGAATTCCGAATGAGTCCACAGTGTAAAATGAAGTGGTACCAGATGAGTTTGAATAACAAAGCCTATGATATGCTTATAGGTATGGATTTTATAAGGAAAAGTGTTAAGGAAATAAATATTAACCAAATGTATCTGATACAATTAATATTAAACTGTACTCAGAAAACTACGAAACAGTAGAATGCTATGAATTGACAAATCAGGACAATAGAGAAATAGACTTGTTACATCTAAATAATCAGGAAAGGGAAGAAATTAGGAAAATCTTGAACCAGTTTAAACATTTAGTCTATAAAGATGGGGATCAATTGACCAACACCGCCACAATAATGCACGAAATCAGGACTACAACCGACCAACAAATAAATTCTCGTTTATATAGATTACCTTCAAAGCATGAGCAGGAAGCTAGAAATCAAATAGAGGAAATGGAAAGACAAAAAATTATAAGAAAATCTAATAGCAGATACTCCTCTCCAATAGTCGTAGTACCAAAAAAAACAGATGGTTCCGGGAAACAAAAATTTAGATTATGTGTCGGCTATCAAAGCTCAATGACATCACACTAGATGACAAATACCCTCTTCCTAATATAGAAAATATATTAGATAAGTTAGGGCGAGCACAGTATTTAACCAAAGGTTACCACCAAATAAAAATGCATCCTCGAGATATTCATAAGACAGCATTTGTTACGCCAAATGGTCTGTATGAGTTTATACGGATGCCCTTTGGGTTAAAAAATGCTCCAGCCACATTCCAGAGGCTGATGAATGAAATACTAAGAGATCATCTCAACAAGATCTGTGTAGTACATCTAGACGATACACTTATATTTTCAACGAGTCTAGAAGAACACCTGGCAGCAATTAAAATAATTTTTAATGTTTTGGCTAATCACAATCTAAAGGTACAATTTGACAAATGCTCCTTCCTAAAGCACGACACTGAATATTTGGGACATGTTTTAACCAGAGAGGGTATGAAACCTAATCCGGATAAAATTAAATGCATAGTAGAATTTCCCCTTCCAATAGTGGAAAAACAGTTAAAGGGTTTTCTCGGATTAACCGGATTTTATAGAAAATTTGTCAAAAATTATTCCAGAATTGCCTATCCCATCATCAAATTTCTAAAGAAAGGGTCAAAAATTAATATAAATGACCCTGAGTACATCCAAGCACTTAAACAAAATATAATCAATCACCCCATACTTAAATTTCCAAATTTTGATAAATCTTTTACGCTGTTTACGGATGCATCCAACTATGCAATTGGGGCAGTTCTCACTCAAGAAGGTTTGCTTTGCTTCAGGGTCGCTGAACGACCATGAAAAAAATTACTCAGCAACAGATAAGGAATTCTTGGCCATAGTCTGGTCAGTCACTTACTTCCGACCTTACCCCTGGGGAAATAAATTCAAAATAGTGACAGATCACCAACCAATTAAATATATAAATAAAAAATATAATGGAAAAGAGTTTTCAGCGAGAAACCAAAGATGGTTATTAAAACAATCCGAGTTTAACTTTGATATAGAATATCTCAAAGGGAAAGAAAACAAAGTCGCAGACTTTTTAAGTAGGATAGAGAACGTAGACAATTTAGAAGACGACACAGCTTCAGACCAAGCAACTGTTCACTCTGCACCAGAACAACAACTTGATCATTTCCCCATCAAGGAAGAAATAGTCGATAAATATATGTTACAGCTGATACTTACTAATAACATAACCAAGGAAATAAACACAGTTCGTGGAAGAAAAATAGTTCAAGTTGATATGACTAAAAATCAGTCATATTGGGAGAAATTGTTTAAAAAACCTGTAACAACAGGAAGAGTAGGAACTTTTTCCGAATTATCCTACAGAGTATAATAAAGTTCAGCAGATTCTGATAAAAATTTTTAGGGAAAACAAAAATATTTCCTTTGTTAAGTGTACAATGAGGGCACAGGAAATAGATACCGTGGAGGATTTGCATAGACAAATATCCCTGTACGAGCATATTAACTGGAGAACAAATATTAGCTTCAGGCTTAGACTTTTATAAATTGAAACATTCTAGATTAGGATTAATGCAATACAATAGGGAAACGTTAATTTTAGCAATAAAACTTCCAAAAGAATATATACAAGTAGACCTTAAAATGATTGTTTCAGTACCGAATGACGAATTTAAAGAACTAGATATAAATGAAATATCATTTCTTGAAATAAATGGCACAAAGTTTGAATATAATCCAGAGAATATTTACCTGAGAGATTTAAATATAAGTAATAACTGTCTAACCGAATTTGAATGTAATTATAGACAAAATTATAAAAGTGAAATAATAAAAATTGATGAAAATATCGTCATTTGTAAAAATTTGCACGATGAAATTGTAATCAATAAATGTGACGATAGAAAACTTAACCTAAATGGAAACTATGCAATAAATGTCAACAATTGCTCAATTAATATTTTAAATGTTACAATTATGAATTATAATCTGGAGTTTATAAATAAATTTTGGTATGGAAATGAGGAAAATATCTCAATAAAAGAAAAAATTAATTTCGAAAATATGATGAAAACATTTCAAAAAAAAATTCAAGAACTTCATTACCATAAAAATAATAGTTATGTTATATGTACATTCTTAATAATTGCATTGGTCATAGTTGTAATAATAATTTTTTGTATTTTGAGGAAACATAAGAACTTAAAAGTTGTAATCAAAAACTCCCTTGAAACAGTAAAGCCTGGAAATAATAAAATTCAGGAGAATTTCTAGTCAAAGGGAGGAGAAGTTATGAATGCACATAATGAGGTGACTCAAGTTGCAGATAAACCCATTTGCAAAGTTCAGCAACTCTCCGATGGTACATTCGTGCTTCTGCGAATTCCGTCTGAGTAACTTGAGTTGCAATGGGGTATTTGCAACTTGTGTGGGAAGACACTGAAACGGCAGCTATGACCAAGCGGTGCATGAGATAGTTTTAAGTAAAATTAAAAGATGAGTTATTGTGCGGTCGTCAAAGAATAAAGTTGTGTCAAACAGGAAGTTGTTGTTTAATTTAAATAAAATAAAGAATAAAGTTGTTGCAAACTAAAAGTTGTTGTTTGGTTTAAATAAAATAAATAATGAAGTTGTTGCAAACTGAAAGTTGTTGTGTTTCAATAAAATAAATAATAAGAAATAGTATACTTTCTAACTCGTGCTAGACTAGCTGCGCGAGGATAAGTAACTTCGCGTCTTTTTGAAAAAGCGGGTTCCTTAAAACCTTGTTTTCCTCTCTTAGTATATCTACCTCTCTCTTAAGCTCTTGGTAGAGTAGATCCATTTCATTAAGCCTAATATGGAGTTCGTTGTTTTCCTTCTCAAAGCTTTTACTTTCGGTTTTGATGGTGGAGATCGAGATACCCTTGAATTTCTTATAAAGGGTTTTATTAATTGCTCTTTCCAGAATCCGTAAAACCTACCTTCAAAGAGGGTGGATTTTCCAGTGAACCTGGCCACCTGGGGTATTAAATATTTTTATTTTATGCATTGCATTTTTTGTATACACTTTACGCCCGGTATAAGAAGGGTGAATTCAGTCGACAGACATACCACCCTCGGGTATATTCTAACCCCTACCCGAAGGGGTAAGATCCATTAAACGCTTGCAAATTCAATTTTCTTTCATTTATTTCAAATAATTTTTTCCCGAATTTTGCAGGCGCACAGATTAATATCAATTGTATGAGCATATGTTCGTACGGGTATGTTTGGTGATTGTAATAAAACCAATGTTACAGACTTCAGCAGATGATATTGCAATATGTAGCGAATGAGGTTTTCTTCACTCGAAAAACCGCATAACTCCGTAGTTCTTTCGAAGCTTGATATGAAGAGAGGCCATTCATCTGGCTCTCCAGAAAAACTCTTTAGAGAGTGAATGACGAGCGGCTAAGTTATTTATGGTGATGATGTGATTGGCGGTATCAAAGGTTGAGGTGGAGTAAGGTACTGGGATGGGCGACGAGAAATGCTGATGCGGCCGAGTTGATTGCGACTGCTGACGAAATTCTGTCGGTTGTCTGTGTTGTTGTTTCCGTAGTTACTATTTGAATGCGCGTCACAGATGTTTACATTAATTGGATATCGATCCGGTAAAGTTGCTATTGTTTAAGGCCAGTTGACTTGGTTTGGTATTATTTTTGGTAGCTGTTGTTGGTGCATTTCACTCGTGGTTGGGTCATCAGTGTTTGGACAAAACAATTTTACACTTAGTACTTCTGGCGTCCCTTCAGAATTCCGCCGAACATCTTGAACCCAGTTACATGTTCTTCCTTTTACAGAAGCGGACGAACACGCATCCTATTCCTCTTGAGCATCTTCGATCAATCTCAAAATTGGTCCTTTTTTTGATGTAGTCTTGATCACATTTTCGGTTCTCTTCGCGCTCTTTCTGTTCCTTTTCTCGGTCAGACGTCTTTTCTCATTCAACTTCTGCGACTCCAGCTGTAGACGCCTAGCGGTTGATGCTTTTGAAGAATTGGAGCATTGTGATGTGGCTGATGATCGTCGTTTTGACATAGCAGTGGACGGTACTGAGGAAGACCCTGCCTTGCGTTCGGCATCTATAGGAGTGGATGTCGGGCAATTCCACGGAAGATCCGCTATAAATCTATCGACGCCAACACAACCGTAGTGGTACCAAGAGCCGCATGTCGGATTGTCACACAGAATCATATTTTGTACCGAATCAGAAGCACTACACAATTGGCAGTTATATTCCCTTGCATCGTGCCCTTCCGCATTTGAATTTGCAATGGATGATTGGTGCACATTGGTAGGCGGCGGGGACCTGGTAAGCGATTTTCCTGGTATAAACACTGATGGCATTTCTAGCATTTTAGTTGTAGGACGACCATAATAGAATTTTGTAAAATTTTCCCTTCGCTGGGCAACCAACTTCAGATTTTTGTTAACAATCGAATGTTGAGACAAAAGCAAAATTTACTAGAATTCAAAGGCATTAATTTGTCTTTCGTTAATTACAAAACTCCAAATAAAATAAATTCATTAGGATTAAGAATAAATATATACATACTTTTAGTTACTCCATAGAATTCAATTATTTGAAATTTATTACAATTTTCTGATTTATGGTGAAATTTAGTCCTAACCTAACAACTGCTAATGCTAAAGAAGAAATGTGGTCTGTAATTGACACTCGGCTGGTGACGTTTTGATTGGGTAGAGTTGTCGATTCCTTGGTTGTCTGGGCAGGGATGTTAACAATAGTGGTATCCCATCTCTGTTATTCCATTCGTAAAGAAAACAGCAATACTTTGTATAACTGCAATCTAACATTGGATTGCAATGACTTCAGATCTCCATATATTTTCTATACAGCATGGGCTACCGGAATGGAAGAAAATTTATTTCCATTATTTAAAAGGTCGTCTTTTAAACTGACCTTGAAAGAATCAATGAATCTGTTGATTTGTGTTCACGGTTAAGTATCATACATATGTATATTCGTCACTGGGCAAATGCAATTAAAAAAAAAATAAAAAATCGCATGCTTTCGACAAAAAACTTTTCAGTTCAAACCGCAAAGTAAGTCATTAAGTTCTCCTTGTACAATTAAATGAGGCTCATTTGGAGAGGCACTTGCTTCAAAAGGTTGGATCATTATCAACATTATCAGCATGGCAAAGAACGAAAATTGGTGCACCGGCAGTTTCCACATTTTCTGGAAGTACTGGCACAGGGAATTATTCACTATGGGGTATTGATCTCCTTGCAGATGGCAGGTTGGGGTCCCTCAGGGTATGATTTGACTTAGTTGTAATACGTTTTATATTTGTCAAGCTGAAGTTACAGTCAATTAGATGACTGCTTGGTTCTATCCAAATCATTTTAACTGCAAACAGGAATACCAAAGTATTCAAAATATTACTTATTAAGAGTGTAAATTTCGTCGTTGCTTATTAAAAGTAACTTCCCCACACACATAACAAAAGCAGGATGGTTTAAATATTTTCTCAGCATGTTTACCGACGTATAAGGCTCTATCAATATCACAAAAATAAAAATCTAGGACTGTCGGGTCAAAATAAGAAATATACTTCTAAAGCGTACACATAATAAATTAAGACTTAGAAGCGTTACTTTTACTGTCTGTCACTAAAACACTATGGGTGATGGAAAATAAAAAATAACAGTTTAATGATAAGGTAACCTTGAATCGGAAAGTGGTATAATTAGTCTAGAATTATGAAATACGTAGCATTTGGTAGCTATTAAGAAGTGCTTTAACTGCAGACGATTTAAAAAATCAGAAGTCCATAGTGCTATTGCTGTTAAGTTAGGTTAGGTTAAAGTGGCTGCCAGCTGAAAACACCAACACACATAAACTAGTGATAGGTCGGTTGTGATACCACATGGATCATGAGAAATTTATCCTGCCTATTTAATCGAACCATTTGCAGCTTCTGATGAAACGAAGGAGGTTTCTGATATCTATATTCGTAAGATCACTCCTCTTACTTGCCTTTGGAGCCGCCATTTGTCTGCCAAAGATGTGGAGGGATGTTAGATAAAATAGAATGTCCAGTGCTGCAGACGGAGTAGACCACAATGGTCCGCTTATACACAGGAAAACTGATCTTTGGACTTTGCTTAGTTTCCTGAGGTTTATAGCTTAATCCAAGGCAGTTCACCAGACAACCAACAAGTACGTGAGAATTGGTCTTATAAACGAAATGTAGAGCCACTGAGTAATTCGGGGTTGCAGACCCCATTTTTAATTTTTTTTTTAATTTGCGCGCGCCAAAGGGGATTGAATACTCTTATACTATTATAGGGCACGGGCGTTGTGAAGTAGAGGGAGAGAGAAAGAAAGATTTGGTGTAGTGGTTTGAAGCACAGGTGGTATTAAGTTTCTGTAAACTCCAAGGGTATATATACCGTCGCACTGCGCACCTGGCCGTCCCGGGCTAGCTTCCTGGCGATAATTCGACCCCTTGGCCAACAATTTGGAGGGCTGTTGCGATCCACTATAAGAACAATGTCATCTGCTTCTAGGGGCTTCACCAGAGAGAACCATTTAGATCGACGTGTTATGGTTGGGAGGTATTCCTTTACCCATCGTTCCCAGAAATGTTTCGAATACTGTTGTGACGTCAACCAGTTTCTTCGTAGTACTTCTTTGTCATCACTAAACAAAGCTAGCTAGGTAGAAAGCTCCATTTAGTGTTTACAGTCGTAAATGTTTGCATCAGCTTTTCTGTCTCGATCTGTTGATATACCACCCGTAATTCCTTTTTAGCTCCTTTGAAATTCGTGCCATTGTCGCTGAACATTTCAGTAAGAGTTCCCCACCGAGCGATGAAGTTACGTAGAGCGAGAATGCATGAGTCTGTTGATAATGTGTAGGCGATTTTAATATGGATCACCCGGGTTGTCAAACAGGTCAACAACACTCCATCTCTTTTCTGTGCGCCGCAGGTTGACGATAAGCAAAGATCCGAAATAATCGATGCCAATGAAGGAGAATAGTCGGCAAAATGAAGCTAACCTGGCTAGAGGAAGTTGAGCCATCTTTCGAAATTGCGCTATAGCTTTGTCGTTCTTACATCGTTGACATTTCGCTCACACGGTTCTCAATACGGTCCTCATTCATGGAGTGCAGAATATCTACCATAGTTCATTTATGACGGTTTCGTGATTTTGGTGATGGAAAGTTTTGTGATAGTTTTGAACAATGTGCTCCGTAATTATGTGTCGCCTCGGAAGGATTACCGGATACTTAAAGTCCGTAGTGCTATCTTTATACCACTCAATTCTTCCGATAGCTCGAAGTAGGCCATTGTCATCCAGCTGCGGAGAAAAAGTAAACAATGAGCTTGACTTATCAATCTTACCTTTCGATGTGAGGTTGACAACTTCCTTCGCGTAAGTATTGCGCTGGGCTTTGTTTGAGCAATGCGCATTCGGTGATCTGAAGTTAATCTTGCGTCAGTGGCCCGAGAATAGGCTGGATCTTTTGTTTCTTGACGATTTGCATATTCCGGAGGAAACGAAAATCGAATCCAGTGCTACGTAGAAAACGATTCCAAATTGAGAACCGTTCAGAATGGAAGGCATTTTCATCAAGTGACATTTGTACGCCGATGAATTGCACTCTTAATTCTTCGTGGGTAGGTGTTGGCTGTGATTCTTCTTTAGGGCACAACTCTGGTGATGATTTCAGGAATGGCGGCCCCGTAAACCATTGGCTTGATGAGCAAAGGTTTGGTTTTCGTTGCCATTTAGTGCCCTCGTCGGCTACATTAAGTTTAGTGGGCACATATCGCCAATTCTTAATATTTGTGACCTCGAGAATTTCGCTTACACGAAATGCGAAGAATTGGCAGTACCGTTGGTGATCGGATCCTAGCCAGCTCAAAACCGTCATGGTGTCCAACCAGAAGTACTGCTCGTGGAAACGCCTGCAGCTCCAGTCGTGGTGTTGAAAACGATGTCAGTGGTTCTACTTTGTTTTTTGCAGATATCAGTGAGCACCCTACTGCGTCGTCGCTCTAAGATACGCCACAGCCGCAAACCCGTTCTCACTGACATCGACGGATAGGTGCAATTGCCTTTTATTAGTGTCCTCGACTTAAGGCGATAAATTCCACCTAGAAATCCCCATACCTTTCAGCTCTGGTAAAAAATGAATCCAGTTCATTTGTGGTACTTCGCCACCTGAAATTCCAGAGGATACATCCCAGCCAATTGCGGAAAGACAAATATTCTGGAAAAGTATTTTAACTTAGTTCAAGAAACTTGCTAACAGCCCTAATGGATCAAAAATGGCCATGATAACTCGTAGCACCTCACGTTTAGTTAGAACTCGTCCGCCTTGAAGAACGTTAAACAATCCTCGGCAGTTCACCACAACATGTCTGGATGTGGAAAACAATTTCATCCATAGGACTAGATTGTATTACCACAATAACAGCTTTGGAGTTCGTGATCCAATTTCTTGTAAAGAATTCGCCATGTTGGTGTATCACACTGATTTCGTTAGCGAGTCTTACCGCTTCCTCCTCCATTGGTACACTGTTCATTAGATCATCGACATAAGGATTTTCCTGGATGAGAGTGTTTGAGTTCTTCCGCGTTTTTGATTTTCACTGTTATATTTTCTTAAATATCAAAACTACCCGCTTTAATCAAATCAATTTATTTCAAATGAGTTGTTAATGCTAGAGTAATTAGGATAACGTCTGTCATCTAAGCCGACTTAAACTGGAGTGACAGGAAACCTGTCAAAATCACAGTAGGTATTATGTGCTTAACAAAATGCGTCACCATATATCGCCTGATTCTGTCACACAGCACTCTCCACCACTCAAATTTATGACAACCTTTACATAAAATCATTTGGTCATACTCGTTCCTACAGTGTGCACGTCTTTGTAATCGGTAAGCGTAAATCGTTTGGTGACAGATGTTGAAACGTGATAGAAGTGAGTTGGGCGATGATGAGGATTTCATCCTAACCAGTAAAAAAAACTAGTAAACAATCAAGTTCTTAGCATTATAAACTCCTCAAAATTCAAAATGGATTCCAAATTATTAGAATAATTATTATAAACCTGTACAAAGTTCGAGTGAAGACAATATTGACCTTGAGCAGATTGAAGATAGTGAAAACCCTATGGCGTTTATATACCACATAAAATATACATTTATATGATTATTAATATTATTATTATTTTCCTACCATTGCATTAAGTTTTAGAAGTAGAACCTATGAAGCTATTACGTGACACATTGTTAGCACTAAGTATTAGAATAGTATTATGTTAATGTTAATTAAAGACGAGAACACTCTTTGAAATGAACAGTCACATATTGGTGATCCTGACGCAAAAAAAAAGAAGAGAAGAATATGCCAGACGAAACGGGAGCCGAGGAAACAAAAACTCTGATCGACGGAAATTGTTAAAGTTTCCATAAGAATTCCACCTTTTTGGCTTGCAAAGCTAAAATTATGGATAGCACAAGTGGAATCGCAGTTTATCGCCGCAGACATCACAAACGACAAGACAAAATACCGTATGGTGGTAGCAGCAATGGGAAGTAGCGTACTGGAACAAGTGAGCGACATAATCATCAATTCACCAGCTACGAATACGTGCAAGA
Organism: Pocota personata; assembly: GCA_963082735.1. Classification (NCBI taxonomy): domain Eukaryota; kingdom Metazoa; phylum Arthropoda; class Insecta; order Diptera; family Syrphidae; genus Pocota; species Pocota personata. Next base: position 19,413,231 of record OY720433.1, read on the forward strand.
AACTGAAAAGCCGATTAATCGACCAATTCGCGGATTCAGAGCAAAAACGAGTGAAGAAATTATTGCAGGTTCTAGAACTGGGTGACATGCGACCATCACCTTTATTACGGGAGATGCGAGACCTTGCCGACAAACAAATGAACGAGGGAATGCTGAAATCTATTTGAATGAACAGGCTGCCATCTAATGTACGTGCCATTATTTCGATCAGCAGTGATACGCACGATAAAGTAGGCTGATAAAATCATCGAAGTCAACGAACACCTACATTGAATACCACTTTTGCCAACAAAAATTGCTCCACCTCAAGCTCACTGGAACAGCAGATAGCAGAACTGAAAATGGAGGTTGCAACTCTGAAAGCACGACGTAGCCACCGCCCGCAGATTAGAGAAAGAAACATATCTTGTTCAGAGTCCGCAGGTACGTTCAGAGTCCGCAGGTAAGCAATGTGACATAGGTTGGTATCACTTCAAGTTTGGCGACGACGCAAAAAAGTGCCGAAAACCATGCAAAAAATCTTTAAACTAACACGCCTGTCAACAGTAGCGGTAAATAACAAACGAACATATACCAACCGTCATTTACTCGTGGCCGATGCCAACTCTAACCAAAAATTTCTTATCGACACCGGAGCAGACGGTGTCTTCAACACGTGAACAACGTAAATGGCCAGACAACAATTACTTTTTATATGCCGCGAATAAATCGCTAATTAAAACTTTCGGCGACAAAACTTTAAATTTGGACGTTTGTAGTAGCCGATGTCTCATATGTTATATTCGGGGTAGATTTCTTGTCAAATTACAATATCCTGGTCAGCCTGCGCCAACGAAAACTTATAGATGGTCTAACGGAGTCGAGTAGAGAATGCTCACTCAAACGAATAAAGAAGGTATTAAATAACTTATCATATATTAACCATTCACTACCGTTCCAGGACATACTTACCGAGTTTAAAGCCAATCTGGAGCCTAAAAAGACAAAATACGGCATATCCCACCACATCATAACTAAAGGTCCACCCGTTTTTGCGAAACCGAGGCGGCTGTCCCCCGAGAAATTTCCAGCAGCAAAACAAGAGATCAGGCTACTCCTAGATGTAGGTACATATATGTCGCTCGTCGCGCAGTCTATGGGCAAGCCACTGCACATGGTTAGAAAAAAGAATGGCGAATGGAGGCTTTGTGGGATTATAGGCGTCTAAAGAATATCACCGAACCCGATCGATACCCGATCCTCCACCTCCACGACTTTACTCACTCGCTTCACGGTTGTTAAATTTTGTCCACCATCGATCTACGCCGAACCTATCACCAAGTACCGGTTGAACCTACTGACAACCCGAAGAAGGCGATAACAACCCCATTCAGTATGTTTGAATTTCCTTTTATGTGCTTCGGATTACGGAATGCCGGACAGACTTTCCAGCGGCTAATGGATCAGATCCTTCGCGACTTTGAATTCGCTCGTCCATATTTGGACGACATTTTAATTTTTTCACGAGGCATACAAGAGCATCGCCAACATCTTCGTTTTGTTTACGAGAAGTTGCGGGAGCACGGCGTCGTTGTAAACCCTTCCAAATGCAGTTTAGGTAGACCAGAAGTCCAGTTTTTGGGCCACCTCATCAGTGTGGAAGGAATCAAACCACCACCAGAAAGAATACAAGCTTTAAAGGACTTCAAACTACCCGAACGAGTGTGCCAGTTAAGACATTTTCTGGCGATGATGAATTTTTCGGCGATTCTTGCCACATGCCGCGGAAGATCAATTGATACTATTCAAAGAAATTAAAGGTAACAAAAAAAAGTGTAACACCATAATTCATTGGACCGACATCTCCAAGCAAGCATTTCAATCCTGTACAGATGGGTTGTGCACAGCAATTTTACTTGTACACCCTGCACCAAATTCGCCGCTTTCACTCATGGGCGACGTATACAGTACTGCAGTTAGTGCCGTTTTACAGCAGCACGATGGCGAGACTTGGCAACCTCTTGGCTTTTACTCCGAGTTACTGAACGCAGCACAACGAAAGTATAGTACCTACGATCGTGAGCTACTCGCCGCTTTCAAAGCCGTCAAATATTTCCATCACATGCTCGAAGGACAGGAATTCATGATTCTCACGGATCACAAGCGGTTGCAATTCGCTTTTCAATAAAACCTCGAGAAGGCTTCACCGCGATAGATACGCCACTTCGACTACCTAGTTCAATTTACTACAGACTTTCGGTACCTCCCAGGAAAAGAGAATGTAATAGCAGATACAGTGTCACGAATTAATGCGATCCGTACTCCGGTGATGATTGATTTTGAACAACTTGCTAAAAGTGAGTCCAGAGTCCAGGGATCTAAAACACTTTCCAAATAATAATTCGAAATTACTTTTAAAATCTTTTACATTTCCAGGCACAAAAGCTGAAGTAATTTACGATGTGTCTACTGGGAGGGTCCGCCCATACCTAACAGAACAATTTCGAAAAATTGGCTTCGATTCCGTCCATAACCTCTGTCACTCCGGCCGACAAAATTACTCACCGACAAATTCATCTCGACAAACATCAAAAAGGACTGTCGACAATGGACCAGGGAGTGCCTCGCCTGCCAAAGGGCTAAAGTCTATAGACACAACAAATCAACACCATCAACACAGGGGAGAGGGGGGCACCTTTGAACACTTTTTGCTTCCAAGTCTCATAAAAACCTATGTTTTTGAATTATTGATGTCTAACTGATTTTCTCTTTTAGAAATGGAAATAAGCTTTAGTTTAAATGCTTAATTCTATTCGTATTACCGAGATTTCGATTTATTATTATTTTTTGAATGAATCAGGTGCCCCCTGATGAATGAAAGGTGCCCCCTATGTGGGGCAGCTTTGAACTAGGCTGGGGCACCTTTGAACGGCAATTTTTATAATAAAATTTTTACCTGAAATAAGACTTTACACGCTTTGGTTTCTTTAAAAACAAATTTGAGGGTGGCCATGGTGTAGTGGTAGAATCAACGCTTGTCACGCTCTTGGTTCACGGTTCAAATCCTGATCTCAACAATCATCTATTTATTTCGTCTGAAATAAATAAAAAAGTCGATCAATTGCAAAAGCTTAGTCAACTCTACTGCGAAGGCATAACACTGGCTGTAGGGTGGCTTAAATGCAACTTGATCGTGATGATGACATGAGCAACGACAAAAAGCAAAACAATCAAGCTCCCCAGTTATTTGGCCACCCTTATAGTTTACTGAAACTTAATACCACCTAAGTTTCAAACCCACTACACCAATCTTTCTTTCTCTCTCTCTTAATTTCTACAAACGCCCGTGCCCTGAAATAATTTAATGGTATTCATATCCCATTTGGCGCGCGCAAATTATAAAAAAAAAAAAAAAAATTAATTAGTTTTATTTTTTTAATAAGAGATAACAAAATTTAACATAAATAAACCAGAATTCACAAATCACTCTAATAAGGTAAGAACATATAACATAAATAAAAAACTTAAAATAGGTACACAAACTATAATTCACAGATAACATTACTTATAACATATAAATATAACATATAACGAAACAAACAAGATTTTACATAAACAAGGAGTAGCCTCATTAATCTAACTGAAATTTATAGAAGCAAAAGCAAAAGTCATCATCGCAGCTGTCCTCGATGTTCCTGGAGGATTAATTGGTGGTGGCAGCTTAGCTTTTTTTTCTATGCCACTAACAGACCACTTGTCTTCTATGTCAGGATAGAAAAACCTATAGGAACCTGGTTTCTTCTTTAAAAAATTGACGTTGTACATGTTGCCATCTTTCTCATTTATTTGGCCAACAAAACCTAATATCTTATTATTGTTTTTATTGGAACATTCGACCAATATATAATGGCCTGAATTTAGATGGACGTAACTTAAATCAACACATGCTTCATGTTCATGCTCTGAATCAACTTGTCCGAACTCGATTCCTTTGGCTTTTTAGATTTGATTGCCCACTTAGTGCTTTGATCTGGCTTTAAACGCTTGCCACACATGAGAAAGCAAATTAACTTTAATAATTTGTTTGTACTTATATATAAATAAAACTTACCTTATTATGGCTGTAAATGAACCTTCGCCTTCAAAAAATATTTTTCACAAATGGAAAAGTTCACCAAAAAATTGTTAAGGCTGAACTATAATAGTCGGAAGCAATCGGAAGCTAATGTCATAATTCTACGTTAAGTTCCCTTCAGTACTGTCAATTGCTCAAGTAGCCCATAATAGGCGTATGTATTCGGAAGCAAAGGTTCTCGTCCGATCACCGAAAACAATCACCATCGGGCACTGTTAGTACTTAGATGGTGGATCGCTTGGCAAGTTTTCATACAAAAGTGAACGAAACTTAACGAATCGAAGCAAAAAGCTATTATGGTCACGCAATACAAATCCTGTGTATTCGCTCTGTTTTGGAATTGGTCGTACGAAAGCATTTTACTATATAGTTCAGCCTTTATACTCTAAGAAAAAAAAAAGTTGGAATGCAGCATAAAAACATCCACCCCAAGTTAATGTCAAGCGACTACCGAAAAGATGACCGAAAGCCATTGACGTTTAAAGAAAACAGTATTGTCAGTATAGAAATTTGGTTTACGCTCTCAAATATTTTTTTAATACGATTTCATTAGTTCTGTTCAAAGGTGCCCCACGTTCAAAGGTGCCCCCCTCTCCCTTATAGACTACCAGAGCTCCGATTTCAACACGTCAATATAGACATCGTGGGGCCACTTCCACCCTGCAGTAGCTACCGATACTGTTTAACATGCATTGACCGCTTCACCCGATGGACAGAGGCGTACCTATTGGAAAACATCACAGCAGAGGCAGTAGCGTTCGCTTTTTACTCCAATTTTATATCTAGATTCAGTATACCCTTAAAAGTTACCACTGATAAGGGACGTTAATTTCAATCAAACTTCTTTTGAGACCTGACCAGACTCCTAGGCGTGAAGCATTTAAAACTACTGCATAGCATCCAGCTTCAAACGACATTATCGGATGCTGTCATAGGTTTTTGAAGACGGTGATTAAGTGCTACGAGACGGAAAGATGGGTAGAAGTTCTTCCTCTTATTTTCTGGGATACCGATCATCATACAAAGACGGCTCAAAGCAACACCTGTCGAGATGGTATACGGAGAGATGTTTACCCGGCGAGTTCCTTCACTCAGATGCCGAGAACCCTGTAATAGAGACCGACTTCGTACGCGATCTACGCATACAGGTGCAGAGACTGAGACCACCGCCTAATTCAATCCATTTCCAGGCTTTTCCGTTCATCGAAAACGATTTACATACGTCACCAGCTGTGTTTATACGTAACGATGCAGTTCGGAGACCGCTTCAACCACCCTATGAAGGACCGTATCCAGTTATTGAACGAGGCGACAAATTTTTTAAGTTCGAGATTAAGTTAAAAGCAGTCAACTTTAGCATCGACCGTTTGAAAGCATCTTAAACAACCAACAATGACCCGGCACAGCCAACGACTCAAGCGAGCGAACAATCAACGTATCGAACTTGTTTTGGACGAAAGGTGCGCTTTCGTTTTTCAAAGGAAGGAGAGTAATGTAGCGTCTATATACCACATAAAATATACATTTCCATGATTATTAATATTATTATTATTGTTCTACTATTGTATTAAGTTTAGAAGTAGAACCTATGAATCTATTACTTGACACATTGTTAACACTAAGTATTAGAATAGTATTAATGTTAATTAGAGACGAGAACACACTTTGAATAAATGAATAGTAACAGATTAAATCTTCTTCGGCGAACACGCCACAACCCTAATAATATTAGTAAATAAGTAATTCCACCTATCATAGTTCTTAAATCTGAAAGTGATTTTTTGCGAAAGTTAATTAACGATATTAAAATTGATGATTATTTGTTAAAAAATATTTCTTTGGGTCATAAAATTATATGCTTCTCATCTAACCCATATGAGAAAATTGCCAATGAACTAAAGTCTTGTGAATTCTTTAGTTACGAATAGAAAGCAAGTAGACTTTTTAAAGTCACCTTGTCTGGACTAGACTTATATATGTAGCAATTTATTCTCTTTCGCAGATATCAATTCTCTCTTAACTGAAGTCATGGCTAAACTTTGTTCTTGTCGATCGAAAGCTGATCAATTTAATGGAGACTAATAATAACTTAAAAATTGTAAATTGGAATGATAGAGACGTTCAACATAAAGCAGTAGAATTATTTAACTTTTTATATAGCAATCGAATTGACGTTGCCCTTATCACTGAGACTTCGCTAAAACCCGACAAAACATTTTCGCATCCAAATTATGCATGCTACAGGCTTGATAGACACTCGAGAGGGGGTGGAGTTGCTGTAGTTCTTAAAAAAGATATCAAACATGATCTTTTCGACTTGAGGTTATCGAAGCGCTTGGAATCAAAATAATTCTTACCTATACATCACATATGAGCATTATTTCTACCTATTTTCCTGAATGAAATAGCTGCAATGAAAGAAAAGTTCAATTTAAAATCTTTAGATCCAACGACAAGTTTGTTATTGGTGGTTACTTAAACTGTAGTCATCAAGCGTAGGGTTGTCTTCGAGCTCATTGTTGGGGCAATATTCTTCATGATATTGTTTCATCCAACAGATATTGTAGCTGCGCCAGCCTCCAGAAAATTCCGGCTATAAAGGTCGCTTTTATAAGTTCACCAAGAATTCCCAAAAATAAAGGAAACACGAAAAAACCAAACGATTTTATTTCCTGGTAAATAACAAAAATAGAATTCAAGGGATTTGCCCTTTTACAATGTAAAATAAGATACTCATTTCCGTGAAAATGGCCAGCGAACCTCAGCTACCAAGAGTTTTAAAAGGAAAACTAACCTAAAGCAAAAACTTGTTTTTTCCTTTGACACATGAAGATACAGTGATGCCAAAATGGTGCTTCTTTAAGTCCCGATGAAACGAAGTTATGCAAAGTTATTCTTCCCTAAGTGACTCAATGACACTCCGGGGGCCTTCTGAACAATTAGGTGAAGACTCCCCTTAATCGCCCCATTCGGCAGCAGCACATCGGCGGTGCGAATTACTCCATTTGCACCTGGATAAACGTTGATAATGCGACCCAATTGCCATGCTGAACGAATCTCACTTGGTTCCACGAGAATCACCACACTACCAACTTCTACCGGCCTCGAGATACTATGCCACTTAGAACATCTTGTGATTTCCGGAAGATACTCCTTGTACCAACGTTCCGTCATAAGATGCTGCGACCGGCGACTGCACTGTTTGCTGCACGCGTCTTTATCGGAGAACACCACTGGGGCAGTTACGTCCCTGTTATAATAACCAAAGAGCATAGAATTCGGGGTTAGAGGCCTGGAGTCTTCTGGATCGACTGGAATGTAGGTGAGAGGGCAACGGTTGATTTGGCCTTGAATCTCGACGAGCGAAGAACTTCCTCATGGGGAATAACTCCCTTAAGAATAAAATCGAGGCCTCCCATCCACGGAGAATAAGCCGGGATAAACCGCCAAAGAATTCCTTTATACCTCGCTGCACGTTCACTAAGGCCGACTTCCATTTCCTCAACATCCTTTTCTAAAAGATTTTTTAGAAAAATTTGACTAACAACCAAATTTGACTAACAAAGGGCCGAAACAATCGACTCCGACTTGTGTAAAGGCCTAGTCTGGACTACTCCTAGAATGCGTATAACCCAAGCTCTTTCTCTTATGTCCGCTGAACCCACGTGAAGGTTTAGACCATGATGATGCTGGACGAAAATATCTATCAGCGAATGATTTTAGGGCAAGATCACGGGGTTGCGAGCTGCGGAGGAAATTAAGGCCTTTTGCGCTCTCGAACTCATGCGAATTAAGCCAGAAAGGGAGACAAACTTAAAATTGGGCTCGAGTTGGCCACTCTGTTGTCCGCCCGTAACGATGTTAATTCGTTCTGAAATGCATCTTGTTGGATTTTCCTAAATAACCAATCCTCTCCTCGACGGAACTCGTTCGGAGTGATAAAGACCTCCCTGTCCGCATCCCGCTTCTGGCATATGTCTTTAAAGCGAAGTAAAAAGGCGATGACGCGAACTGAAGAAAACCACCTCGCTCTAAACCTTGGCGACACTTTGTCATAAATAGAGCTCGACCTTCGCTCATCTCCAGAGTTTCATCCGACTTACTAGGCGTGATTGGCCACTCCGAAAATGGACTTCTAAGAAAATCCGGATCCCGGAACCATCTCGCATCATGGTTTCTCATCCATGAATCGCTCCATCTTGTGCCATCATCTGCCACATTGTCGATGGATTTGATATAGAACCATTGGCGGGGAGAAGAGGAATCCAAGATTTCTCCTACTCTTACTGCGACGAAAGGAGGAAATTTGAACTTCGATGTATTGATCCAAGCTATCACGGTCCTTGAGTCGGAGAGAAAGGCGACTTCATGAATCGGAATGGTGTGCGAACTCTTGATTGTAGACATCAGACGTTCACCCAAGACTGCAGCTTGTAATTCCAAACGTGGCACAGAAAACCTCTTTACCGGAGCAACCTTAGCCTTGGCCACTCACTGGGGAGATCTCTACCACACCAGCTTTCTCGAAACGGAAGTAGGCAACAGCAGCGAAAGCCTTCTCCGAGGCATCCACGAAAACGATGAGACTCAATTTTGACTCTTCAGGAATCCAAGAAACGTAGCGTCGTGGAACCTTAAGTTGTTCAATGTTCCTTTACTCTTTAATAAACTCCAACCATACAAATCTTAGAACTATTGACACTGGTTCGTCCCAGTCGAAACCTTCTCGCCAAACTTCTTGAAAAACCATCCGGTCACGAATGATATAGAGTTAAATTAATCCAAGTGGATCGAAGATTCGCATTATGGTCCTGAGAATCGTCCTTCTCGATACAGTGAATTATGGTAGCTGCATCTTGTCAAAGAGACCATCGTCCGATAAAACGTAAGGAAAGTAATCAGACCATGGATGCCAAAACATTCCTAGAATCTGTTGTGAGCTAGGGTTGGCCACGGAGGCGTCTTCGGTGCGAGTAAGGAGGACGGCGGCACGCTCGCGGTTGCTCGGCTCAGCTCGTCGGACGGGGTGGTTCTTGTCCACCTTACTTCACACCACCTGCTCAGCACACAAAATCTCGTGCCATTTTGAAAAAAAAGAAAGAAGTAAGCTACTCTACTTTAGACATCGGACGGAATAAAAAAATTAGAAAAGAAAGAAGAAGGAAAATCCAAGGGCTTGTGCCCATGGCCAGGAGAAAGATTGGGAAGGACTCCGCGAACTTACCCTAACTATCCTAAACTAAACCTAGACTAACCTAGCGACTTAAGCTAAATCCTAGAACTAACCCTAACTATCTTAACCTAACCTAACTCTACTCCCTACTGCGTCAATTGTCCTTCCCATTTTCTCTCCCTGCCAAACGGGTTCGTCCGGCACCCGAGGAATGCCTGGTGGAAGTGGCAGAAGCTGGCCTGCCCACCCTGTGTGTCTAGTGACACAACCAATTGCCATCTCTCTGGCCAATGATTGCGAGAGATGGCCCCTGAACGCGCTTCCCAGTCACGACCTAAGTCTGTTGTAGTGGAGGTTAGTCAGTCGTTACGTTGTGTCGTCATCGTTCGTAGTCGTCCTGTCCTGTCACCGTTCATCTATAGAAGGACGGCCCGACCGGCCATCCACACACCAAATAAAAAAATTATTCACTCATATTAGAGTAGAAATACCCCATATCCTTTTAAAAATTCTTTGGTTGGCTCATCGCCCTATTCACTTTATTATAAATTTTCTTTTTGTCTTAAATATACTATTCAATCCTATCCTTTCTGCTAAGAATATATATATATTTTTTTTTTTTTGACACAATTGACTCAAAAGGTACTCACGGTTTTTTTTTTTTTTTCTTATATACGGCTTTCTGGTCCCCCGGTGTCCTGCCGGCAGCACGATGAAGGATGTACACTTTATTCTATTATGGAGTTCAACGCGACGTTAGACACTATAAATTCTCAGCAGAATTCACAAAAACTAATTCTAATCATAATTTACCTTAATATTCAAGAATTTTAACTCAAAAATTTGAATTCACACAAAGCAAAATCTGAATGAAATTAAAATCAAAAAAAAATATGCAGCCTCAAAGAGTTCACTGTCACTCAGAAGGAGTGGTATCTAACACTTTAGAAAAATTTTAATTCTACTTTAGATTCTTTCACTTTCACTGGTGTCCCACGGAGCACCTCCTGGAACGTTGAATTTTTCTTTTCTCGTTGGGGGAGCACCGTTTGCTTCCTGTTCTTATTGCGGACCACCGCTACCGCTACCCACTGCCTGCACCGGACCTTGTCCAGTTGCAACGGTGTGTGCCTGAACCGGCCCTGACAGAAAACTGCAAGCGGCAGAATTTCTGGGGCCTACGCCACTCCGCTACACTCACTTTATGTCTGATGTCTCCTGCGTTTGTCTCCTGTACTATGTGCTCCCCCAGTTTTATTTGTTGTCCTCAGGTTTGCTCTATTCTTTCCAAGAAAATCGAAAATCGACAGAAATTAATTTTCTACAGTAGGTCTTCGCCTCACTGTATTTTAGTGCTACCGACAAATTCTTTTCTCAGCTGTGGCGACCAGCTGTTCGCACTTGACTTCAGGAAATGATTTTCTTGGGGCCGATGTACTAACCCGTTTCATTTATCTGGGTTATCTGTTTCCCATTGTCCTACTTTTCCCCTTCTTTTCTTGTTTCGACTTTGTCCTCTCTTCGTCAGTCTTTTCCCCTTTCCTTTGTCATGTTTTGTCTTTGTCGGCTATGGGTAGTGTTTTCCTTTTTTTTTTCGGGACATTGGAATGAGAAATTTCCCTTTCCAATGTCCTACGTTTCGTCATTGTCAGTTACAAAATGTTCGTTTTGAATAAAAAAAATCCTGAGCGATAACATCCATAAATACACTAACCTGACTTATACTATTGTTAACTGACTTACCTAACATACTTAATATAACCTACGACCCTTCTCACGTAACCCAGGAACAAAATTTCTGACCAACACAAAAATATATATAAACATATAATATCAAAATAATGGACAAACAAATTCTACGTTTTTTTTTATCTCATCCCTGAACCACAGATAATTTCCCGATCGCCATTAATTTTCTTGCGAGAGAGAGACGGGTGTATCTCCCTCCCTCATGGCAGCTGATTGTTGACATTTATTTTATTTTCTAATTTTGCGAGGCGAATCGCTGTGTTTTTTTTTTGTAGTTACCTTTTTTCTGTAATTTTCTTCAAAAAAATAAAGGAAAACCCACCCTTGGACTGGGGTGGGTGTGTGCGCATCGCTTTCTGTGCACAAAGGTGCACAAGGAAGCAAAATAACCCTAAATCCAAAAGGGAACCTGGCTATGGGAGGGATGATGTCCGTAGGTACAACGGACAACAGGTATGTTGGAATTTGTTTTCCTTTTTTTCTTTTATTATTAATTGGTCCATCGAAACCCCACCCCTGCAATGTGATGTGCGTGTGCGAGGATGCACAAGGACAGGTAGGACAGAACGAGAGGACGACGACGACAAATACCATCGTGGGATCGCTGGAATAATCATCTGGGATCAGGTACATCTTTTAATTTTTCTTTTCCTTTTTTTTTTTTTTTTTTTTTTTGTTATTGGACGGGGTACAGGCCCTCGTAACAGGCTCGACGACGGTTGGCGAGTGGTCGTGAGCCAACCGGCCTCGTAAAAAAAAGGGGGCCTGGTTCGTCGTCTTTATGTTGGCTTGTTCAAGTGCTTTAGGCTATCTCTGGTTGTTGTTATTGCTCAATGTGTGGCAAGGGCCTACGCCCTGAGATCCTCTACTCCAACCGTTGAGGCTAGCTGGGCACTTCTTTATATTTTCGCTAGCAAGCACGTCCTATATCACAGATCTTTGTATCACAGCTACTATATCACAGGGGTGTATGTGGATGTACCCGTATGCTACCTACAAATCATTATAGGGGTGCATTTGGATACATCCAGGTCGTCCCACCTAACACTAATAAATAAACTATAAAATAAATATACAATAATAAATAAACTCTATATGTAAATAAACTATATAGTAAATAAGTAGGCTCTATATATAAATAAATAATCTCTATAAATAAATAAACTCTGTAAATAAATATACTCTATAATAAATAAACTATCTCTATCAATAAATAAACTCTGTAAATAAATATACTCTATAATAAATAAGTAAATAAATAAATAAATAAATAAATAAATACTCTATCTATAGGACATAACTAAATACATACATACATATATACCACAGCTATTCCGGCAACGGCCTGCCTGAGTGTGTCAAGAGTGTTTTCTAACACTTGCCTCTAGGTGTGCAAATCTTTGGCGTGGTATACGCCCACCTTTTCGCCTCTTAGGTTACTTACTTCATATAGGGAATTACCCTTTGCTCTCAAAATAATTGATTTTAAAAACTTGTGTCCTAGCTTAGCATTGTAATTGTCAGGTAAACTGCTTTGCTTGAAATTTCGTCTATATACGATCTGTCCTACTCTATACTTGACTTCTCTGCTTCGCGTGTTGTATGTTTTGGTTGCTTTTTGATGTGCTAGCCTTAGATTGTCAAATATTTTACTTCTTATTAGCTCTAATTTGTCCTTATTGTCGGTAATTTCCATGTCCTAGTTTGCGGAGGACATCATACGCTCCCGCGTGTTGTACCATGTGGGTACCAAACACAGCGTAATAGGGTTCCAACGTAGTCGCATCGTGAACTACACTCCTCAGTGAGAAAGCCGCGTTGCTGACGTGGATGTCCCAAGTTTTCTGATCACCGCTTAGGTACGATCTTATCTTCGTCAGCACGGAGCGGTTAACCCGTTCTGAAGCATTGGCTTGAGGAGAGTAGATCGCGGTGCGAATATGCTTGACCCCGTATTTTCCCAGAAAGCTGGCAAACAGTTCTGAGATGAACTGTTTCCCATTGTCCGAATGGATAAACTCCGGTACGCCAAAGATATGGAACACGCTTTCTTCTAGGTATTTCACTACCTCAGCAGCCGTTGCCTTCTTAATAGGTTTTAAAAACACAAACTTAGAAAAATGATCTAGGACTATAAAAATGTGCGTGTGTCCGTTCTTAGTACGTGGGTATGGTCCTAGGAAGTCAATATACAGTCTTTGGAAAGGCCGCTCCGTAATAGTCTGTTGTCCCATCGGCGGTCGAGAAACGATGTTGAGGGGTTTGCTGCACTTGCAGATTTCGCAGGCTTTGACCAAAGTCTGCACGTCTGTAGCCATGCCTGGCCAAAAGAACATCTGTCTCAATTTCGACAGAGTCTTTTGGATACCCCCGTGACCTGCAGATGGTTAATTGTGTGCAGCCTCCACTAGACTACCACGCAACTCCTTCGGAATCCAGAGTTTCCACGCTCTGTCTTCTTGTATCGCGTCGCCAGTTCGTATGTCTGTTCTTTTGTATACGAATCCATCGGAAACGCAAACATCTGGAAGTCGGTCTTTGTTTTCGTTTATTGTCTTCCTTAATTCGTCGTACTCCTCCGAAGAAAAGTATGGTGAATTAAGGTCAACCTCCAGCATTACACTCTCAGGATTGAGCTCATCCATGTGAACACGTGAGAGAGTATCAGGGACTACATTTTGGCTACCTTTCCTATGTTCGATCTGGAAGTCAAACCCTTGAAGTTTTAGGCTCCATCTAGCCAGACGGCCAGATAGATCCTTTTGGGTCATTAGCCACTTCAGACTCGCATGATCGGTTATAATAGTGAAAGGTAATCCTTCCACATAGGCTCTGAACTTCTTCACTGACAGAACGGCCGCATAGCATTCAAGTTCCGTTACACTATAATTCCGCTGAGCAGAATTGAGCTTCTGGGACATAAATGCTATCGGTCGTTCGTTGTTCTCCGTGTCCATCTGGAAAAGCACACTCCCTACACCAGATGTTGATGCGTCGCATTGTATATAAAATCGTCTTGTGAAGTCCGGGTTCGTTAGTATCGGTGCTGTCACTAGAGTCGTCTTAAGTTTTTGAAAGGCTGTCAGTGCTTCGTCTGTCATGTCGAATGTCTTGCCTTTCTTCAGACAGTCGGTCATTGGGGCTGCCATAGACGCAAAATTTGGAATAAAGCGCCTATACCAGCCCGTCATCCCTAGAAATCGACGGAGTTGCTTGGGAGTCTTTGGAACTGGGAAGTTCTCGACCGCCGAAACCTTGCCAGGGTCAGTTCGTAGGCAACCATCGCCGACGATGTATCCCAAGTATTTGATCTCCTTGTAACAGAATTTGCTTTTCTCTACATTTATAGTCAGACCCGCTTCCCTCAGACACTTGGCCACTTCCTGCAGCAATCTGGCATGGGACTCGAAATTTGGAGAGCAAACCAAGAGGTCATCGAGATAGACAAAGACGTACTCTTTCAGACGAGAGGGTATGACCTTGTCCATAAGCCTACACATTCTCTGGGTGGCATTACACAGTCCGAACGGCATAACCGTATACTGATATAATGGCCTTCCAGGGACTGTGAACGCTGTCTTCTCCCTTGACTTGCGCTCCAAAGGAATCTGCCAGAATGCGTCCTTCAGATCGATACCTGAAATAAATCTGGTGTCCTGCAACCTGCTTAGCAGTCCTTCGATATGAGGAAGCGGGTAAGCATCCTTCTTCGTTACTTCATTCACTTTTCTCGAGTCCAGGCACAGTCTGTTTTTGCCGGGTTTTCTCACCAGCACCACTGGGGAGCTCCAAGCACTGTTACTCTCTTCTATCACTCCTAGGGAGATCATCCTATCCAACTCGTCATATAAGAGCTTCTGGATCGCAGGTGAAACTGGGTAGTGCCTCTGCTTGATGGGAATCTTCTCGTCATCCATCTCGATTATATGTTCTTCGAGGCTAGTTCTACCCAGTCCCAACATCGCGCAAGAGGGAAACAGTAGCTTGATTCTCTCCAGTTCTTGGGCTTGTGCTGGTGAGAGTGCCTGGACCGGAGACCGTTCTTCCGTCGGCGATGGGATGTCGAGTTCGTTGATTATGTTCGGAGCGACTTTAAATGTTCTCCAGAAGTTAACCCCCAGATAAAGGACCTGCTGTAAGTTTGGCACAACGAAAATTTCTAACTCATGAGACTTGCCACCCCAGGAGACTACTGTCTTAAATCGTCCTAGTATTCGTTGGTGGTTTCCGTCTGCTGTTCGTATGTCCGTACTCATCCTAGTCATTACTATGTTATGTTTGCCTAAAAAGTCAGTCGCTCCCTTCCCTAAACAACTAATTGAAGCTCCACTATCCAATAGGCCCATGAGCTCCTCACCGTCTATCCTAACCTTAGCGTAAGGCCTATTGTCGTCCGAAATATTTATCACAGTCGCTACTATATCTCTCTTTCGTCGTCTGTTTATTGCACATATTTCCCTTAGCCTCCTAATTTTCAAATAATTCCTACTCTTCTCCACCGGCGTAGTCAATTCCTCTCCAAAGATACGCTTTCTGGCGGCTTTATACTCCTGCAGGCGTTGGTGAAGACTCTTCCTTTGAGGGATTTCCTTCTTCGTGGAGGTATCATCACCTTCTAGAATCCTCTTCAAAATTTGGAAGTCTTCTCCTCGCTTTCCGGGAGTGTGGTCTTGGTCGGCTGGTTCGTCCCGGTCGCACTGCCGACTCTCAGGTTTCCCTGGCACTGTGTGCAACTAAAGTTTATGTTTCTTTGACCACAACTAAAGCACGTCAGACTATGGAAAGTAGACTGACACGCCGACGGAGTTGAAGCAGGACTCCTAGTCAGGTCTGTTCTGTTGGTCGAGTTCGTATTGTTTGTTCTGTCTGTCTTCATGTAAGTTGGTTGTCTGTCAGTCCTGTTTCGTTGAAGCGCAGCAATTGCCACTTCTTCGTCCTCTAAGTCCCTAAATGTTTCCCTATTTCTAAAAATTTCTTCGTCTCCTAGTTCGTTAACATGTCTTCTAAATTTCGTCTCCCTAGTCGTCAAGTTCTTCTCCGCGCGCCTGCATTCATGCCTTAATTCTTGGATGCTCGTAATAGAGCACCCGAAGATTAGCGTCGCAACTCTGTCCTTAATGTTGCTTCGGAGGATGTCCACTAGGTCAAGTTCGTTCGGTCGACTCGTCATCTGTAGTACCATCGTCCGTACGTCGCTGTATAGGTCGTCAAATGACTCCTGGGGTTGCTGCCTCCTATCCATTATGGCCCTCAAAATTTCATGGTCCCTAATATTATTTTTAAACTGTTTCAGCAGTTCTCTTTTGAGTCGCTGGTAGCTCAGGCACCTATCGCTTTCATTTTCCTGCAGGAATTGCCAGAACCACCTCTCTGCAGGACCGCTTACAAGGTGGTGGAAGTGGGTGAACAGCTGGTGGTCGCTAATACCGTTTTGGCGTTGCAAAGTCTCCACGCGAAACAGGAAACTTTCTACGGACATCGTCTTTGGTGTCCCGTCAAACTTAATGCCCCATTTATGAATGTCCACCTTCCTTTCCGAAAACCGTGGAAAAGGTTCGGTGAAGCGTGGAGCTTGTTCATGTAGTGGGTCATTTAGAGGTATTTGCCGTTCGTGTGGTGGCGGGTTAAAAGTCTGTCTGTTTAGTGTCGGCGTTGGTTGGTGTAACAGTTCCGTCCAGTTAAGTGGGTGCGAAGGAGTGGACTGTCCTTGTCGGGTGTTGTCTTTTCGTCAGTCGTTCGTTGTCGGTGGTTCCCTCTGCGCAGCTGCGGAGAGCTCCAAGTTGCAGATCTTGTCGTTGATCGCCTTGATGTTTTCCTGGAAAGTAGTCATCATATCTTTCATACTTTCGGCGAACACCGACATGATCTCAACCTGGTTCTTCTTTACTGCTTGAGAGACCACCTTTTGTATTTCTTGTGTTATTCGTTTTGTGTCCTCCACAGTCTTACTTCGCAGGTCAGTTAGGTCGTCTTCGCCGTCAGAAGTTTGTTGTCCGACCCTGGTCGCTGCTACAGTTGCTGTCGCTTGGTTGCCTAGCGACAGACTTAGCCGTTGGTTGCGTTGTCCTACAAGTTCTCTGGCTTGTAGTCTTGTGTCTGTTGTATTTAGTCCGTTTTGTACGTCGTACAAGTCAAGTAGGTCATGTTCATTTGGAAGGGATCTTCTCTCTGAGTCCTCACGGAGCTCTACCGTGGACCGAGTTACCTTCTGTCTGGTCGTCGCAGTATGGTCTGAAATGTTGAAGTTCGTAGGGTAGTTTTCGTCGTCTTGGCCAAAGAACAGATAGTCGTCGTTCGTTCCTTGTCTTGCGTAATTGCCGTCAGTCCCTGTAGCAGGTGGCAAGTCATATCCGTCAGTTCCCTGTTCGCGTTCCAATCTAGCTCTTAAACGCGTTACCCGCATTCCTGACGGAAGTGCTCCTTGGGACCCAGTGTTCTTCGGTACTGCCCCTAAACTCCTATTGTCTCCCTCCATGATAAAAAAATTCAATAAATTCCCTACTATGCTCAATTCAAATTATGCGAAATTCAAAAAAAAAAAATTCAGAAAATAAATAAGATAAGTAGTAGTAGAAGTAAAAAAAACGCGAAACCCTAATAAAATAAATAAAAAAATAGTAAAAAAAAATTCAAAGAAAAGGTAAAAAAAAATATAGAATAGAAAAATAAATAATAAAAAAAATTCAAAAACAGGAAAAAAAATTGTAGTAAAAGGAATAAAATCGTAGAATCGTAAAAATAGTAAAAGAAATCAAAAAAAAGGCATACAAAAAAAATAATAAACGGGTGAAAAACGAAATGCTAAAAAAAATCAAAATGCTAAGAAATATTATTAAAATGGGTGTATTATGTGCTTTGGTGTGTGGATTTTGTTCAGGTTCTCCAGTAACCGTTCTATATATGTGAGTCTGTCTGTTCTCGTCAGGGTAAAGTCAGTATCGTCGGGTAGTGACTGGTGCCTCGGATACTTGACGAGGTGTTAAAGCCGATCCTTTCCTTCCTTACCACTACTTGCTATCAGGTAATACCCAATAGAAGGCTGGCCAGGATTTCCCAGATCAACTCCAACACGGACAAAGCTTCGCGGCTTATGCTTGCGCCTCACGAAGAATATGACTACACGTCACCATTCTAGGACAGCGGCTAGCATTCGGCCTTTCCACCTTGTCCCGCTCTTTGCTTATTCACAGACCTCCAATTACCTCCCAGGATCCACTAGCTTATAGCCTGAGGATAGGAGTGCTGTCTTCAGTCTGTGACTAAGCAAGGAGCATTTACAGCCCTTGAATGTAAAAGATAGGAAAGTAAAAAAATTATTTAAAAATGAAAAAAAAATCTAATCGCGAATGAGGCTGATTGATATGAGTCCAAGGTGACGACCTTCAAAAAGGAAAATCGTCCCCTTGGAGTCGCAATCATGCCTCTAATAGCCGGTGTTGGTAAAAATACCGTTGGGCGCCATTGTTGTGAGCTTGGGTTGGCCACGGAGGCGTCTTCGGTGCGAGTAAGGAGGACGGCGGCACGCTCGCGGTTGCTCGGCTCAGCTCGTCGGACGGGGTGGTTCTTGTCCACCTTACTTCACACCACCTGCTCAGCACACAAAATCTCGTGCCATTTTGAAAAAAAAGAAAGAAGAAAGCTACTCTACTTTAGACATCGGACGGAATAAAAAAATTAGAAAAGAAAGAAGGAAAATCCAAGGGCTTGTGCCCATGGCCAGGAGAAAGATTGGGAAGGACTCCGCGAACTTACCCTAACTATCCTAAACTAAACCTAGACTAACCTAGCGACTTAAGCTAAATCCTAGAACTAACCCTAACTATCTTAACCTAACCTAACTCTACTCCCTACTGCGTCAATTGTCCTTCCCATTTTCTCTCCCTGCCAAACGGGTTCGTCCGGCACCCGAGGAATGCCTGGTGGAAGTGGCAGAAGCTGGCCTGCCCACCCTGTGTGTCTAGTGACACAACCAATTGCCATCTCTCTGGCCAATGATTGCGAGAGATGGCCCCTGAACGCGCTTCCCAGTCACGACCTAAGTCTGTTGTAGTGGAGGTTAGTCAGTCGTTACGTTGTGTCGTCATCGTTCGTAGTCGTCCTGTCCTGTCACCGTTCATCTATAGAAGGACGGCCCGACCGGCCATCCACACACCAAATAAAAAAATTATTCACTCATATTAGAGTAGAAATACCCCATATCCTTTTAAAAATTCTTTGGTTGGCTCATCGCCCTATTCACTTTATTATAAATTTTCTTTTTGTCTTAAATATACTATTCAATCCTATCCTTTCTGCTAAGAATATATATATATTTTTTTTCTTTTTTGACACAATTGACTCAAAAGGTACTCACGGTTTTTTTTTTTTTTTTCTTATATACGGCTTTCTGGTCCCCCGGTGTCCTGCCGGCAGCACGATGAAGGATGTACACTTTATTCTATTATGGAGTTCAACGCGACGTTCGACACTATAAATTCTCAGCAGAATTCACAAAAACTAATTCTAATCTTAATTTACCTTAATATTCAAGAATTTTAACTCAAAAATTTGAATTCACACAAAGCAAAATCTGAATGAAATTAAAATCAAAAAAAAAATATGCAGCCTCAAAGAGTTCACTGTCACTCAGAAGGAGTGGTATCTAACACTTTAGAAAAATTTTAATTCTACTTTAGATTCTTTCACTTTCACTGGTGTCCCACGGAGCACCTCCTGGAACGTTGAATTTTTCTTTTCTCGTTGGGGGAGCACCGTTTGCTTCCTGTTCTTATTGCGGACCACTGCTACCGCTACCCACTGCCTGCACCGGACCTTGTCCAGTTGCAACGGTGTGTGCCTGAACCGGCCCTGACAGAAAACTGCAAGCGACAGAATTTCTGGGGCCTACGCCACTCCGCTACACTCACTTTATGTCTGATGTCTCCTGCGTTTGTCTCCTGTACTATGTGCTCCCCCAGTTTTATTTGTTGTCCTCAGGTTTGCTCTATTCTTTCCAAGAAAATCGAAAATCGACAGAAATTAATTTTCTACAGTAGGTCTTCGCCTCACTGTATTTTAGTGCTACCGACAAATTCTTTTCTCAGCTGTGGCGACCAGCTGTTCGCACTTGACTTCAGGAAATGATTTTCTTGGGGTCGATGTACTAACCCGTTTCATTTATCTGGGTTATCTGTTTCCCATTGTCCTACTTTTCCCCTTCTTTTCTTGTTTCGACTTTGTCCTCTCTTCGTCAGTCTTTTCCCCTTTCCTTTGTCATGTTTTGTCTTTGTCGGCTATGGGTAGTGTTTTCCTTTTTTTTTTCGGGACATTGAAATGAGAAATTTCCCTTTCCAATGTCCTACGTTTCGTCATTGTCAGTTACAAAATGTTCGTTTTGAATAAAAAAAATCCTGAGCGATAACATCCATAAATACACTAACCTGACTTATACTATTGTTAACTGACTTACCTAACATACTTAATATAACCTACGACCCTTCTCACGTAACCCAGGAACAAAATTTCTGACCAACACAAAAATATATATAAACATATAATATCAAAATAATGGACAAACAAATTCTACGTTTTTTTTTATCTCATCCCTGAACCACAGATAATTTCCCGATCGCCATTAATTTTCTTGCGAGAGAGAGACGGGTGTATCTCCCTCCCTCATGGCAGCTGATTGTTGACATTTATTTTATTTTCTAATTTTGCGAGGCGAATCGCTGTGTTTTTTTTTGTAGTTACCTTTTTTCTGTAATTTTCTTCAAAAAAATAAAGGAAAACCCACCCTTGGACTGGGGTGGGTGTGTTTTTTTTTTTTTTTTGGATTGCGCCAGGGATGTGTAATCTTCATAGATACTAGTAGCCCGAGTGCTACTAGCATGCACGATTCGCAAACCTGAGTACTCGATGCCAGGAATACGCCTACGTACTAAACACACACCCTACACACTTCAACCACTCTCCCCGCGGGACTGCCGTTAGGTATTACTTCGCGGGGCTGGTTAGCAATTCATGCTATGCTTCTTGTATTGCTGCTTCTGATGCTTCTGTTGCTTCTGCTGCTCTTCTTAGCTTTTCTATTCTCCGCAGCTCTTTTTGTAGAGTTGTTACGAAAGAACATATTGCCATCCAATTTTCTTCCAACCGTAACATATGGTCGAGGAGTAATGACGGACTTGGCAGAGTAATTCTCCATGCCGTGAAACGTGTGCAGTAAAACACTGCGTGCTCCGTATCCTCATCTTCACCTGGGCATTCCGGGCAGGATGGTGAGTTGTCGTGTCCGAATCGGTGTAGATATTTGCGGTAGCCAACGTGGCCAGACAGGAACTGCGTTAGATGGTAGTTGCAGTCTCCATGCTTTCGACTTATCCAATCTTGGATTGTCGGTATAAGTTTGTATGTCCATCTGCCTTTTGTTGTATTAGCCCAACGAGCTTGCCACATAGCTGCTGACGCTGCCCTTTCTTCAATTTTTATCACCTTGATACCAGTGGCGTCGTGATGACTCAATGCTCTTCTGTTATATATCCTCAGCATTTCATCTGCGAGAATATCGATGGGGACCATTCCAGCTATGACAAATGCAGCTTCGTCAGAGATGGTTCGAAAGCCGCTGATTGTCCGTAGCGCACAGAGTCTGTATGATGACGATAGTTTCCTTTTGGTCTCCTTCGTCCTCAGTGCCTCCGCCCAGACTGGGGCGGCATATAACAGAACTGAGGTGATAACTCTAGAGAGTAGAATCCTTCTAGCATATCCAGGTCCACCGATGTTAGGCATGATACGCGAGAGAGCTCCCTGCATTTGCGATGCTTTTTTGGTAACAAAATCAACATGCGTTTTAAACCGTAGCCTGTTGTCCAGCATTACTCCAAGGTATTTAATTGCCTCTTTCGACCTGATGGTTTGGTTACCAACCTGAAAGTTGGCAAATTCGACAGTTTTCCGGCTGGTTATAAGAACAGCTTCTGTTTTATGGTCAGCTAGTTCTAGTCCGGCGGATACTAGCCAATCTTTTATCCGGGCAATTGCTTCATTTGTAGCTGATTCTACTGCACGGATCTGTTTAGCTACTGTCACGACTGCAATGTCATCGGCGAATCCAATTATCGTTACTCCCCCAGGTAACGCTAATCGTAGTACTCCGTCGTACATGATGTTCCACAATAGTGGCCCTAAAACCGATCCCTGTGGAACTCCCGCAGTTACGTTGTAGTATTTTACGCCTTCATCGGTATTGTACCTCAGCTTTCTGTTTTTGAAGTAGTTCGTCACTATCCGTAGCAGGTAATATGGCGTATCCATCCTGGCAAGTGACCTTCTAATAAACGACCAGTTCGCAGAGTTAAATGCGTTTTTAATGTCCAGCGTTACTACTGCACAATACTCCTTTGTGCCGTAGAGCCATCTTTCTCCTTCGATGGCACCTTTGGCGATATCGACTACCGCTCTTATGGCATCAACAGTAGATCGTGCTCTTCTGAAGCCAAATTGGTGATCTGAGAGGGCTCCTTTCTCTTCTACTACTGCGAGTAATCTATTATAGATTATCTTCTCGAGGATCTTTCCCATGGTGTCTAATAGGCATATTGGGCGATAGGATGATGGTTCTCCTGGGGGCTTCTTTCCTTTTGGCAGTAGGACCAAATGCTGCGTTTTCCATTTTTCGGGAAAGGTTCCTTCTTCAAGGCACTGCTTCATTGTTGTTATGAAGAGGTCTGGTCTTTTTGTTACAGCTGCCTTTACTGCCTTGTTCGGGATGCCGTCGGGTCCCGGAGCCTTGTTGTCACCTATCTTGCTGCATGCCCTTAGCAGTTCCTCGTGAGTAATTAAAGGAATATCTTCTGGATTGACTTCTCGTATAATATTGCACATAGCAGCAGGCCTTTGAGGGAAGAGGTACTCTACTATGGATCTCAGCATTATCGGACATGTTATTTGAGGAGTCCTATAGCCCTTTAATTTTGTCATCACCATTCTGTATGCCGAGCCCCATGGGTTGATGTCGGCTTCTTGACAGAGACGTTTAAAGCATGCAGTTTTGCTTTCCTTAATGGCTCTATTTAAGCTACGTCTCGCCAGTCTAAGGGTGTCCAGGCATTGTTGGAAATCCGCCCTCCTTCTTGATCGTTGGACTTTACGCCGGGCTTGCAGACATTTTGCCCGGAGTTCGAATATTTCCTCGTTCCACCAGTAACACGGTGATGTGTTCCTGGTGTTTGCTCTCCTAGGCATTGATGCGTCGCACGCTGTGGTGATGGTGCCTGTGAGGTGGTGAGCGAGGGTCTCCGCTGTTCCGCTTGGAGCTTGATCACCGTTCAACATCTCTTCGAATGCATCCTTATCGAAAGATCTGTCATTCCATTTTGGGCCAGTAAGTTTTGGGAGCTGGACTGGTTTTTTCCCTTTTATTTCCAGTATTATCACCTGATGGTCGCTGTGTGAATATTCCTCACTGACCCTCCACTTTATGGTTTTCAGGATGGAGTTGCTCGCAAAGGTGATGTCAATAATGGACCCTACTCCAGCCTTCCGGTAAGTATTTGTCCGGCCCTTATTAGCAATGCCTATCGCTAGGGGAGCGAATGTCTCCAATAAGACCTGTCCTCTGGTGTTGGTGAGCCTGCTGCCCCATTCTGTTGCCCACGCGTTGAAGTCTCCTCCTATAACCACTGGGGCTCTCTGGAGCGCATCCGTGGTTAGATTATCCAGCATTAGTTGGTACTCGCTGGCCGTCAAACTGGGTCGGGCATAGCAGCTATAAAAATGGATCCCATTTATTTTCGCCCGCACGAAGCCGACTGTTTGGTCGTTTGTTTCTTGAAAGGCATAGCGTCCACACATCCATATCGCCGCCTGTTTTGCCTTATCGCAGATCCAATTGTTGTTCTCTTCGGGACATTTATATGGTTCACTGATCATAATAACGTCAGCGCTTTCGTCCTTGGCCGTTTGTGCTAGGATGTCCTGTGCTATTCTACAGTGATTAAGATTTATCTGTAGAATCTTCATGGTATTTTGCTTGTAATAGCTCTCCGAAATACTGGGCATTTGCTACTGCCGGCTACATGCTGCGCGGCGTCCGGGTGGTCTTTCTTGCAGAACATGCAGGATGGATCCTTGTTGCAATTCTTCGCTATGTGGCCTTCTCCTCCACATCTCCTACATAGCTTGGAGCGGTCTTCCTCGCTTTTGCATTGCCAGGCAAGATGACCAAACTCTAAACATTTGAAGCACTTTTTAAGGAGGGTTCGTTCGCGCATGCGACAGTTAACCCAGCCGATTTTAATCCTTCCTGCTTCTAACAGCTTACTTACGTCTACTGCGGGAAAGCTGATCGTTGCTGTTTGTGTTCCTCCGTACGCCCTCCGCAGGGACAAAATATCTGCCGGTGAAACTTTCACTCCAAACTGGGCTTCGATTGCATTGATTACGTCGTCTATAGTCGTGACCTCATCGATGTCTTTGATCTCAAGGGTAGTGCGATGCGTAATCGAACTTACATTCGCTTGCTCTGCTAGAGCTTCACTAATGACGCCTTTAAATTCGTTTGTCTTATTTCCCGTCTCCTTGAATTGTATAAGGAGGTCTCCCTTCTGTGTCCTCCTGATTTTAGTTACCGCCTTTCCCACTGTTTCCAGTTTGGGGTCTGCCTTCACCTTGCGTAGTATCTCCGCGTATGAGAGGGACCCCGTCGCTTTAATGACGATAGCGTCAGGTCTAGGTCTTTTGACCTCTTGTTGCTTCTTTTTGGCGATCTTCTTTTTGGTGGTATTTACCCATTCTTCTTCTCCTGCCGCTTGCTTCTTGTTTGTGGCTGTAACTTTTTTCTTAGGTCTGACCACTGGGGTCTCTACGCCGGTGGTCTCATCCTTCTCCTTGGTGTTTATCAATGCAGTTTGTTTTTGTTTACGCTTTGGCTCCGAGCGCTTTTTGCCTGCAACATCGTTTGATGTATTTTTCTGCGTCTGTTTTGGCTTCGGTGGTTCGTTGTCTGCCGCGCCACTCGGTGGCTGTTGCTGTTTTCGTTTTGGCTCCGGGGGTTCGTCGTCTGCAACTTGCCTTCTCTTGGGTTCAGATGTTGTTTTTAGCCATGGCGAAGTTTGCGACGAGTTGTTCCGGCGAATCACTTGCTTTGCTTCCTCATCGTGTAGCTGAATCGCCGAGAGCTCATAGAGAGCTCTGATGCTTTCGATAGCATCTCGCATCGCTTGGTGGATTGAACGCCTTTTGCCATCTTCCAGCATTTCTACCAGACCTCTAATTTGCTCACCTAACTTGTGGAAGTCAGTTTTATGGGTTGGTGGTTCGACCGTCACCTTTCGTATTGCGGGTGACTCGCGTCGTTCCGCACTTCTTTGTGATGCTGCTACTTGGTCAATTGGTGACCTCAGCATCCTTGATCCCCTCTGGAAGGGGTTCTCCTCATTCTCCTCTACTTCAATTTCTCCGGTGTTTTTGTTTGTTTTTGTTGTAATCATTTCTAGTGGATCCCCACTCAAAGCCGCTATCAATGTTCGAATGTGTAGTCACCTAAGGATCCCATGGTTGTCTTTGCAAGCAGTGAGGCCATGCGAGGGTTGACACAAGCCCTTATGGGGTTTTGTGCCAGAGCCGGATCGGTGCTAACCAGGAATGTTACATCTGAACCTACACCACCAACTTAATGGTGACGAAACATTGAACGTACTTTTAGGCCTGCCAAGGTTTTAACGGGATGGAGGCGCTTGTAGCATTAGCCTGAAAGCCATTTCTGCAAGATTTCACTCTTGCTTACTCAGGTAACAGAATACTACAAACGTCAGCCCTCATAGCTGTCATTCCAATTCGTTTTCCAGTATGCCATAATTAAGACCTTACTGGGCTCAGTCTTAATGTTTTAGGGTAGTGGTTATGGTTATTTATATATATATATATATATACCTATGTATATACATATATATATGTATGTATATATGCAGCATCCCTTTCGGGCAAAGAAGCTGCGCATTTTACGATGTGGCGGGTTTGTCCGGATCTCGCCATTTTCTCCTTTCTGTATCCCTCGTAGCCACCTTGAGGTGGAAAGCACATATATGGAAGACGGTGCTTACTCGTCTTGTCGCAGAGAGTTCATAGGGGTTCCTTTAACCTTTTCAGCCAAGCCCTCCTTCTCTGCCGCTCTTGGTCGGGGACTGCTTATTGGGTATTCGCAGTTAGCCTCCATTTCTGCAGGCCGTTCACTATCCGCCACCTGTGACCCCCACAGTCGCCTGAGCTTAGCATCACCAGCCCGCCCGGCTTGGTGTCTGTGCGGGGTGGGTGTGTGCGCATCGCTTTCTGTGCACAAAGGTGCACAAGGAAGCAAAATAACCCTAAATCCAAAAGGGAACCTGGCTATGGGAGGGATGATGTCCGTAGGTACAACGGACAACAGGTATGTTGGAATTTGTTTTCCTTTTTTTCTTTTATTATTAATTGGTCCATCGAAACCCCACCCCTGCAATGTGATGTGCGTGTGCGAGGATGCACAAGGACAGGTAGGACAGAACGAGAGGACGACGACGACAAATACCATCGTGGGATCGCTGGAATAATCATCTGGGATCAGGTACATCTTTTAATTTTTCTTTTCCTTTTTTTTTTTTTTTTGTTATTGGACGGGGTACAGGCCCTCGTAACAAATCTTAGCGACGAAGCCTTCAGATTCGTTTGGGTCCACACTTGGGATTGACGTGACTCTCCGGTACTTTCAAAATAAATTCACGACTATTCGACTTGACACCGACAAGGCTAAAGTTCATAGATTTGCACATCTGAACTGCATCTCGCGTGACAGCGACCGCCTGCTCAATGGTATCATGGCTATTGAAATAGTCGTCGACGTACATTCCGAACATCATTACCTCAAAAATGTATGCAGTGGGATCCTTAGAACTATCCCCGTTCCTCCATAGAAAACGTTGACACTGTTGTTCCTCTGGTTTTATACGAATCCGGTGAAACATCTCTTTCACATCAGCGTTTACCGCCACTTTATGCTCTCGAAACTTAAACAGGCCTGCATGAAGCGGAACGAGATCATCAGGACCTTTCAGGAAATGGGTGTTTAACGAGACACTATTGACCTCAGCAGCCACATCAACCACGACTCGGGGCTTCGGCGGAAATTTGTTAGGGTTGTGGACAATGTGGGTGCGTACCAAACACGCGGATTCTTTCTTCAACTCTTCTGTAGAAGCGATTCTTGCGTAGTCCTTCGACAACAACTCTAGCATAAAGTTGTTTTTCCATCTCAGGAAGTTCGGCTTTCTCTTTAACGACTTCTCAAGGCTGATGAGTCGGTGTAAAGCTATAGGGTAGCTGTTAGGGAGTTTGACGTCGTTAGAATCCCAAAGCAACCCAATCTCGTAACGGTTGTCCTCCAGCTTCAAGGTCTGTTCCATGATGTCCAGTGCCCGACTAACTTCTCTGCTTACTAACTGCCCCTTTGGAGGCATTACACCAAACTCCTCTGTTGAAAAGTGATGCCTGACTAGATCATGGAGATCGTCTTCTGTCTTAATAGCATCGTGAAATAACAGGCGCATAGTTGGCCTAGCTACTTGGTTAAGGGACGATGCACTGACCGAAAGGGATGACTGTCCGAACACAATCCAGCCGAGGAGTGTTTTCAAAGCGCATGGTTCCTCATCATTCCCATGCCGCTGTCCATGGCCCATTAGAAATTTTGTTTGATTCAAACCAATTGAGATCTTCGGCTTAGCATCGACCAGGTCTGTCAGCGGAAGCCCACGGAGATACGGATACAATGCCTTCAGCTTTCCCACATCGACTGACTAACTGGGTAGCCCTAGATCCCCAACGGAATAAACGCCCTTTAGGAAATGGCGCTTACGTCTCTTAACTCCAGATACAGAAATGTTCGTTCGAATCGCCTCTTCAGACCAAGACACTCCCTTACTGCACTGAACAGTCAAGACCTCAGAAGTGCCTTCTAGATCCAGTTCATTAAAAAGATCCCGATCCAATATTGTCAAACTAGAGCCGAGGTATACATACATACGTATAGAGCTAAGGTATACACAAACTTGTTATTGTTCCCATAAATCCGGATTGGAGCAATCTTGTAAAAAACAGGCAGATCAGTCCTGGCGTGGGAAGACAAGAAATTTGGCTGAGGCGCGAAAGGAACCGCCGCGGTGTTCAACTCCTTGTCCATGTTGGAAAACATGGGATGCAACAGCTGATGATGTCGCTTAGTACAACCATTGAGGCCACAAATCCTTTTTTTGGAGCACGATCGCCACTTATGCTGCGAAGGGTTCAAA
The DNA here is from genome assembly GCA_963082735.1 of Pocota personata. Taxonomy (NCBI): domain Eukaryota; kingdom Metazoa; phylum Arthropoda; class Insecta; order Diptera; family Syrphidae; genus Pocota; species Pocota personata. The sequence continues at coordinate 19,441,570 of OY720433.1, forward strand.
CAAGTGAAACAAATTAACTTCTCTCGTGCGAAACCTAGCCTCTGCTCCGGTAACATTGACTTTAACTCATCACACTGCCATAAGGGATGTTGTTTGCGGCCATACACACCACAAAGTGCTTGATTAGCTGTGGATGCGACTTGTTGATGTGTTAGCACTTGACGTGTAGGCTTTGAAATTTGAGGTTTCCTACTAGCCGCTGACTCCAAGGGCTTCACCAGATCGGTGGCAAATCAACCACCTTCGCGGTGAGAAAATCCGCAAAGTCTTTAAGAGAAGAACGAGGGATTGATTCTTCCCTCTTTCGCCAGTCTTGATACAAACTTGCCCCTAATTTACAAGCAAGATCCGTGAGTACATAGCCAATGTAGAGTTCTTCGTGTTTATCCATCGACTTGATATCAGCTATGAAACCATTAACTCGGACGGTCCACAGATGCAGATTCGGATCACAACGAGACTTTAGTGGTGGAAGTTTGAGCAGGTCCGTAGTTAGGAGTCCAGCCCGCAACGAGTCCATTATGACGACGCCTGAATACTTCAGCCGGTCACTCACCAGCTGATAAGCCGCGCCCTTGTTCGCCTTTCGTAAGCGCACGACATTCTCTTTATTAGAGTACTCGTACTTGCCCTCAACTGTGGCTGACTTAAAAATCTCCTCAAAATACGGCCACTCCCTCTTGTTGGGGCCGAAGAATGAAGGTAACTCCTGTACGTTGCTCCTATTCAAAATTGTCAGCAAACTGGACATCTCACTATGCTGAATGGACGAATCTTGAAAACTCCCACTAGGATTGTTGGTCCCAGTAATACGAGTAGGCGTCGACTGAAGATGGTCAGCGAGCTTTGCACAGTCCACATTACGATGCTGAGAACTCTTCAAAAGAGCCTGATGACTTGTTTGGATGGTGCTTAACATTTCTAACCTCTCATCAGGAATTTTGACATGTGATCGAGACATAATGCACCCTCCTCAGTTGCTTCCACACAGGTACCGGCAATACAAAACCAAGGCATCGCCGTGTCATATTGACTGGGGTCAAAATTAGAACACGAATAATGCCACCACTTCTTGCACCGATCGCAGCTCACCATGTGAGAATCATCCGCTCTTTTACACTTGGCGGCACTGCAGCTATGACTGTCTCCATTTCCACCCATCTGGTAGACAAAATGATTTTGGTGTTTTGTAATCCAAAACGAAATACGTGCACCAGGGATGAAATATAATTTTGTAGTTGCCCCAGCTTCCAGAAAATTCCGGCTATGAAGATCGCTTTTATAAGTTCACCAAGAATTCCCAAAAATAAAGGAAACGTGAAAAAACCAAACTTGGTGAACAGCGATTTTATTTCCTGGTAAATAACAAGAATAGAATTCAAGGGATTTGCCGTTTTACAATGTAAAATAAGCTACTCACATCCGTGAATTTGGCCAGCGAACCTCAGCTACCAAGAATTTTTGCCTGACGTCGAGCGCACACGCGATCATAACCCGTATGTGACATCATCGTGACAAAAAAAAAAAAAAAAAAAAATAAATAAAAAAATGAAAGAACAAATTCCATCCATAAAAAAAAATCGATCGCGCGAATTATAACACTCTTAGCCACTTTAGCTTAAAAAAATAAACTTCATTTCAAAACAACTCACTAAGAACTAACTTAATCTATCTGACAAACTTTCATTGAAACCTATCTATTGCGAAGGTGATCGGTTGGCCGGAAATTTGGCAGACGCTGATAATGCAATTTCGATCTCACCTTCGCAATTTACAATTATCAATCTGCGCACTTTAGCGTTTAGCTGTCTGTTGAATCGATATGCTGATGTTGCATTTCCTGTGACGGTTGAATATACTGCTGTGGCGCTTGGGTATGTAACTCCTCCCCCCTAGGTACAAAGCGAGGGTCAGGTAGCTGAAAGGTGGCTGGACTCGAGCGATTGGATCTTCTGTGGATATGGAGGATTATGGTGAATATAGCTGCGAAAAAAGATAATGATTACAAGGATGTCTCTGCGTTTAGTTTCCCAGACTAGGATGCCCATTTGTTTTTCCTGCGAAAATTGAAAGTCGTTTAGTTTCTTGACATTGAATATTTCTATCGTATAATTTGGGGATATGTGATTGTATGAGTCTGGGAAGATGTGGGTCTTGTCCCAATAGATGTTTGGTTTGTGGCTGTAGGTAATCCCGTTGATGTTTACTTCGCAGTTCTCATAGTGTATTAGGGCTGATCCACTTAAAGTTTGTTGGTATTTGTTGCAGGTTGAGTTTATAAACGTTGGAGCAATGTTGATTAATACGATAAAATTGTTTTCCGGTTGGGTGATTGATGCTACTTAGCCGACATCGCTGATTGCACAATTTGCTGGATAATTCTCATTATGTTGTCAATGCATGATAGCTTCTCTGTTGGTTCCTGGTGTGGCGATTCTTGACAAAGAAAGATATTCTCTACTCTAGTGCATTTGAAGTCAAAATACTGAATACTCTGTTCATTAAATAGCACATATGGTTTAACAATTATTTCTTTTGTTCTATTTATGGGTAATGGTACTAGGTGGAAAAAAGGAAAAGTTTTCTTGTGATAGGATCGGGATGCGGATGTTGAAGATTATTTTAGAGCCATTATAAAATGCTTGCAGTTCTAGCATCTCGTACAGATGTTCATTTGATTTGATTTCGATTGAATTGTTAAGGGTTTCTTGAATGAGTGTAAGTTCTTCGGGATTAAGGATCATTTTTGGTATGATATTGACTTTGACTAGGACGACGGGATCAGAAATGTCACGTACGTGGCTTGCTAGAAGATCAATGTTGAAATTAAACTGATTGAGGTACTGTGTGCAAGCATGTCGGAATTGTTGCGAATTAAGTTAGCTGTTCGATTTTGGTAGTATTCAAGGTAGTCTTTCATTAGGTCTTGTTGTTGATTAATATATGTGGTTATGTTCAAGTTTGTCTACGTTAGTTTTGTGTTCGTCAAGGTTAACTATGTTGTATTTAGTCGTTTTTGTTGTCCCTAGTTGTAGTGGAAGTATTCCTTCGTCAGGTCAAGGATTTCCAATTTCTGAGCGTCTGACCAGGTTAGTCTAATAAAGTGGGATTTAGAAATTGAACTGCAGTTGGTTAAATATTCGTAAGCTATTTTGTTAGTTTCTTTTTCATTTTAATTCTTGGCTTGTGAAATTTCCTATTGTCAGTTAAAAGTGTTACTCTATGATTTGCCTTAACCTTATGCTTAGAGAATCTTGGGGTTAACTTATTTCGTCTACACTCTTTTCTATAAATAGTATCGTCGGCGTTTATGTTTAGTTTTTATATTCTCTTACTTACTGATTGTTCTAAATTATCTTTTGTTTTTGGAAAGAGTTCGTCTTGAAATTTAGTAAGTTTGGTAATATATTCGTGTCCGTCTTTATACTTCAGGTTTCTGTAGAATTTAAAGGTGCGTCTGTAGAACAATTCATAGGGTGTGAGTTTGGTGGCATAATGTATAGCATTATTATAAGTAAATATAGTTTCGCTGAATATTTCATCGTGGTCTATATCCATTTTCTTTTCTTTAGTTGTTGCAAGGATTATGCGTCAGATTTCAGTTAGGGTAGAGTGGAGGCGTTCCACTAGAGCGTTGCTTCTCGTTTGTTGAAAAGAAGTTATATGAAGTTGAATTTGGTAGCGATTACAAAAGTCTTTAAAAATATTTGAGGTGAATTCCGAGCCCTGATCACAGACAATTTTCGATGGGGTGCCGTGTAGGCTGGTATAGTGTTTAAGTGATTTTAGAATAAGGATGCTATTGCGGGAAAGTATTGTGTAACCTGCTGCAAATTTTGAAAATTTATCTAAGATAGTTAAGATGGTTTTGTTATTGATTGTGTATATATCAATATGTAGGATATCAAGTGGTTTAAGAGGTGTTTCAGGTGTTTCGTATTTTACTTTTTGTGGGCTTCTGTCATATTTTAATAGTTGGCATTTATCGCAATTGCTTATAGTCTCAGTGATCTTGTTTTTCATATAGGGAAAGTAGTGGGTCCTGTTGAGATGGAGAAGTGTTTCTTCGATACCTCGATGGTTGTTATTTTTATGATAGTCTCTGATCAACTTTTCCTGATTTTCTTCAACTTGTCTTACGTCTTTTAAAAGATCTATACAACAGATAAGTCGAAAAGTTTTGTTGCAGAAGAAGTAAGAATAGATGGATTGTACATATTTTGCGAAAAGTTTCATCACCGGTGTAAATTGCATTAAGTTTTTTGGGAGAAAGAAATTGTTTAAAGATATCTATGATTATATCTTTACTGAATGTATGAGCTCTAATAGTTCTGCGTTTTTTATTTCTGAATATGGTTTCTAAAGACATGGGTGATCCTGTGCTAGATTTCTGAAAAATATATTGAAGACTAAATTCGTTTTTCGGATATTGGGATACCGTCATCTAAATTCTTTTGTGCGGAATGCACAGTTAAACCACTGGTACTATTGACTGACATGGTATCGTTAACATTTACATCAATATTCTGAAAGGTTTTGGATAATCAATTTTAACTCTGCTAAGGGCATCCACATTTGTATTATTTTTGCCCTTCTTATATACTATTTCGTAGTCGTATTCTTCCAATCTTAAGCGCCAACGTAATAATTTTGAATTAGGATCCTTTAAGTTCATGATCCATGTTAGGAGTTTGTGATCTGTTACGATTTTGAACTTATGACCAAAAAGATATGGTCTGAAATACTTCGTAGCCCAAACGATGGCTAGAAGCTCTTTTTCTATGGTCGAGTAATTGCATCCGTATGTGGTTAGATTTCTGCTAGCAAAACATATCGGTTTGTCATTTCCAATTGGACCTTGTGATAAGATGGCACCAAGAGCAAAGTTACTCGCGTCTGTGATTAGATTAAATGGTTTCGAAAAATCCGGGTATTGTAATAACGGATCGTTAGTTAAGATGTTTTTACAATTTTGGAAGGTTTTGATATACTCATCGTTGATTTCTATTTTCTTATCTTTCTTCAGGCATACAGTCAGAGGTTTTACTAATTTTGCAAAGTCCTTAATATATTTCCTATAATATCCTAATAAACCAAGGAAAGCTCTTATTTCCTTCTGTGTACGAGGAAGGGGAAATTGTTTAATGGCATAGATTTTATCGGGGTTTGGTTTAACACCTTGGGTTGTGACAATGTGCCCAAGAAATGCAATTTCTTTCCTTAAGAAATCGGATTTTTCTAATTGTACCTTTAGATTGGATTCTTTTAGTTTGGTAAATACTTTCTTAAGATTTTCTAAGTGTTCCTGCAATGACGTTGAGAATATAATAATATCATCTAGATAAACTAGGCAACATTTTCCTACTAAGTCCTTAAGAATGTTATCCATGACACTTTGGAATGTCGAGGGTGCATTTTTTAGACCAAATGGCATTCTTAGATATTCATAATTGCCTCTGTCTACGGAGAAAGCCGTTTTACCGACATCCCTCGGATCCATTTCGATCTGATGGAATCCGCTAGCTAAATCCAAAGTCGAAAAGTATAGGCATTTACCCAATTTATCTAAAATAATATTTGGTATAGGGTACCTATCAGAAACTGTTTTCTCTTTTAGTTTCCTAAAATAAATCACAAGCCTCCATTTTTGCTTTCCATTGGAGTCTTTCTTTTTCGGTACGATCCAGACGGGTGAGCTCCAAGGGGAGTAACTGTGTCTGATTATACCTTGTTTGAGCATTGAGGCAATTTGTTCTCGAATTTCTTCCTTATGACAGTAGGATAGCGGAATGTTTTCGTATATATGGGCAAGTCATCTGTGGTATGGATTTTGTGCTTTATTTTATTGGTAAAACTGAGGTTTTGTCCCTCTCTAAAATAAATTTCTTCGAATTTTTTACAAAGTTTTATAAGACCTTTCTTTTCTTCTAAGTTCAAGTGCGAAATACGAAGGAGTTCTGTTATGTCAGAATGTGTTTGAGGCTCGTCAGGGTTAAAATTGTAATTATTTGCTTCGATGAATTTGGAAGAGGTTGTTCAATAAGGAGGTTTCTATCATTGGGAGAATTATTACAGATTTCAACTGGACAATACGAATCTTTGGCTGTGTAAATTTCTTCTGATATTAGCTGTGTTTTTTTGAAAGCTAGCTGGGCAGTAGTTGGCAGTAAAGACGAATTTCACACGCAAAACAAATACAACAACCGACTGTCTACAACTGTTGATTTTCTCCGCAGTCAAATGCGACTTGCTAGGAATTTTATGATACTTCATTGCCAGGCGGTGCTGAAAGTAATTTTGTTACTTATAGATGCTGGTGCCACTGCGAAATCGTTCGGTTCCGTGGGGATGTGTTCGTAAAGCTATGTGTAATGCATGAAATGCTCCTGATTAGCCGTAAAATAAATTGGATTTAATATCTTATTAATTTAATAAATGCTGTGAATTCGTTTATTGTTTTATTTTAGTTATATCACTTTACATGTTAAGCATGCAAAATATGAGGTTCAACACATTCGAAAAGATTAATTTAACTCCGGCGCACACATTTTCTTTTCATAGAAGTGAACCTCGAATTGCCATAATTATTTTATGACATCAAGTAATTAGTAATAAGTAATTAAAGCGTATAAAAAATGCCTAGATATTTTTTTTTGGAAATTTGAGTAATAAAAAACGCATTTTCTTGTTGATTATTCGGCATTCATCCATCTGTATAGGACGTGTATTCGTTAGACTATTTCATTTGTTGTTAAAACCATACTTTGGAGAATTTATTGAATGGATAATTTACAAAAGAGGTATGAAATTATAACATAGTTGATTATATTTGTGAAACATCATTTAATAATTCAAATTACAAATTTTATGTGGAATACTTGGTTCCTCCAGTGAGGAGGAATCTAAATTCTTGGAAAACTTTTTCGACAACACTTCGACCTCCGAAAATTCAGCAGAGGAGACGAAAAAGCATGCATCATGGATTGGCTCAAGGAAAGAGTTCTACATGTATGTGTGGTATATTAGCAATACCATCGCTTGCAGACAACTGGGGAACTTGTTTGGAGTAGTAGTAAGTCTTCCGCCTGGATAGCTCTTCGTCGTGTTTGCAAATGGCTCATGGAGAACAGAAGACAGTTAAATGGTCTCAAGGGGATGCTGTGGCATATAACTGCAGTAATTTTGAGGCAAAAAATAAAATTCCTGGAGTTCTAGGTGTAATCGATTGAACGCACATCGCGATTGCAACTCCAAAATTGAATAAAGAGTGCTCTACAACCGACACCACAACCTCACAATAATTCTGCAGACAGTCGTTGATCCAGACAAAAAATTCATCGACATTTTTGGTGGTGAACCTGGATCCTTGCACGACAGCAGAGTGCTTCGAAGATCAGCCTTATGCAGAATAACCGACACACATTATACACGTAAGCAGCTGTTTCCTTCAGATACTTTCATCCTGGGTGACTCAACGAATCCTGCTACTAACGGGTTAGTGCCACCATTTAAAGATAATGGAAGACTTAGCAACAGCCGTCTTTTAATTATCTACATTCTGGAACGCGAATTGTAGTGGAGAATGCTTTTGGGTTGCTGAAAGGAAGATTCAGAAGATTGTTAAAGTTTACTGAGCAAAAGGACTTACGTTCGGTGACAAAAATTGTTTTAAGTGCATGTATTATGCACAACATATGCATCACAATGGACGATGAATACTCAGCCGAAGTTTTTGAAGAAAATATTATTGGTGCCGAAATTAATTTAGAAGATTCTGTACCTGGTGCAACTGTAAATAGACGACAATCTTTATTCAATGATCTAGTTGAAATCATTTGAAATCAAAAACATTTTTTACTCAATAAAATTAAGAAATTTTGGATCCTTAAAATGTATTTTTTATTATTTGTTTTTTGTTATTCTATTTTTCAAGAATTTGTTTAATGAGGTCAGTTTGCAGAAGTATAGCCGCATTATATTTATCTTTATTTTTTTTACTTGGCTAATTGTTTGCACAGATGCTAGTATTGAATTTTATTACCCCTTTTTTCAATTATACTAGATACTTCTGCAAACTAGAAAATATAGCTCAAGTTTCCAAAACAAACTATCAGAACATTTTAGGACATTTTTTATACGCCTTAATTTCTTATTACTAATTACTTGATGTCATAAAATAATTAGGGCAATTCGAGGTTCACTTCCATGAAAAGGAAATGTGTGCGCCGGAGTTAAATTAATCTTTTCGAATGTGTTGAACCTCATATTTTGCATGCTTAACATGCAAAGTGATATAACTAATGTGGGAGACAGACTGCTAGTATTGATACCATGGTATAGCAATACTACGTTCTATACCACATGTCTGTCACTGCAATACTACGTAAAAAGCTAGTATACCATGAAACATACTTGGTATAGAGATTCGCAAATTTTTGCTAGTATACCACCATCTTACTGATTGCAGTGCCAATTTCTCTCTATTGGCTAGTCTTCGTAGCTTCTTTGACAATTCCTAGGTATGCACTTTCGCTTTTAAGTATTTGAATTTTCTTTATATTCATCATTTGGCACAAAAGTGAATCATTTTTATTCAACCTGTCTTGAATTTTTTATTTTTATTTGTTACGACAGACAACACAAACGTCAAAGTATACTACTTAACGCCAAAGTCATCGAATACTACGAAATGCAGTCTGTCAGGGTCGTAGTATTCACTATACCATGGTATTCGTACCATGATATCAATACCAGCAGTCTGTCTCCACTATAAAATAAAACAATAAACGAATTCACAGCATTTATTAAATTAATAAGATATTAAATTCAATTTATTTTTTGGCCAATCAGGAGCATTTCACGCTTTACATATACGAACGATTTACATGTACGAACACATCCCTACTGAACCGAACAATTTCGCAGTGGCACCAACGTCTCCATATACATCAAAACAACTGCCTTTGACTGCCTGCGAACTGTTTAAATGAACAACTGGCCAGCTAGGTTTAAAAAAAAAACGTAGCTATTGTAAGGTCGGGTTCGACAAGGGTATTTTTGATGAAAATATCGCCGTTAGGTACATCTACCGGTACTTTAACAATCATTTTCGTATTAGAGGGAATTACGTGTTTTCCAGAACTGAAATTCAGCTTGAATAGAAGTGGTATCGTGATATTCTTTGTTATCAAAGTTTTATTTTCTAAATCAATTTTCGCACGGAGTTGAGAGCGGATGTCCAGACCTAGTAGGCCATCGAAATATCCGTGGAATTTGAATAAGAAGAAACTAAATTGTCCGGGTTCGTAAAATTCGTAGAATGCGGGTATTGAAACTTTTTCGTTAAGTTCATGGTTGTTAAGAATTGTGGATATTTTAATAGATGAGAACTTTTCGGGTTTTAGGTGGTGAGTAAATTAATGAATGAAGCTGATGCTCCAGTATCGATCAGAAATTTTAGGGGGCGACCAAATGGGGATGAAATGTGTATATAAGGTAAGATGGAGCCATGCTTGTTGACATCTACATATGTATCCGACTGCTTTGTGGGGGCAACTAACCGAAAATTTGTGTCATCTAGTTCACTCATAGCTTAAAGAGCTAATTGGTCTATTTCATCTAAATCTTGGTTATCCGAGTCGTTGTAATATGGGTCCAAATTCAGTAGGTGATTAGGTGGTTTGTGGTTTGAGGTTTCCTGCACGTCGACATTGTGTACTTCTTCGATAAAATAGCGGGGTGTATTACTGCTTCTAGTTCGGCTGCTAACGTTGGATTGCCTATTTGGAAACATTGTTGATTGGCGTAGGTGTGTGTGTCCTGATCCTAATTCCATTGGTTCGGGAGGTGGTAAAGGACGGGGATTGTACTGTGGGATTCGTGGATTTGGAAGGGTTTTGTCTGAAGCCAAAGGAGTCTTGGGTTGGGTGTAAATTTTGGATTTGAGAAATTTTGTGGATGGTTGCGGGTTAATTGATGATTTGGAGGTTGGGGAAAGAAGAAATGTGGTTTATACGTTTGATTGCCGAAAGGTTTGGCATTATGCTGCGAACTGATAGAGAACCGCTGGTAAGACGATTTTTTGTATTGATTTTGAGAACGATAGTCGTATTACATGTAAAACATGTTCTGTTCTTGGATGCAGAATGCTAAAGCTATTGCTAATGTAGTAGGTTTCATTGCTCTTATGCTGGAACCAAGGGGTTCCTTAAGGCCCGATAAGAATGTGTTAAGAGACATTTCTGCGAACATATTTTTTTTTGCTTTAATCACGTTTTGGTCGGTTTCGTGAATTAAAACGTTGTTGTTCATCGTAGCTTGAATCTCGACAACTTTGCTGTGAAATTCTTCTACGGTTCTTGAGCCTTGTTTCAGTAGGTGCCAGTCCCGGATTAGGGATGTTTCGTTTTGCTTATCGGAATAATGTAAAATTAAGTTGTTTTTAATGTCTTCCCATGACAACGAAGTTCCATATAAATTCAAAACTTCATTAGCCTGTCCTTCTACTTTATTTCTAATTGCCCTTAGTATGATTTGACAATAAGGTGTGCCGTCTATACCTCTCATGTGCATTAGTACTTCTTCTACATTATTTATAAAGTCATACAAAAGACGGGGATTTCCGTCGAAACGCGGTAAATCCTTTATTGCGTCAGGGATACGAAGCGTATCAAAAATGGCACGAGTATTGGCCAAGTTGGCAATGTTGGCCATGTTGGCAATGTTGGCAATGTTGGCAACTTTGGGAACATTGGCAACTTTGGGAACATTGGCAACGTTGGGAACATTGGGATTTATTGGTGGAGCCATGTTTTCAAATTCACAAGCGGGTTGGTTCAATTCGCTCATTGGTTCTGGATGCTCAATATGAGCGGAAATCGGGGCTGGGAGAAGATTTCTTGTTTCTTCCCTTTGAACTGTTTCCGGAATTGAGCTAAGGCTTCTCAATAATCTCACAAACTTAGGGTAAGGAGAGGTTGTTCTTTTTGAGGGATTTTTATCGGAAGGCATAAAAGTATGAGATAAAGAGAGTTATTCCTTTCACTTAATTGAATTCAGAAGATTGTTCAAATTATGTTTCAATGAAGATAACATATAGGCATTACAAAATTTCGCTTAACTATTAATTTAAATTGATATACTTTTTGTCTTTCTTTTTTTTTGACTTAGATCACTAATTTAAAAATTTTTTTTCTATATGCTGATTTATCGATATATTTTTATTGATTGCACTGTATTATTACAATATTTCAAAATTTATTTACATATATATATGTATATTTCTACTTGTTTTAGTGAAAAATAATATTTCAATCAAAATTTTTCTTTATACTGGCTTTCTAATTATTTCAAAAATATATATTGGAAACCAGCTCCCGTTCTTCCTGACGTGCACAATGTTTACAATCCGTTCTGCATGGTCTCCGGGACAGTGCATCCGCATTAGAGTGGAGCCTTCCTTTACGATGCTGTATTTCGTAGTCGTAGATTTGCAGCCTTTCGATCCATCTTGCGACCTGACCCTCAGGACTCTTGAACTGTAATAGCCATTTTAAGGCTGCATGGTCTGTGCGAAGAACGAACTTCCTCCCGTAGATGTATTTGTGAAAATGCTTCGTAGCCAAGATCAAAGCTAGAAGTTCTCTCCTTGTCACGCAATAGTTCCTTTCTGGCTTAGAGAGCACCTTGCTAAAGTACGCAACCACCTTCTCTTGGCCGTCATGCACCTGGGAGAGTACGGCTCCTACCCCGACATTACTAGCATCTGCATCCACAATGAACGTTTCCCCGGGAGCGGGGTAAGCCAGTATCGGGGCATCGCATAGCCGTTGTTTAAGTGCCTTGAAGCTCTTCTCACACTCAATTGACCATTTGAATTGTTTTCCCTTTTCCGTCAACTGGTGCAGGATCTTTGCGATCCCGGTAAAATCCTTCACGAACCGTCTGTAGTAGGTGGCTAGGCCCAGGAAGCTCCTTAGTTGGTGTTTATCCTTGGGGACTGGCCAGTTTTTCACCGCTTCGACCTTCTCTGGATCGGTTCTCACTCCTTTCGCTGAAATTATGTGTCCCAGGTACTTGACTTCCGCTCTAAACAGGGCGCACTTCTTGGGGTTGAGCTTCAGGTGGGCACTTCGAAGCCTTTGAAACACATCCCTTAGATTGTCTCGGTGTTGCGCAAACGTTTTTCCAACGATGATGACATCATCCAAGCATACCAAACAGGTTTTCCATGTTAACCCTTGCAGGACACATTCCATCAATCGCTCGAAAGTCGCCGGAGCATTGCACAGCCCGAATGGCATTACCGTGAATTGCCATAGCCCATTTCCTGCGGTGAAGGCGGTTTTCTCCCGGTCTTCTGGATGGATCTGTACATGCCAGTAGCCACTCTTCAAGTCGAGAGTGGAAAACCATCGGGCTCCTGATAGTGTGTCGTCAATCCGTGGCAGAGGGTAGCTATCTTTCTTGGTGACGTAATTGAGCTGCCAATAGTCCACGCAAAACTGCTTTCATGAAGCCTATTCCGATGATGCACTCGTCGCATATATCTGCCACCAGAAACGCATGGGAGAATGTCAGTCCCGCCAGAGTAATCGTAAGACGAACTTCTCCAAACACCTTCGCCATTTCCCCTGTTGCAGTCTTCAGGCAGTAGTTGTTGGTGTTGTGCAGCCAGGAGCTTTTGACGATATCTCTTCTTACAATGGAGGCGGTGGCACCTGTGTCGATGGTGGCTACGCACTTCTTCTTGTTGATTAGTGCCTCCACTGTCAGGCTCTTGTTACCCCGTTTGGTTTGCAAAACTTGAATGGTGGTCCTGGGGGCCTCGATTCCAGTAACCAACTTCTGCCCCGCGAAGTTGGTCCTTACGCATTTCCCGACTGCTGGTTTTGGGAAGTCTGACTGACAGGATGGATGTTATCACCGCCAGATGCTTCCTTTCTGCTTCTCCTACTTCCGCAATGTGGACAATTTCCTCGTCTAGGTGCACTTCTGCACTGCCGTTGTAGGTGTCCGGTTTGGTTGCAATTCCAGCAACGGATTCCACGACGGACATTTCCCTGACACGGTGTATTCCCTGGTATGCTTGGTCCGCAGCCTTCATTGACAAAGCGAATGCCAATGCCTCGGGGAGTGTTCGCTTTTCAGCCATCCTTACAGCCATTTGCAATTGTCTGTCCTCTATGGCCTGAATAAAAGCTTCCACTTCCATTTCGTTGATAAGCTCCTCACCGGCTTTAGGGTATGAAAGATGGGCTAGTCGCTCTATATCCGCTTGCAACTGTTGGAGCGTTTCCCCCTTTTCTGGACTCGACTACGCAGCTGAACCCTGTACACCTGCTGCATGTGTTCATCCCCAAACCGCATCTCGATAGCCTGAACCAGAGAATCGTAGTTCTGCTGCTTATCTTCCGGGATGGTCTGCAAGAGCTCCGCAGCTGGACTCCTCAGTGCAAGTGTGAGTGCAATGGACTTCTCTTCATCGTCCCAGCTATTGGTCATTGCGGCCGCTTCGAATTGCCTTTTATAAATTGGCCATGATGTTTGACCATCGAAGATAGGAGGCTGCATCTCCTTTCTTCTCAGACCGTCAGTGGAATATTCCCGTGCTTTCTGTCTCTTCACGTTGCTGAGCTCCTAAGCAAGATTTTCGACTTGCTTTCCTACTATCTCGAATTGCGTATCCACTTTTTCAAACTGAGTCTCTATCTTCCCGAACTGAGTTTCATGTTTCTCAAAATTTTCATCGAATCTAGTTTCGACTTTTTCGAGTTGCGTCTCGACCTTCTCGATTTTCTCTTCGATCACTTCGAATTTGGATTCCAAGTTCTTGTTTTGCTCATCAAGTTTACTTTCCAGAGCATCTAGAGAATTCTTTTGTTCGTCCAGCTTAAGTTCTAGAGAATTCCTTTGGTCTTCTATTGCTTTCTTTTGTTCGTCCATGACTAACTTAAGTTGCAGGAGCAGACTTGTTATACCCGGATCGGCTGCTGTACTTGCTGGTTCCTCTTCCACGTCAAACTCTATGTCGTGCGGATTTTCACCTTCCTGCGTTACTGCTTCTTCCAGACGAATCAGTAGGGCATCTTTTTCCCCAGTTGTGTCGAGGTTCCGCTTACTGAGTTCTGCCTTTAGTTGAGTTATAGTTAGTTTTCCCAATTTGCGACCCATTTTGCGCAACTAATTAACTCAACACAGAAATCGTTTTTTTTTTTTGCTTGTGCAATTTCACACCACGGAAATAGTTATTCACAGAATAAGTTTTATCCCGCTTATGACACCAATGTAATATGCGAGCTACGGCTCGAGTAGATAAAACAATATTCTGTGAAATTGTTTCTTTATTTTCTAGTCTATAGAACAATTCAGGTTCACACTATACTATTCTTCGCAATTCTTTTCTTACAATGTCTCTTTCCTCTCAAATCACTTATCTCCTTTCTTCTACTTAATTCACAAATCCAAACTAATTACTTCTTCTTGTTAAATCTCAACTTTCAATTTATCACAAGATTACAACTTCGTCCATTATCACTTTTCTAATCTCTTTCCCACAGTTTAAAAACTACTGCTGCTTTCTCAATCGCCATCTGTCCTTATATAGCAGAAGTTTCTGATAGCCAGAAACTTCTAGCAAATTCTTCGACCACTGGAACAAGAGAAATTCTGATGTAATAATTCTTGCAGTTATAATTCCCTTTTATCCCTGATATTATCCGTCTCTTTCGTTGACATGAGCTGTGGAGACTTCATCCCAGACACGAACCTCGAATGAAAGGACAGTTCGAACCAAAATTCTGCCTGAATGAAAAGTCACTTAGGAATTTGTTGCATCATACTTTTAGGGAGCGTAGTTATTATTATGCTACAATATTTTTTATTTTTGTTACTCTACGATAATAAATTGACTTCAAAGTACCTACCAGAGTATAAGGAGAATTGTTTTCATTGTGAAGAGATCTCCGGTACGATGATGATGGTTGATGATTTCCAGTGAATCCGCTGGTTATCTTGCTGTAGAGCCTGGTTGAGTTTCTCGGTGTGTTGATTGATGGCTGGCTGAGTGCTTCCCGTAATTCGGTCACATAGAATGGAAATTCACTGTTATTTCGCAAAATTCACGTAATAGTACGGGAAACCGCCGCGATTATACTTCGAATTTACGAGTTAAGATTAACCGAACTACCCGACTGCGCCAATTACAAAACTCTTAGCCACTTTAGTTTAAAAAAATAAACTTTGTTTCAAAACAACTCACTAAGAACTAACTTAATCTATCTGACAAACTTTCATTGAAACCTATCTATTGCGAAGGTGATCGGTTGGCCGGAAATTTGGTAGACGCTGATAATGCAATTTCGATCTCACCTTCGCAATTTACAATTATCAATCTGTGCACTATGCACTTTAGCGTTTGGCGTGTGTGAACTGCTGTTGACGATGGCAATGACCGGATGTCGGGTGGCTGTCTGTTGAATCGATATGCTGATGTTGCTTTTCCTGTGACGGTTGAATATACTGCTGTGGCGGTTGGGTATGTTACTCGCGCGCCTAATCAAATTTAGTTCAGTGCAGTGGAAAAAATAAATAAATAAAAAAAAAAACATAAACACAATTCAGTGCCGGTGCATCCCATCTTATCACCCCCACTCACTCGCTGATGCGCTTTTTCGTTATCGCATTGGAGCATGTGCTATATATGTACATACTTCCAGTTGCGATGACTGAGAGAGTGTAACATTTGATGCATAGCGGACTGTGAATGTTTATCCGAATAGCGGGCCTTAGCTGATTGTCGTTTGGGCATAGCACCTGCGACAGTTTGTTTTTGAAAACTATTCTTTGGATCTACACTTCACTGTTTTGCTTAGTTACGTCAGAGTTGTGTCTTTTTGTGTTTCTATGTTGTAGTGATGAGGGAATTTAGGGTTGATTTTACCAACATTCATGGGCTTCGAACGAATTTCTTCGATATGTAAGCCCACGCCCATTCCCATAAACCAACTGTTCTGGCACGAAGCGAAACACAGGTAGTGGAAGAATCTTCCGATTTGATTTCTTTCCCCACCGTGGCTTCGCCATTTATGTCCGTAGTGATATTGCTTGTCAAGTTCCACCAAAATATACCCACTGTTCCAACCCGGAATTTAATTTCAAATGGCTAAAATTCACCATCCGTAAGCAAATAATTCACTACTGCTTTATTTACAGAAGCCCTAGTGCGGACAGCAACTCAACTTTTGATGAATTTGATGCGTTGTCCGATTCCATCACTCGAATTGTCTCCTTGTATCCTCATACTGAAATCGTCATTGCGGGCGATTTCAATATACACCATTCGGATTGGCTTTAACATTCTGGCCAGACGACACCCGAAGGAAGGTATGTTGAACTTTTCGCTGAGATAAACAATTTGACTCAGCTTGTAAACGAGCCTATACAAATACCGAATATTGAAAGTCATTCCGCCAACACTTTGGACTTGTTTCTAACTTCTCACCCTGATAAATACACCATTGATGTTCTAGCGCCTCTAAGTCGGCCTTACCACAATATCGTATCAGCTAAATTCTCGTACTCTGACCGCACAGTTAAAGAAAAAACTCCTAAAAGAAAAGTATGGTCGCTATGCTTCCTCGAAAGCGACGTGCATGCCGCTGCCGATATGATCACTAACACTATCCTCTTATGTATGAATGACTTTATTCCTAACAGAATAAAGAGCACTAAACTTAAGGCAAACTCGTGGTCTCTTTGAAAGAGGTAAGTTTTCGGTCTTATAAAGCCAACAAATCTGAGCAAAACCGAAAAAAGTCTAAACAAGCCAGAAAAGACTGCAATGCCCATATTCGACGTGTAAAATTCTTACATGACGAAAAATTGAGGTAGAAAATCCTACAATGTCCCAAAGGTAGTTAACGTTTTTGGTCATTCGTCAAAAATATTAAAAATTCTGCCTCGTCTGCCATCCCTTCGCTCATTTACAATGACATTCCAGCCGTCAGCTCCTTAGACAAAGCCAATCTGAGCTTTGTACAATCGCTCTCCTCACCTGACCGTCCGCGTCTACGACCGTGTAATCACTAGATCCCCTCTCTCAATCGGCTTAACCTTCGTAAACCATTTTGGCCGTCGGCTGATGGTCGACAAATAGGCTTTCACCCATTTCTTCCAGGAAAGATAGGCCATCATCTGTGAGCGCTTCCGGTTCTTTCTTCGTAGAGTTTCTTAGCTGACTTTGTTGAACGAAGCATGCTCTATAACACTTGCTTAATCGATAGTACTAGACGCTCCCATGCACTGCCCATGTGAGGTGCAGATGGTGGGTTAAAGTTTCAGGTCGGCTCAGCCGTCGTAAATTGCGTAGCCACTTTTCCCAAGTTCAGTTTTGCTAGTTCTTCGCGTAGTTCCTTTTCGCTGCCTCGAAAGTTGGTTCCGTTGTCGCAATAAATTCGCAATATAGTGCTTCTCCATGCCATAAAGCTCCTAAAGCCCGTAATATAGGAGTCTGACGATGGGCTGTGGGCCAACTCGATGTACACCGCTCTAATGGTGAGGCACGTAAAAATGGCATCCCATCTCTTCTCGATCCATCTTCCAACGGTTACCATGACATGACCAAAATAATCCATGCCTACAAAGGAGAAGGGACGGCAAAAGGCACTCATCAGTGAGATAGGCAGATTAGCCATTTCTGCAACGACAGGCCGGGCGTCTTTGATTTTACAGAGTTGGCAGCTTCGTCGAACAGTCTTGAGAATTCTTCGAAGGTTAGCTATGAAATATTTCTGCCTGATCTCGTTAAGTGTAGTCTCATGATTACAATGACGAAATCTTCCGTGGCAGATAGTCCACAATGAGGAACGTTATTCGGTGAAGTTTCGGGAGAATGATCGGTGTTTTACAGTCTTGGCCGACATACTCTGTGAACGAGATGCGACCGCTCATCCTTCATCGTCGTCCAAAAATGGCGAGAGTGTTGCTAATGGACTGCTTATCGACAAATGGTTCAATAACCCAAAGCGTAACGGAGACTGGCAGAGCTATAGAGAGGCACTTACACAGTACAATAAAGAACTGATTAAAGCTAAAAAGGAAAGCTTTAGAAGATTTTGCGAGGCAATCATTAGCACTCCTGCTGCAGCTAGACTGCATACAGCTCTGGCAAAATCGGGTGGAATGCAAACGTCTCTAAAAAAAAACCCTGACGGTAGTTTCACTAACAATGAGGAAGAAAGAGCACTACTGCTCTAAGAAACACACTTCCCTGAAAGTATGCAGAATACAAATGAAGAGTGCACGACCAACATAATAAGACCTCGGGAAGAAGATTGGAAAACTGCAAGCACATTCTGTTCCAGAGGGAGAATTGAATGGGCAATCAGCTCTTTCAAGTCACCAACGTGGATAGTATTACACCAGCTCTCGTACAGAAGGGGCAATAAAGACTACTACCATACCTAGTCAGAATAATGAAAAGTAGTCTCGCACTGGGATATAAATATTCCAAAGCAGTGGAGATGGGCAAAAGTTGTGTTCATATCAAAAGTGGGGAAAAAGGACCCAACACAGCCGAAGTCTTACAGACCAATCAGCATAACATCGTTTCTTCTCAAAACAATGGAAAAGCTGTCGATAACTACGTAAGTGAGGTCGTACTAAACACGTCCCCACTTCATTACCGTCAACATGCATATAGAGCCGGCAGATCAATGGAGACGACTCTTTTCCAGTTGACGGAAACCATACAGGTAGCTCTTGAAATGAAAGAGATTGTTGTCTGCGCCTTCCTAGACATCGAGGGGGCATTATAATACTTCACACGAAGCCATCAAGAAAGCCCTAGACAGAGAGGAGTCAGTAGAACAGTATCTAAATGGATGTACGAGTTGCTGAGAACAAGACCAGCTGAAACTCAGACGTCGCGTAGAATCATTAAGGTCAACACAACAAGATAATGCACACAAGGAGAAGTGGACTATCTCCTCTAATGTTGAATCTAGTTGTGGATGAACTTCTTGAAAATTTGACCAACCTCGGAATCAACTGTCAAGCCTGTGCTGATGACATAGTACTGATTGCCAGAGGAAAATTTGAAGGAACACTTTGTAACATCATACAAAGAAGTCTAGAAGCAAATAAAGAATGTTGCTGCATAGCTGGGCTCAACATAAACCTGGGAAAAACTACCATAGTACCATTCACAAGGAAAAGGAAGCTTGAACTGAAGCCAATTCAGCTGTCGTTAACGGAACTGACACCAATAAAAGAAGTGAAATATCTGGGATTACACCTATTTAGTAAACTCATGTGGAAAAAGCACACAGAAGAAATATCGAAAAGGCCGCCCGTGCTCTCATGGTATGTAGGAGCCTAGCGGGTAAGTCTTGGGGACTTAACCCGAGCATTCTACGATGGATGTATATCGCCATTGTGAGACCAATGATCGCATATTGAACGAAAGCGGGAGCCAAATGAACTAGTCTAGTCAAAAAGAGGAATACACTCACTAAAGTGCAAAGACTGGCTTGCCTCTGTATTACAGGGGCCATGAAAACATGTCCAACTGCTACCATGGAAGTATTCATGGAACTAACTTCGATTCGTATTGTAGTTGAACAATACGCAAAGCGGACGATCCTAAGGATGGCAAAAGACAAATGCATCAATTCAGAAAATATGATGTACTTCTCAAGAAATTCCCCCTTCTAGCAATTCCTAGGGACGATAGTATCAGGAAATTTCACTTTGATAAAAAATTCTGTACGAAGTTAAGTAACAATAAAGCTTGGAGCAATTAATCCATAATATACGGATTGAGTAACCACACAATAAAGTGGTATACGGACGGCTCGAGAACTGAAGAAGGAACAGGGGCAGGTGTATTTGGGCCAAGAACAAAGTACTCTGAACCTATGGGCAAAAGTATCAGCATCTTTCATGCTGAAATATACGCTATAGATAGATGTGTTCAATTCAATCTCGAAAGAAGATGCAAAAAATGCGACATAGTAATATTGTCAGACAGTCAAACAGCTATCAGGCACTTGACTCCCATTTCATTCGAGCAAAAACTTATTTGAGAATGCCTATACAAACTTAATGAATTGGGTAGCAGTAACAAGGTAACCCTTTATTGGATCCCTGGCCACGCTGGAGTAGAGGGCAACGAAGAAGCAGACTCCTTGGCAAGACAAGGAGCTGCAGAATCCTTTATTGGAACTGAACCATTCTGTGGAATAAGAAACCACACTATACGCGAAGAATTCAGAAAGATAGAGAAAGAAAACAGGGCGTGAACCTGGGTCAATATTCCAGGTCTGAGGCAAACTAAGAAACTTCTGGGACACTGCAACTGGAAGAGATTCTAAGCGTGCATCTGCCTGAACAAGAATAACCCACGTATCCTAACAGGCTTTCTAACGAGAGACTAGGTATAACAAACGAAGGATTTTGCAGATTCTGCAATGAGACCAGTGAGACTCCAGAACATCTTCTGGAGTCATGTGGAGCACTGACCCACAAAAGATTGAAATGCTTGGCAAGTACCAACTATTAGTTGAGGATATACCAACCATAAACTCACTTCTCATATTCAGATTCCTAAGAGAAACTGAATTAGTATTTTTAGTATTTTAGTATTTATTTATTCAATTTGACATCATATATAATAGGTATTACATTATCTTTGTTCTATAAATGAGAATAACATATACAAAAAAAAATAAAAGTTAGAGGAAAACGATTAAAAATGTGCCTTAGAAGTGAAAAAGAAAAAAACAATAATTCATTCATAATGACAATTTAAGATTGTTGTGAGAGTTCAATAAAAATATAAATTTGCACAAATAAAATGAAAGAAGTAATGATTTCCAAGGACTAGTCTACATATCTAAGAGCTAGAGTTACCTGACATAAAGCCTTTTGATTCTGAGAGGGAGTGAATTCCAGAGGCGGATGGCGTTGACGAAAAACTGTCGCTCAGAAACTTAGTATGAAACACGCGGGGGAATCAAACTTAAGGAGCGATTTGATTGTGAGAAATTAATTTTTTCAAATAAATATTTTGGTTGTTTGCTGATAATAATTTTATGTAGAAGCTTAAGTGTACAAAAGTCAAGATATATGTCTAATGTGCACCCAAGGATATTTTGGCATATGCAGATACGTGGTCATAACGCCTCAAATTATAGACATAACGAGTTACGTTGTTAAATGCAATATTTAATTTTCTTCTGATGTTAACATTGTAGCAGTGAAAAATGTCACAGCAGTAAGTAATGGTAGAGATCGTACTAGCATTAACTTAGTATTAACAGGTGTAAAGTGCTGTGACATAGAAAGATTTCTAAGTGAACTATATATCCTACCAATTACTGCCCAAACTTGCGTATCCCAATCCAACGTACAGTTAAACCATAAACCAAGGTTTTTAGCCTTCTCCACAAATTCAATAGGTGAATTCCCATAGTATATAGTAGGAAAATAATTTACATTTAACTTCGTTCTATTAATGATCAAGCACTTGGATTTACAAGGGTTAACCATTAAAGAGTTTTCTTCTGACCAGCATCGAATACTTTGGAGATCATCGTTGAGCTTATAAGCCGCATCTTCAACAAGTCCAAGCAACTGTACATCATCCGCATACATGTGTATATATGAGATTTTAATAAATCGAGGAAGATCATTAATAAAAAGGGTAAAGAGCAAAGGTCCGAGTATAGAACCTTGAGGTATACCCGCAGATATTTCGATTAATTCGGACGCTACATTATTTACTACCACTGCTTGTTTGCATCCATGGAGATAAGTAGAGATTAGATTAGAGGCAGTGAACATTCTAAGTTTAGAGATGAGTCCACCATGGTTCACCGTATCAAAGGCCTTAGAAAAATCTGTAAGCGTCAGAAAAGTTACCATGTCATTGTCCATAGCAATTCGCAGATCTTCTGTTACTTTAAGTAGAGCAGTTGTACAACTGTGACTCCGTCTAAATCCAGATTGATTTGAGCAGAGTAACTTTTTCACTGGAGGAAAGCAGAGATTTGACAGTGTATCAATTTTTCTAAAACCTTAGCTAAGAAAGGAAGAATAGCAATGCGTCGGTATTCAGCTGGCGAAAGAGCTGAAGTTTTCTTCTTCAGGATTGGAACAATTTTTGATATTTTCCATGTACTGGGAATAATGGACGTTGTTAAAATATCATTAAACACGTAGGTTTTTGTCGGGAGAAGATAAGGTAGAGTTATTTTTATAAAAATAGGATGAATTCCATCAACACCAACATCCTTGGATTTAATTTGAAAGATGGCTCTAAGCACATCTGCTTGCTCAACTGCTTGGAAATCAAATGCGATATTACTAGTACGTGCAATTCTGGAGGGTTCTGTATACTGATAAGATGATGATTGTACACTTGTAAATACGCGATTGAGCTGATTGGGATCAATATCATCCATTTCATTGTTCATCAGCCGCCCAAGACCTACCTCTCGCAAATTTTTCCACAGCGTTTTGGAAGGCAACTTAACATTAAAGTGATTTGCATAATAACGTCTTATTTTTGCATTCACAAAATTTCTTAATTGTCGAAAAACATCGAAGAATTCAGGAAGCCTGTAACGTTTCCATTTTGTATACCCGCGCTGCATCACGTTTATTTTTCAACATAATATATTTCATCAGAAAACCACGGAATAGATGATAATCTAAGAACTTTAGTTCTCTAGAAGCTCAGCATTAATGTTCTTAAAATCCCTATATTCAAACTTGATTTGCTGTCTACTACAGGCAAAGGGAAATGTGTGAAATATAAGATCATGCTTGGAGAAGGCCGAAGCAGAGGTTTGGCTGTAAAATCCGGTTTCAGAGTTACTGGAAACAAATCCAAGAGAGTGCTTATACTCCCGACCGTGTGTAGTGGTAACGTCATTCGCTTGTCAATAATCATCTATTTATTTCGCATGAAATAAATAAAAAAGTCGATCAATTGCGAAAGCTTATGTCAACTTTACTGCGAAGGCATAACACTGGCAGTAGGGCGGTCATATGGCTAAAATGCAACTTGATCGTGGTGATGACATCAGGAGGACGGAAAAAAATACTGTGAATCATAAGCAACGACAAAAGCAAAAACAAACAAGCTCCCCAGTTATCTGGACAGCCACCCTTGGGGTTCACTGAAGCTTAATACCAGCTGAGTTTCAAACCAACTACACCAATCTGTCTTTCTCTCTGTCTCTTCCCCTTTCCTCAAAACGCCCGTGTCCTAAAATTAGTATAAGGGTATTCATAACCGCTGTCACACGTGCAAATTATAAAAAAAAAAAAAAATGCGTTGGGATAGTCGAGTTAACAACTTTTAAACCTAAAGTATTCATCGAATCGAAGAACGATTCAGAGCATTCAAGGTTTAAAATATTGCAATTAAAATCTCCACAGTTGATTGTTTTTGCGAAAGATGGTGAGACAGTTTCAAGCTCATTATAAAGAGGTGAAAGATCAATATGACTATATACAATACAATATCTCAATAGGGCTATCAGTAGGTGAGCTTTGTGGAAATGGTATTACGAACATAAATAGCAATACCACCTCCCATTCTACTATGTCGGTCGGCCCGAAAAATTGTGTATCCTCTTAAAGAGTAATGACTATTATGTTTTTCAATGTCAAACCAGGTCTCAGAAACACATACAACATCAACATCCGAACCAACAAATAGATTTCTATTTTCATAAATTTTTTTGCAAAGACTATGTGCATTAATGTGACATACAAGTAATCCCTTGCGTTGCTTACAAAAAATATTTATCAGTACGCGCAGATTATCAGTAGCGCCATCGCCTCTTGTAGAATATATGTACACTCATGTCAGATTTAAATGAATTTTACGAAATACATATGTATGTAAACAAAACTCTCGCGGAAAAAAGATATACAACAGGAAATGAGTTGTGAAAATTAAAAAAATTATTGAAAAAGGAAAACGAGTATATGGAAGTAAAAACAATAATCGAGCTCGAAGAAATGACTGCAAAAAAGAGAACAATTTAAAACATAGTATTAGCGAAAAAATTAAATTATTTTTCAGACATCTTAATAGCTGCAGCTTACATATCGCATCGTGTATTTTCATCATGATTCGTGACATTAGCAAGTGACTCCAATGAAAAGCTTTCCGAAAGATGTTTTGATTATGCGTGGTGAGAATTTCGTTCAGATAGATACGTCGGTCAGATTGCAGTCTGTAAACAAAGTGGCTTACGCTTAGCTCTGAATGCTTGATTTGCCGATTTGAGCACAGTGATCTTATCTGCGACGGATGAGAATGTAATTATTATTGCAGAATTTTCTCCATCTTCCCTTTGCTTAGTGCCGGTACGCAACTTATGGAAGAGCAGAGCGCGACAAACATATTTCCGAGGTCTTCATTCGCTGTTTTAGGAACACTGTGTAGTATGGCATCAGCGGACAATTTATCACGTTCAATTGCATCAATCTGATTCTGTAATGTGGTTACTTGGTTTTCCAGTTGATAACACCGGTTTGATTCGGAGGTTTGCTCGAGAATTTCAATTCGCACTGTAAGTACAGACATACTTTTATTTACGTCATCAAGACGACTATTGAAATTAGCGACAATTTTATCTAGTTTCTCGACTAGGTTGTTCTCTATGAAATTTTTAATTTTTTTGGTAATTGCGGCTGAGATAGGCTGTTTACTATTTTTGGATGAAAATTTCGTTTCACGAGAAATTTGAGGTTCAGACATCTTTGACAGGTATTTCGCGGGCAAATTTCAGTCACAGAAACTCAGGGTTGAATACCGAAAATTTATAATTAGAAATTCACTATAAATCTTGCAGTATAGTTAAATAAAATGATTTATGCCAACAACCACAATGTTTATGCGCAACTTTAAAACTTTTTTGGAAATATTGGAAATGTTTTTATGGAAATAAAATGAAATCAAATTACTAAGGCGACACTTTCGTTTTTACTTTTCACTATTGGGATTTCTGTTTTATTAGATTAGAGAGGGTGCTCCAGGGTGAACAATCCTTGCCAAGGCAAAGAAAAAGTGTTTGACCCTCGATAACAATTCTGAAGGAATTATATTCTGAGGGAAACTCTAATGAGCGAATAAACCACTCCTAGGTATTAGCAGGAGGCACAATAGACCATTAGGTCGCAGTGCAAGTTAATCCTACACAAATAATAATAATAATACCTTTGCTTTAGCGCACACGACCGTAACATCTATGTTGTCTTGACAGGCGATGCGGAAGTAGGACACAGCTGCATATGCATTCTCGCTTGCATCTACGAACTGTAACTGAACTCTCGAATCCACTTCACCCAGCAATGGAGAATAGCATCTAGGAATCTTTATCACCCAGTTGCGGATGTGGAACCCAGCATTCTGATGAAGTCATCTAAGTAGCCTTGTTCGAGTATACCTTCCACCGCCCTTGGCATACTACTCATGAAGAGCATAGTATTTTTATTTTTTATGTGGTGGGCTATACACGGAGAACTCTTTGCGCCGAAGGTCATAACATTCATCTCGAAGACGCTGTGACTCTGCACGTCACGAGTATCATTCGCCAAGAATCTTTATACATATCGGTCCTCGTCTCGAACTCGCACTTTGTAAAACATTTCAGCAATGTCTCCACACACACCAATCTTTCCGCATCGAAACCTATATAGGACTGGCACTAAGGGCATCAGCTGCTCAGGGCCCTTGAGAAGAAAATCGTTGAAGGAAGTCCCATTGCACTTTGCTGCTGCATCCCAAACAAGCCTAACCTTTGACGGTTTATTGGGGTTTCGCACAATAAATATTGACAGATGCCAAATCAGCTTGTGTGCGATATTCGTCTCGTCCGGCTATATTTTTTTTTGTCACAGTCTTTTGTTACTAGGTTTTCTATCTGCTGATCCAAGATGCTGCGAAGATCACCTTCTGTAGTCGATGATACTGACGAAGTGCCATGGACTGTTTGGTAGGGAAATATAGTCAAACTTCCATAATAGTCCTACCTGGAAACGATCTTTGATGCGGACGGAAGTATCTTCCAGAAGTTTCTCGAGCGAGTCACTATCAACTCTATTTCTACCGAATTCATCGGGTCCATGCACTGACTAACCAAGCCGTGTCTTGGTGGCAATTGGCTGCGACCAGCTACTCCTAAAGACCTTAAGCGAAAAGCCTAACTTCCAGTTGTCCATTCCTATCAAAATTCTTGGACGTGCTCGTTGATATGACGGTATATGAAGCCCAGCCAGATGCGAATAATGGTTGGCTAACTTCTGTCCGGAACTCGTCTGTGGTGGTAGGATAAGGTGCGAACTGTCAGCACGTTATCTATTTGGTATATGCGGCTACCGCCACTCCTGGCAGTGATTCTTAGAGACACTACTTGAGAAGTGCTTTCGATGCGGTTTGTGTCAAAGGTCCACCTCAAACATAGTTCTTCAGTTCTTCCAGATAGTCCTAATAAGCCCGCGAGTTCCTCGTCCAGAAGGGTTAGCGAAGATCCTCTGTCCAAGAAGGCGAACGTCTCGGCAGTTGTGCCATTAGCATACAAGGTCATCGGCAGAACTCGAAAGAGGACTTTGGGGAGTTTGTGTGTGTGGTGGATTAGAAGCGACAACGTTGACGAGCGGGATGGTTGGAGTTTGCTTTGCATAGTTGTGTAAAAGAACATGATACTTTGCCTGACATCCGTCAATGCCACCTTTACCTCTCGGCACCGCGAGTATAAATCAACTAAGAAACATCGAACGAGAAAGGCGCCAGAGTAAAGGGAATTCTACAAGAACGTGAGCACACAGCCAATACAAAATGATAAGCAAGGAAAGCCGAAATCCCATGCTGTGAAGAAATGCGTAATGGCGGTACCGCAGGGAACAGGGGAGAGGAGGGGAGGTGGTTTAAGTCGGTAGAAATCCGGCATGCTGGTGAACCGATTATTTCTACAGTATCTTTTGAAGATTCCCACCTTCTATAAAAAAAAATTAAATAAATAAATAAAAACCGCGAATATGAATGCCTTCCAAGATATGAACGACACAAATTGTGTTCTCTTACCATCTGCCACCTTCCGGACAATCCAGCGCCTTTGAAAGCTTCGAAATTGGAATTGGAAGTGAGATGGCTAGCTTTTCAGGTGTTACACTCCTTGTAGTTTGTGGTGGATCGGGGTGTCACATCGGATCCATTTCATTTCATTTGTAATGCATTTTTATTGTTACTTCATTAAACTTATAGCTAGACAAAAAACGCTTAAAACTAGCTTAACTAACTTAACTATTCTTATTCTAATTTACTGGCCCTATGCGGGCGCTCTAAGTTAAACCTAATACTTAAAACTATGTCTTTCGACGTAACGAACTTTTTATTTATTTATTTATTTTTTAATTTTAATTGTTACTAAGAAAATTACACAAAAAACTTAGTACATGAACTTTTTTTTTTTTATTGATCTTATATATAAAACTTAACTTAACTAAAATCTACATTAAAATATCTTATTCTACTTTAATCTATCTTACTCTACCTAACTTATTATTAACTTACGTAATTAAATACGTACTTTTTTTTTTTTTTTGTTTTTTTTTTTTTTTTTATTCAGTGCTGTTTTTTTTATATATTTTTTTTTTGTTTTTTTTTTTTTTTAGTTTTTTTTTTTTTCTATCAAAGTGCTGTGATGAAATTTTTTTTTTTTTTTTTTAATATTTTTACAATATGACTAAAATACCTAAACCTAAACTACGTAAGTCGGCGATGGATATAGAACAGCCAACCTTGATCATCAACAGGCTACCCTGGATTATAGGGAAACGACGAAGGAGTTTCCCCTCTGTCGGCTAGCCACCAGAAATGTTCGTACTGACGTTATACGTCATCAATATCGCGACCCGATACCGCCCTACTAAACCGGAGACGCGCCACACTGCCGTGTGCAACGTCTCTGTCGTAGTTTAGTCGCCTATCCACTTCTGTCCGAGCAACGTGAAAGATTAGCGGCACTGCCAATCTGTCCTGGATCAGACCCTTCTTATCAAAATAGAGGAACGCCTCTGGGGGAACAAAGCCGTTAAGGCGCACTCTCTCATGATACTCGTAATTGGGGTAATAAGCCCCGGAGATCAGGTTGTTCGTCGAGCTCATTGCTCTTGCAATGTGTCTTCGAATCAGCTTGATAACGAAATTATCCACTCTTATTAGGTTAGCCCTGTTGTATAGGATCTCATTGGGATAGAATTTTATGTACTGGGACTCTGGCGTTCTATATAAATGAAGGCAAGCCCGAAGGCAAGACCTCTCAAACACCCGAATCTTTTCCAGCAAGCTTGCTCCCACGTTGAACCACACGGGGCATCCATATACGAGCATGGGCCGGATGAGGGCCATGTAGCAGATTACCTTTACCCTTGCATCGAGTTGCTTGCTATAAAAAAGTCTCTTTGTAAGGGCAAAAGCACCTTTGGCTCTGGCCAGAGCAGCATCTATATGTTTGTTAAAATATAGATATTGGTCTAACCAAAGCCCCAGGTATCTGACTACACTTCGACTCGCAAGTGGCTGTCCGTGCGGTCCAACTATTGAGAACTTTCGCCAATTCTTTCTGGTATCCCTAGAGGCGCCAGACAACGGCGTCCAAAAAAGAATGGTTTCCGATTACGGAAGGTCGTATCATTCACCTTGTACACTTCCTGGAAAGTCGCCCCTATAACCTCTACTTTCTCCTGCGGATCTTCGATCACAAAGAAGTTGTCATCCTCTACTGCGTTATCTGGATCTATACCTGCTGTTATTAGTTGAAGATCAACTTCCAGTCATCGCAATATCGCTGAATCTTATCGAAGTCACGTTGCAAGAGAATTGCAATGACCTCGATTTTTGGTCCTGATCTGTACGCGATCAAGTCGTCTGCGTACGCTATGGCATGGTGAAGTGATCCTATCAGATCGCTCGTGTAAATGTTGAAAAGAATCGGTGAATTAACCGCACCTTGTTGCAGACCGTTTTTAATTAGAAATGTTCCAGCAGAAGTCACATTGCCATTTTTGATGATGAACTGTCTACTGGTGAGCATGTTATGAATTATGTACAGCAGTGGCTTGCTTATGCCCAACCTGCTCAACTTGTAGAAGAGTCCCTCTAGCCATACGGTGTCGAAGGCCTTCTCCAAGTCAATCAGGCAGGCACCCGTGCACTGTTTCTTGCTTTTGTTCCATTGGATATCCGATACCAGTTTAGACGCGGCATGTATTGTATCATGCCCCGCCTTAAAACCGAATTGGTTATCCGGAATTATATTACTGTTCTCAGTCCACTTAAGCAGGGCTCTATTGATCACTTTCTCGAATACCTTGCTGATGTTCGGAAGGAGACTTATCGACCGGAGATTGGAAGTGTCCTTACCCCTTTTGGGGATGGGTTGTATCACTGCTGTTTTCCAATGCGCTGGATAATGTGCATTATTCAGCGCATTGTTCAACAGAGTGGTGTAAATGTCCACCGCTTCTAGTGGGAGATGTCTAAGCACAATGTTTGATACTCCATCGATTCCTGCAGATTTCTTCCTCCTCAATGAGTCAAAGATCGCTTGGAGCTCCACCTTCGATATGAACGGGGGATGTACCCTTTCATCGGCGATGACATTATTTGCCATGTTATCGTCATTGAACTCGGTAAAACCTATGTTCTCGGATCGCCAGTGCTCTATATCATTTCGAAGGTAGAAGTTGTGCACAAGGACGCGATTTTCCAGGTCGTGGTTCGGGTAAATGGTATCATTCACCTTGTACACTTCCTGGAAAGTCGCCCCTATAACCTCTACTTTCTCCTGCGGATCTTCGATCACAAAGAAGTTGTCATCCTCTACTGCGTTATCTGGATCTATACCTGCTGTTATTAGTATTTGTCCATTGTTCGTCGTCCGGGGGATCTTAAGATACGGAAGGTCGTTTTGATTATTCCTCCGAAATATTTTATTTATTTGCGGGAACATACTCGGGTTGTTGGATTTTACAGCCCGAATTTTGTTGTTCCAGTGCAAATTTACATAAAGTCTGTAATTTTCTCTAATTAACTTCTGGAGATTTTTAATCAACGACTTCAGGGTCCTAACCTCCGAGTTTTGTCTGTCAGTAAACTGTCTGTACAAGGTTTTTAGTCTCGACAGCAGTCTACTTTTGTGTTGGTGTAGTGCGTCAATTGTTGCATTACGGAATATGTCTGCGTTGTCAGTATGTTGATACCGAGGTATCGTATTGTCCATAGTTCGTTTAATTGTCTCGTCCATTTGTTTTAGGTACCAGTCAATCTCCTCGTTTGACAGATTCCTATTGGATGGTGGGTAGAGCGAGTTCGAGGAGAGTGCTCTTGTTAAAGTTCTGGAGAAGCGAGTCCAACGCGTCCTACTATAATTGTAGGAGTACGTTTGGACAAACTCCTCCAACTCCGCAATTTCGTTGGGAATCGTTATTACGGCACTGAGTCCGCAATGGTCACTGTCATACACAAATATGTGCAGGCAGTTTATAGTTTGTCGGTTCATGTCGGTCAGTTGTAACCGTACGTCGAACAGCATAAGATCCAGATAGGAGCCGCTTCTAGGAAACGACGGACTATCTGTAGCTTTCAAATCGAGTTTATACTTGACACTGTGCCGACCCCACCAATTGAATAGTAGGTTCCCTCTAGGATTTGGTGTGTTATTTCCCCAATCTCTATGTTTGGCGTTAAGATCTCCGGCCATGATGAAATAATTCTCCTCCGACTCCAGCCGTAGGAATCGAAAAAGTGTCTCGAGCTCTGAAATAAATAAAGTAGATTGAGTAGCTTCAGGTGCATAGAATGCGACCAAGTACATCCTCTTTCCACTACGGATAGGGATGCACACGATACACGCTTCCAGCTCCTGGAACCTTCGCACTTCACCGCTGTACATAACTTTAAATTGCAGTTGTTTGCGTATGAAGATCGCAACACCTCCTCCTTGTGTGGAGTTGGGTCGGTCTCTTCTGACAATATTGTATTTATTGTGCCCCAATTTGTGCTTCTGGGATAGCTTTGTTTCGCTAACCATAAGCACATCAGGGGTTTGGTCTTCTAGCAACTTAAACAATACGGCTCTTCGCTCGATCCTAATCAGTGAATTCACATTCACCGCAAGGATCTTCAAGGGTTGCTCCTCGATGTTCGTACCCATTACGACTGGAGGTGCGTTAGGCCCGGCAGAAGTGCATAGATCTGGTCCACCCGCTTCGCCTGCTCCTGTACCTGACGCTGAAGCTGCTCCATCTGCCCTTGGATAGAGAGCAAGATGGCGAGCAAGTCAGTTTGAGCCTCCGGTGCTCTAGGCGCTGGGGCCTGAGAAGCAACCTTCGGTCTTTTCTGTTCCGCGTTTCCCCGGCCTGCCGCCATTTGGGCGTAGGTCACTTGGGGAGTCACGGATTGTGTTTGAATTGGAGCAGGTGGACGTTTCGCTACAACCTTCTCCTGACGAACCATATTTACTTTCTTACTATACTGGAACTTAGGACAACCCCGATAGTTTGCGGTGTGTCCCGAGTTCCTGCATAAAGCACATGAGAGCTGGATCTTATCTGCCACTCCATCCTTACCCAGAGTGCATTCCTCTGCTTTGTAGTTCTTTCCACACTTAACACATAGAGGCTGCATTTCGCAGTTCGACGCTGCGTGCCCGAACATTTGGCAACGAACACATTGTAAAATGTTTTCGCTCCTTCTTAATTTTTCCCTTGCGACAACCTGGTAGTCTAGGAATTTAATACTCCTTAGACATCCAGCTTGCTATTGGGTGAAAGCTGAACTAGGAAGAACGGCAGTTTCCGCTTCTCCCTTTTTGCCTTAGCTGTAGTGAATGGCTTGACCCCTACAAATTCGAGCTCGTTGCACTTTTTCTCTTTAAGCAGCGCAAGGAGCGTCTCCGGATCAGTAGACGGATCTATCCCCCTCAGCAGCATTGTTTGCCGCTTTCCCCCCTTCGGGGTGAAGGAGAAGAACTCCGTCGTCGTATAGGGATACTTAGGGAAGTAATTCTTTAATTTTTTTATATTCTTCCACACTATTACAGTGAATAGAATGCCTATTTTCATTTAATCTTTTAATAGAAAAATTACTGCCTATGGCCGACTTACATAGTTCGATGGTATCCTTCAGCTCAATTTTGTAAGTATTAATTGGAGGCACCTTTGTCTTTGCAGTCATCTTCTGTTGTTTCTGCTGCTGCTGTGTCTGCTGCTGCTGTTTTTGCTGCTTCTGTAGTTGCTGCTTTTTCTGCTGCTGCTGCGGTTGTTGCTGCATTGTTTGCTGCTGTAGTTGTCGCTGCGTTTTCTACTGCTGTTGTTGCTGCTGTTTTTGCTGCTGTATTTGCGGGTGCCTTTGTTGTTGTTGCAGCTGGCCTTCTGGCTGCTTCTGTTGTTGTTGTGAAGCGCCCTGGAGCTCCAGCTGCCGCTCCCTCTCTCTACTGGCCATTTGTTTGGCCTTTATAGCACGCACCCTTTGTTCCAGCTGTTTAATGCTGGAAGTCAGGCTCTCGATTTCTTCATCTTCGTCCTCTGATTCGGAAGACGCCAAAACGGCGAAGCTATTGTTTTTGTCGTCTCCAATGTAGCGGCCTTTCCCACCGTCGGAGATATATGGATATTCGGCCGAGTCATCTGACCTCTGCCGCTTCTTTTCAGCTGCTGCTGTTATTGCTGTGCTCGGCGCCCCTACCCTCACTCCACCTGGCTGCTGTTCAGCTGAAGCTGATGTGGAGGGACGTTTTACGAGGTTAGGAGTAGGCTTAATTTTCCTTCTCCTTTTGCCCTTACTTTCGGTCACCACTGTTACTGGGTGGCCTGACTGAACTGCGTCATCGACTGATGCAGTCACTCCACCCGCTGGTCCCGCTAATGGGAGCGCGGACCGCTCACTTTCCATCACGTGTTTTGTTTTTATTTTAATTTCACTTTTTTTTTTAAATGAAATAAAAAAAAAAAAAAAAAGGCTATAATTTTATTTTCGCTGGCCGGGAATTGAACCAGGGTCTCTGGCTTGATAGACCAGCACCACTGGCCACTTAAATTCACACTGTCTAATTATTTACTTGAAATTACTGCCAATTTCACTCAAAGCCGAAACACGTCTGCGCACTGTGAAAGTCTGTGAACGACTGCCACATCGGATCCGTTACCCGCTGTATGTGCATGTAAATGAGCGCCTCACTTTGATGAACGTTTTCCGTCTGACGCAGGTGTCACGGACAGCGTTGTCACGGTGCATGCAGCCTCAACAATGTTATACAGCCAGTCACTAAATTCCAACAGTGAAGCAGGTTACAATTTTTTCGGAAAGATTGCCCAATTCAACAGGAGATGCGGCGGCAGCTTGTCCACGAATTGCCTTAAAAGCGCTGCGTTGTTGAGGTGTGCTGTGGAGTTTGTTGCTTCCATGGTTGCGCATCCATGGTTGAGTATTAACGATTCTAGTCTGTCGGCTTTTAGAGGTGTTATGAGTCTTGCCATTTCAATCAATGCGTGTATTATTTGATCTGGTTGCATTCGCAGCGTCTTAATGACGTCAGGCATCATGGCCGGTAATATAAGTCGGTGTTTTACTGCTTCCATTGCCTTCGCACAGAGACACTCGTAGGCGAATAAGGTTTTCTCCATTTGAAAACGCTGCGAGCTTCATACTCTGCTCAAAGGAACTGATGAAAACTAGCTTCAGGATTGTTGCTGAACTTAGGTAGATCCTTCGGAATGGCATTTCTTACAGCTCGTTGACTAGAGGAAAGTAACTTACTACCCTTAAGGGGAGATTGTGCTGCACTTCTGTTAAGTTTTAACTGGTTTTGTTGTACTGAACTGCTACAGCCGGCCTGAAGGTGTTGTTTGGTTGGCTTGTAGGCAATACTTTCCACTCATTGTTGCTGTTTGAAGATGATGGCCTCTGCCTCCTCGTCATCCGATTCAAGAGAAAGAATTTGGTATTTTTGTTGAAGATATTGTCGGTTGCTTTGTTCTCGTAACAGCTTCTCTTCCTCCAGTCGTTGTAGGAGCAGCTGCTTCTTCCTTCTTGCAGACTTCGCTGACACTGATGACCATGCGATCGAATTACCTGATGCTGCTGGTGCATTTGGTGGAGTTGGTGCAATTGGCGGCGCTGTATCCTGTTGTTTGCCTGGGATTTGATGCTGCATTGCTGCACTTCTATTCTGTGGTTGGCCACAGAAGCATCGACACCGACGCATGCGAAATGAATGCAGTTATCGCACTCAACCATCTCTTCTGTGTTTGTTTCGGTGCAGGTTTCACAATTATTATTGTTGGCGAATAAATTCTTTGGCAACGACATTTTTATCAAAGGGAACTTTAATTTCAATGTTAAATTAAATATATTAATTTTTTAAAGAACTGTTACACCTGTAACTTGAAAGATAAAAAAATATACTTTTAATAGAAAGTTGTGCTTTTAAAAAATGAGTTTTATTTGCTTTACTCGCCAGTCAAGCTCCAGGGAACGATCCAGAAAACCCCTACCAAAAAAATGGCCCCCACAAACAGAAAACTCTTTAATTTGCAAATGGTTTTGACGTTTAACATAAAAATCATCATTTCGCCACTAGGTGTCGGTAATATTGGTTAGTGCATTACAGGGTGGGTTGCCGCCACCTTTTGATCTAACATATGTTCCTACAAATCCCTCTTTCAATCCCTCTACGCTGGGTATATTTCTTACCAATATGGAAAATTTAGTCTGTGATCCAATTACTTTACACAATTTAGGTTCTGACCATCTACCTGTGTGCACAGAGTTCAATAGTTCTGTTTCTAGGAACAACGCAATAACCTACTATAACTATAAAACTGCTAATTGGAATAGATACCAGTCCTATTTATCTTGAAATCTGAACACCACTAATTTATCTCTTGCTAGTGTGAGTTCTTCTTAGCAAATTGATTGTTTAATAGAAGAATTCGTAAGTAAAATAAATTGGGCGACTGATATTTGCGTTCCCAAAAAGTCATCTTCATCTTTCCTTCTTGGAGACTGTTAAATTGCTAATCGTCAAATTAAATATCAAATTTCTGACTTCAAGAATAAACATTGAAATAGGTTACTTTCTTCATTCCATAAAGGCGATAAGCCTTTTTGGAAAATAACAAAGGTTATTAAGAAAAAAATTTAAATATTCCTCCGTTAAAGGTACAAGATAATTTGTATCTTACACAGGAGAAAAAAGCAAATATTTTAGCTACAACTTTCAGTAATAACTACAATATATCGGCACATCTCATGATGTTAATACTGTAAATGAAGTTCAGTTTGCCTTAGCGGAGTTGTCTGACAGACCTATTACTATTAGCGATACTTTTTTCGTCAATACGACTAAAAGAAAGAAATTAATACAGTGCACCAAGAACAAAAAATCGCCTGGTATTGATAATATTAATAATACGAGTATGCTTTTGAAAGCTCTACCTAAAACAGGAGTTAAATTTTTGACGGTCATTTTTAACTGCTGTCTTAAGTATATTCGCTCAAGATGCTCTAATATCACAGCAAAATTAATTAAATCTAATAGACCAGTAATTTGTTAAATGGAAAATAAAGATCAGTCCGGTGCATGAGATCAAGCAATATGATTTACTCGACGTTATGCTTTCCAAAAGCATATAGCCAATACCATACATAAGATCAACATCACCACTAGGGTTCTGTATCCGTTTATCAATAGGAAATCAAGTCTAAGCATGCATAATAAGATGTAAATTTTTGAAACAATTTTTCAGGCCATCCTACTTTATGGGGCCCCGGCATGGTTTGATTGTACTAAGTCGCACATAAAAAAAATACAAATTTGCCAGAATAAGATCCTTAAAATGCTCCTTGCATTAGCATGGCATTACTCAACCCTCCATGATGTGGCCAACGTCAATTCGATGCGTTGTCCGATTCCATCACTCGAATTGTCTCCTTGTATCCTCATACTGAAATTGTCATTACGGGCGATTTCAATATACACAATTCGGATTGGCTTCAACATTCTGGCCAGACAACACCCGAAGGAAGGTATGTTGAACTTTTCGCTGAGGTAAACAATTTGACTCAGTTTGTAAATGAGCCTACACGTATACCGGACATTGAGAGTCATTCCGCCTACACTTTTGACTTATTTCTTACTTCGCACCCTGATAAATACACTATTGATGTTTTAGCGCCTCTAGGTCGGTCTGACCATAATATCGTATCAGCTAAATTCTCGTACTCCGACCACTCAGTTAAAGGAAAAACTCCTAAAAGAAAAGTATGGCAATACGAGAAAGCCAACTGGAGCGGCCTCAATAGCTTCTTTAGGAGTTTTAACTGGTCGCTATGCTTCCTCGATAGAGACGTGGATGCCGCAGCTGATATGATCACTAACACTTTAGTCTTAGGTATGAATGACTTTATTCCTAACAGAATAAAGAGCATTAAACCTAAGGCAAACTCGTGGTTTGACCAGAGCTGTAAAGAGGCTATCAGGTTGAAAGAAGTAAGTTTTCGGTCTTATAAAGCCAATAAATCTGAGGAAAACCGAAAGAAGTTTAAACAAGCCAGAAAAGACTGCAATGTGTAAAATTCTTACATGACCAAAAATTGAGGCAAAAAATCCTACAATGTCCCAAAGGTAGTACAAATTTTTGGTCATTCGTCAAAAATATTAAAAATTCTGCCTCGTCTGCCATCCCCACGCTCATTTACAATGACATTCCAGCTGTCAGCTTCTTAGACAAAGCTAATCTGCTTGCTGCTCACTTTGCAGCGAGCTCCACGCTGCCAGATATTGCTTTGTCTCCACCTGTATTTGAGAGCGTCAAATTTTCCATGGGACAAGTCCACTTTCGCACTCGTACAGTTGCAGGAGTACTCAAAGGTCTTAACATACACAAATCCGCTGGTCCAGATGGTATCCCCCTATAGTTCTGAAGAGGTGTTCTTCTACGCTGGCAAAACCTCTGCGTAAGCTTTTCTGTCTATCCTACTTTTCAGGGCTCTTTCCGAGTAGATGGAAAACAGCATTTGTCCAGCCCGTCCCCAAAAAATGCGAATCTTCCTCCCCGTCCAATTACCGACCCATTGCACTTACGTCCCTTCTTTCCAAGGTCATGGAAACGCTGATAAATCGTCAGCTTATGAAATATCTCGATTTACGAAAACTCCTTAATGACCGGCAGTATGGTTTTCGTAGCAACAGGTCCACTGGTGATTTGATGGCATATCTCACCGAGAAGTGGAACCAATCTCTCCATCACTTCGGCAAAACCAAGATGGTTGCGCTTGATATTTCAAAGGCATTTGACAGAGTTTGGCGAAAATGCGTGCATATGCGTCCTTGCTCTTCGGCCGTAGAAGGGGAACGGCAACGTATGTTAAACACATTAAATTCCGACCTGGACAGCATAATTAAATGGGGTTCAACCAACCGCGTGGAATTTAATGCTTCCAAAACTCAATGCTGTCTTCTGTCTCTCAAGCGAAACCAAAACCCTCAACCATTATCCATGGATGGTACTTGCATCATTGAATCCGAAAGACTTGCCATTCTCGGTATGTGTATTAATAACCATCTTCGATGGAATGATCACATATTCGAGGTCGTCAAAAATGCTGCAAAATGTCTAGGATTCCTTAAACGGTGCAAGAAATATTTTACCCCGTCTGATCTGGCCTCAACTTATAAGGCATTCATCCGCCCTAAGCTGGAGTATAACGCCCATATCTGGTCTGGTGCACCCAAGACCGTTCTGCACATTCTTGATAGGGTACAAAATCGCGCGTTAAAACTTATAGGTGATAGAGACATTGTGAATTCCATTCATTCATTAGAACATCGGAGAAATGTCTCCTGTCTCTCCGTGTTTTATCGTTTTTTCCATAAAAAATGCTCCAGCGAAATAGCCAGTTGCATTCCTCCCCTTCCAAATTTCACCCGCAATACGCGACATGCTTCGAATGCACATCAGTTTTCCCTAAAGCCTAACTTCGGTCGTACTGTTAAATATAGGGATTCGTTTATAAGCCGAACGACACGAATGTGGAATGATCTACCAAGCTCTGTATTTCCCCATCACTACAACCTTCAAACATTTAAAGCCAACGTGCATAGGCTTCTCCTCTGTTCCTCTTCCCCTTGTCCTTAAAAGCCCGTGCCCTGTAACAGTATAAAGGTATTCATATTCCTTTTGGTGCGCGCGAATTATAAAAAAAAAAAAAAAAGTATTATACCTACATCTTGTTGATAGATCCGAAGAAAATTTCTTCTTAAAATGCTCATTTTCTAAAAACGAATTCATTGTACAGCTTACAAATCGAAATATTATGTAAATTGTTTTTATCGTTTTAATGATATGTGCATACATATATATGTACGTACACGCTATATTTATTTTATTTTCCATATTTGTGTTTTTTTGTGATTAGTGCATTATTAGTATTTAAGATTCATATACGGGTTTTTTTCTAATAGTATTTTTCTTACCTATTTATTATATATATACAAAGTATTATAGTTGTAAAGGATTCAAATTGCTCTTAATTTTTCTTAGAAACCATATTTATTGTAATATATGTATCTATCAAACTACTAATAAAAATTAAATTGAATTGAATTGAATTTACATAAAATGACAGACTTATTTTCAATAACGTTGCTTAAGACTAACTTTTAGATTGACCTTCCGTTTTCCCTTCCTTATGGCTATAGATACATTATTATTGCTTGTCGAAATACAATACTCCCCCCCCCCCCCCCACACAGACAAATTTTTGAATTGGGTAGTACTCCTTTCAGTTAATTGCCCATTTTTCGAAACACTTTTCTTTTTTCAAAATTATTTGGACTTGACTTAACATATTCCTTTAATCTTACATCAACATTAACTTTAGGAAATGAAGAGAAATCTAAATGGATCCTATCGAACGGATGGTTTGCACTAGGCCTAAACTAGTTTTCACTTAGTGTCACATTTTTCCCTCGGAAACTTTTCAGTACTCTCGCAAATATGACATTCCCTTACATACATTTCAATGTCTTCATCAATGCTATGCCACCAAACATATGACCTAGCAAGCATCTTCATCCGAACGATACCGACATGACCTTCGTGTAAGACCCCCAAGACTAAACTCTTTACTTTACAAGGGATGGCTATTCTGTGATTGTAGAAAACACATTGATCCTAACAGAGCGAATTCCTTTTTATAAATATAAACGAAAATCTTCCTTTATTATATTAGTCCACCCAACTCTTAGAAATTTTGGTACTGACGACAAAACCTTATCCTCAGCAATTTCCCTCTGTATCATCTGAAAATCCACAAGATTATCAGAGCTAAAATAATAAATCGATACTTACTCAACTCTGGAGTCAACTCATTGGATGCTTGTAGTTGTAGTTTTAGGGTTAAGTTCTAGTCATTAAGTTAAGATTGCCAAAAAAGAGCAAAGTAGTGAATGTACGCCGGGAGCAAGCGTACAGAAATGAAGTGACTTTCAAACTATATTGTAATGGATTCTGATTAATATCGCTTTAAATATTTAATAACTTTTCTTTAAGTCAGACATATCAATAAATCGACCAACATTTTAATTGATTGTAAATATTAATGTACTGAATTATATGCCTCAATAAAGTATAAGTAAGTAAGTAAGATGCTTCAAAAGAAAATCCACATGACTCATTTTTGAACCCTTTCTATATATGATACAATTTTGTATTGGTACTGAGCCAAAAGTATTGCCCAACGTTGAAGTCTGGCTGAAGCAACAGCAGAATTATGTCTTCTTGGGCTAAATATTTCTTTGATAGCTATGTTATCCGTAACTAAATCAAACCCATGGCGATAAATATACATAGGTGTGAAATTTTTTTATTGCGAAAATTACATCTAAACCCTCTATATGCAACTGAGAGTAATTACTCTCAGTTGCATTTAAAGTGCAAGATGCAAAAAAAAACTGTTTTTCCATACCTTCTACTAAATGAGCTAACATTTTTTTCATTTCATTTAATTTATTGTAGATTTAATTACATAGATTTATAAATGTGATTTAACAAGTAAGAGATTTAGAATTTTACAACACATTCTTTACAACTTTAATACAATAAATAATTAAATAATAATTAATAAATAGACAAGGTTTTAACAATATTTATATACGCATTTGAGGGAAACTTCTACAAATAAAAACCCCCATTTTATGCTTACGAGGGTGGATCAATAAGTCACTGAAAAATTAAATAAGGAACACTATTTTCGGTATAAAAATATTTTATTTTTCAACATATTTAGCTCTATATACTTCATCCAACATTTCTTCCATTTTTTGATGCCCTCCAAATCGGGATTCTGTCCGACTCCCAATTTTGCCATTGCGACTGCGGACTTGTGCGCCGGTGCGTTATCCTGGTGAAAAATAATTTTTTCTTCGCCAAATGCGGCCGTTTTTGCTTCAAATCGGCTTGGAATCGATCCAGCAGCTTTGCGTAATATGCGCTGTTGATCGTTTTACCCTTTTCAAGGTGTGAATGACACCGCGCGTATCCCAAAAAACTGTCGCCATGACTTTGTTTGCTGACAAACCCGCCTTGGCCTTCATCGGCTTCGATTCACCAGGAGAAGTCCATTGTTTTGACTGTTTCTTGGTTTCTGGTGTGTTGTGGTGAATCCAGGGTTCATCCACGGTTACGAAACGGCGCAAAAACTCAGCCGAGTTTTTCTGGAACATTGCCAAACACACCTTTGAAGTTGTCAAACGAATGCGTTTGTTTTCGATTTTGAGCAAACGCGACACCCATCTTGCGGAAAGCTTTTTCATGTCCAAATATTTATGTGAAATCGAAATCACTGAGCCATGTGATAAGCCTGTGGCCTCTTCAAACTCGCGCACTTTCACTCGCCGATCGTCCATTATCAAACCATGGATTTTGTCGACTATTTCTGGTGTGGTGACCTCAATTAGGCGACCAGAACGTTCGCCGTCACTTGTGCTTGAACGACCGCACCGAAATTGAGTAAACCAGTGGTGAATGATTCCAATCGATGGTGAAGAGTCCCCACAATATTTGTTAAGCTTTTGTTTGGTTTGCGTGATAGTTTTTGCTCGCAAAAAATAGTGTTTAATGAGCACTCAAAATTCACTTTTTTTCCATTTCAACTAAAATGCTAGTAGGCGTCTATATAAAATGGCTGCCACAACAAAACTATTTGACAGATCTGTCTGAAAATTTGGGTGCGTTCTTTTGAAAGATGATTCTTGACAAAAAAAAATTTAATTTAAGGTGACGACACAATTTGTGTTAATTTTCATTGACTTATTGACCCACCCTCGTACGAAACTAGATTGCACTTAGTTGTCTTATTACCATAAAGCTTGAATGGTAGGGGAAAAGCGGGAGACTTGAACATACGGGAGACTTGAACCACTCGAAATATTTCACTCAAACTCTACACTGATCCTTCAAGTGTTAGTGCATACGATGACGAGAGTGACCCGCTACCTGGTAACAAAAGGGATTTGAAATCATCAGTTGTGTTTGGTTGCTAGACAGAAAAAGGTGATTTTGTGCTTCAAAAGTAAAAAAAAAAAGTTTGTGATTTACTGCATAAAATTTGTCCACAGCACGGTAAGTACAAACATTAAGGCTTATGTTGTGCTTTTAGTGTTCTTTTTTTCATAGTACTTGAACCACTGTTTAACTCTCCCTCCAGAAAGTGGCTCAAGTCTCCTGTTCGCACTTTTTAACACAAAATAATTAATAACTTTTTAACGTAAATGCAGAAAGCATTTTGCACTGGCACTATGAAAAAAGAACACTAAAAGCACAACCTAAGCCTTAATTTT
The DNA here is from genome assembly GCA_963082735.1 of Pocota personata. NCBI lineage: Eukaryota > Metazoa > Arthropoda > Insecta > Diptera > Syrphidae > Pocota > Pocota personata. The sequence goes on from OY720433.1 coordinate 19,483,494, forward strand.
TGTACTGAATTGATTGTTTATTTTCTATGTAAGGTTCGATTTGAATGTTGCGTCATTTAATCTTTTTTCAGATCAAAAATGCCTTTTGTATATAAAGCAAAAGATGGAACTGCAAGAAGGAATGTAACTTCGAAAGAAACACTTGAAGCTGCTTTAAAATAAGCGAGAGAAGGTAAATCTGTCAGAGAAACAGCCGTGAAATACAATATCAACAGAACGACACTTGGGCGGTACCTACAATGCCAATCGAAGCTTCATCATTTTGAAAACAAAGAAAGCCAATACAGACAGTCACAAGTATACTTGCTAACTTGCAGCAAAATGAAGTACGGCCTGACAAAGAAAGCAGCTTTGTCGTTTGCCTACCAGTATGCTGAAGCAAATAAGAAAAAGATGCCTTCAAGCTGGTTAGTTGATTCTCAAGCTGGAAGCGATTGGTTTCGTGGGTTTTTAAAAAGAAATCCTATAATTAGCTTGCGGGCACCTGAAGCTACAAGCCTATCAAGAGTAACAAGCTTCAATAAAAAAAAAACGTAACCGATTTTTTTAAAAATTTGAAAGAAGTGCGCGAGAAGTGTGCCTTCGAAGCTCAAAGCATTTTCAATTGTGATGAGACAGGATGCACAACTGTGCAGAAATGTCCAAAGGTGCTGGCTTCAAAAAAAGAACGCCAGGTTGGACAAGTTACGTCAGCAGAAAAAGGCACACTCGTAACCGTCTGCTTTGCAGTGAACGCCATTGGTAACAGTCTGCCTCCATTTTTTATATTTCCAAGTGTGAAATACAACGAAACTTTTGTGACTAATGGGCCTGAAGGATCTGGCGATGATGCTTATCCAAGTGGGTGGATGACTAGTAATGGATTCCTCAAATATTTGAAACACTTCACAAAGTTTTCGCACTGCTCCTTAGAGAACCGTGTTTTCTTATTTTAGACAACCACGAAAGTCATATGAGCATCGAAGCCATCAATTTTTCAAAAGCAAATGGAATAACGCTTTTAGCATTGCCACCTCATTGCAGCAATAAAATGCAGCCTCTTGATGTAGCTGTATTTTCCTCATTCAAATCACGTTATAACAGTGCAATGAACGATTGGATGTTGTCTAATCCAGGAAAAACCGTTACAATATACAACCCAGCATCTGTTAAAGAGGCAGTGCCACTTGCCTTCAACCAAAAGAACATTACCAGTGGTTTTGTAAAGACGGGTTTGTAAAGACCATACAACTCGGATATCTTCACCGATGAAGATTTTTTTTGTTCCGCAGTTACCGATCGAACAATGACGGAATCACAAAACGAAGTCATTGATCCATTCGCAGTTCCATTTACTTCTAGCAGTTTACTGACAAATTTAAGAGCTCCATCGGTTGAAGACCAGATAGTTCCGGATCCAGTCCCAGTTCCATCTACTTCGAGCAGTTTTTCAGCAAATTTAAGGCTATCTTTTGAAAACCAACTTTTTGCGAATATTCAAAATTTGCCATCGTCTTCTAATCCAAATTCAGTGCTAAAATGCTCATCTATATCCTTATCGGCTAGTAAAAGTCCAATGATTAGTCCGGAATCGATTTAACCCTTCCCTAAAGCTGGCCCAAGGAAAACAACCAGGAAAAACCAAAATTCTAACAAAAACACCAGAAAAGAATGAAGAACAAAACAATATCGAGCAACAAACAAATAATAAAAAAGGCACCGAAAAAAAAATACTAATAAAAACAGCAAACACATTCCCAAGAAAAAAATTTTACAATCGAGTGACAGTTCCGATGGTGAAGTCGACTATGACGAGGGATTAAATAGCCCTATGGAACAGGAGGAACATAATACAACGTGGTTTTGCTTTGTATGCATAACAGATGATATGATAGATATGCGACTTTACGCTTCTTGTAACAAATATGTGCACGAGATGTGTGTTGGACTAACCAAGAACGATAATGAGACATTTATCTGCCCAAATTGTCACGAAAACTAGTCGGCAACTAGTCGTAAGCTTTAAATGTTATTTATTAATTTTTTGTAATGAAGTTATTTTTAAGTTTTTCTCTTAAATTATTTATTTATTCGTTAATTTTGTGAAGTATTTTTGTTTTTTGTTTGTTTTTTTTTTAAATTGCCAATATAGGAAGGTGAAATGAAATCCAAAAGCTTTTATTATTATTTATTTTGTTGTTTTACTTGTTGAATCTGGATATGTTCAAGTTCCCCTATGGGTATGTTCAAGTCTCCCTATGGGTATGTTCAAGTCTCCCGTAGGTGGGGGAGACTTGAGCCGAAAATCTTTTTTCAAACAATTTGCTCTCAGTAAATAATTTCTGCATGGATTTAGAATAAAAAAGGTTATTCTTGAAGGAGATACATGTAACTTTAAAGTGATTTAACTAACATGCAAGTGAGACAAAAATTTTATCAACGATTTAACAAAAAATGGCTCAAGTCTCCCGCTTTCCCCCTACTTATTAATTAAAAATGTAACAAGGTGGACATTTGCTCTTTCGCATAGTCTTTAAGTTGAGTTGTACCTGGGTAAGTTTAAGATAAGTTTAAGGACTTTATTCTGAGTTACTTGTAGTCTTTTCTTATAACACTCTGCACAGTCGTACCACACAGGTGATTCATATGATAATATGGGTTTAAATATTACTATCTTATTATCCAAACAAAGAAGTAATATTCGGTTTATGAATGGATGTAGTGTCTTTATGGAAATGTTAGTTTGTTTAATAGTAAGAGTAATACCCAAGTACTTGCACTCAACACTCCATTACATCCATTTTATTAAACTTACTCGTAAGTTTAGAAGTGGGTAAGGAAATAGTTTTCCTGCGTTGAGTGAAAATAATTGCTTGGGACTTGGTGGCATTTGTTATGATTTTCCATTTCAAAATATTTTTCAACATTATTTAAGGCATCTTGCAAGGACGATGCAATATCCATTTATTGAATATTGGATGAGAATAATACAGTATCATCGGCGAATATGGCGAAATCCCTATTTGTGTTTAGTTGGGGAAAGTCATCTATATATATATTAAACAAAACCGGCCCTGAAAGGGATCCCTGAGAAACTCCAAATATCAAATAAGTTTGATCTTAAATTTCCGAGAGAAACTGGAAAGAATCGATCTCTCAAAAAGCTTCGAACTATTTTGATTAAAGATTTAGGAAACCTAAGAAGCATCATTTTATGCAGTAGTGCATAATGCCACACGGTATTTAAAGCTTTTTCTATATCTAGGAGTACTTGATTTTTTGGAAGCAAGTCCATTTTTGACATAATTTTTAATTCTAAGACCTGTGCCCAGGTCTGAAGCCAAATTATTCATTGAAATATACTCGTATATCAAGGTCGTTTATGTTATTATCCAAAAGGGCTTGAAGTATTTTTTAAATGAAGGTAGCAGGTAGTTCCATCTTTGGTTCCAGTATTCACTTATTTCTCTTTTAATTTGTTTGTTAAGGTTGCTAACCATATTTTTGTAGTATAGTTGTCTATATCTTATCCAACTACTTCTAGCACTATTTCTTATCCGAATGAGGTCCAATATGTGATCAGACAAAGATTAATTTATCCTTGATGGCGAAGAACGTTTTGGGATAGTTTCGTCAGCAGCTTTATGTTGGTTTGTAAATGTACATCAGCTTGGAAACTATGATTTATTTCACAAACGACTAGATCTTGGCTACACCTTCCAAGCGTGGGGTCACTCGAACTGATACAAAATGGGAAGACACTGAGAACCTAGTTGATGCAGATAAAGTGACTTGCGCTATTAACTCATTTGCGCCATACAAATCACCGGGCTTGGACGGAATACTTCCCATCTTCTTGCAAAAAGGGATAGAATTAGACACCCTAAAGAAAACCCTGGTCAATTTCTTCAGGGGATGTCTATATCATGGATACACACCAACACAATGGCAAGAGGTGAGGGTGGTGTTCCTACCGAAACCCGGGAAAGATTTGTAGACAGCAAAGGGCTACAGACCTATTAGCCTAACGTCCTTTTTACTAAAATCAATGGAGAGAATCTGTGATAACTACATCAGAACACAGATTACAATTCCGCGGCTGTGTCCTAATCAACATGCATATCTCAAAGGGAAATCAGTTGAGAGGTAAGCACCTGAACATCATAGGAGAGCTTATGCAAAACACCCTTCGAATCATAAAAGAATGGGCGGAGGAGAGTGGATTAGAAATAAATCCAAATAAAACGGAAATGGTTCTCTTTACAAAAAAAACCAAAACTAGTGACTTTCACATTCCACAACTCGGAGGAGTATCAGTACAACTCCGTGAAAGCGTCAAGTATCTGGGCATTATATTAGACAGGAAACTGACCTGGAGAAAGAACCTGGAAGAAAGAGTCACCAAAGCAAAGAGAGCATATTGGATATGCAGTAGGGCCATCGGGAAGACATGGGGCTTGAAACCGAAACAGGTCCACTGGATATACGAATGCGTAATAAAACCCATCATCTTCTACGGAGTAGTTGTATGGTGGCCAGTGATGAGCAAAAAGTATGCAAGAGACTTGCTAACTAAGGTGCAGCGTATGGTCTGCCTGGGTATTACAGGAGCACAATCCTCAACACCAACCGCGGCCATGGAAGCGATACTTAACATTCTACCAGTGCACCTCGAAGCGAAGAAGATTGCCGGTATTTCAGCCTCACGGCTTAAAACTATCGGCCATTTCACCGGTGATGCAAATACGGGACATCGAAAAATCACCGAAATGATAAGAGTAATGACACCACTCATCGATTGCCCCAGTGATGTTGTTGGGAAATCGTACACATTCTCCAACAACTTCGAAACAATTTTACCCGCAAGGGAATATTGGACGTATGAAAGAACGACAAGAAACTCCAATGGGATATCGGTTTATACAGATGGCTCTAACATATCAGGGGAATCAGGGGCTGGCATCTTTAGTGCTAACTCACCGATTGAACTTGCTATTCACCTAGAACCATTTGTATCGGTGTTCCAAGCAGAAGTCTACGCAATTATGAAGGCAACCGAAATACTCGCAGAAGACACCAGCGAAGAAAGGCAAATTGACATCTGCTCGGACAGCAAAGCAGCAATTAGCGCGATCACAAACCCCATGTCGAAATCACTACTAGTAAGGGAGTGCAAAACTAAATTGAACTTACTTGCCAGACGCAATAGAGTCCGTCTCACATGGGTACCGGGGCACGAGGGTGTACCGGGCAAGGAAAAGGCAGACGAACTAGCAAGGAAAGGAGCAGGCAATACATAACTGAACCCGGATAGTACAATAGGGGTCCCTCTGACAACTATTAAAACAATAATCAATGATAAGATACGACAGGAGTTCAATAACTACTGGACGAATCTAGACACGTGCAAAGTGGCTAGATCTGTAATAACCAAACCGAGTAACAACACAGCAAAAAGAACTCTTAACTCAAGCAGAACACAATTGAGATTGATGGTGGGACTTTTAACAGGGCACATCTATCTCAACAAACATTTGTTCAGACTCGGGATAGCTGATACAGCAATCTGTGCCAACTGTGAAGAGGAGGAGGAAGATATAGAACACTTCCTCTGTCACTGCCCCGCTACAGCGAAGCTAAGGCTGAAAATTCTAGGATCTCCAAGGATTCCGGATATTACACACCTCAATAAGAAAGGAATCGGGGATATACTGGAGTTCGCTAGACGAACACTACGATTCCCCGATCACTATACGACATAGTTGATACTACCCATGATCCCTAGACCTAAATCCTCTCAATACATAATTCCCAAAACACATCACTATTCCTTACAGTTACGCAGATGAGGGGAACACAACGGGCCCAATGGAGGCCTAAGTGAAGAGCATAAGCTCACCCTCTCAAACCAACCAACCAACCAACCAGATCTTGGTTATTTAGGTTGTTAGAAATGTAAGAGCGAAAATTTGGCCAGTTTGCATATCTTAATATCTTTTTTGTACATTGTTCGGGGCCGTTGATTGCTTGAATATAATAAATAGTAAGTGGTAAGAACTGAGAGCATTTAAGGTGACTGGCTGCGTGAAATACTCAATTTTGTTGGTTATGGAAAATTCAAGAAATGATGGATTTCCAGACGAACTTGTGAGAATGTATGTTGGATTTACGGGATTTATCAGATGGACATCTCTGTGTGAGGTCGTAATATCGCGCAATATATTACCCCAAGTGTTTGCCCTGCCACAACCCCAGGCCTGATGCCTGGAATTTATGTTACCTGCGAACGAAAAGTTTCCCCTACAACTTATTAGTTTCAAAATATAATTCCTATACTTAACCTTCCTTTCAGGACTTTGCTTTTTGCCGTTAAAGTAAATAGAATATGCATTTATACTAGTACAGCTACAACTTCCAAGTTGTTGGGTTTCAATGCACAGTGATTAATTTCTTTCCGTATTAAAATAGCTACACCTCCTCCTTTACTATTCTCTCTATCATTTCTATTGTAGACGTAATTAGGATGAGAAAATGTATTTTCGCTTCTAAGCCACGTTTCTGTCAGCAGAGCTATGTCAACATTGTTACGCATTAGGAAATCAAAGAATTCTAATATTTTACATCGAACACTTCTTGAGTTCCAAGTGACTATTTTAATATTATTAAAAAACATCATGACTATATAGTATATACGTATTTTAAGGGAAGAGTGGTAATCACTCCAACTCCTACTGGATTAACATCCGTAAGAACCACAAATTCCTTACTAGGGTCGTAGAGTTCCAAAAGACTGTTATTCAGTAAAGACTCTTCACATTTCCTGAATGCGTTTTAGCATTCCGGTGACCATATGAACTTCTGACCCTTACGCCTTAAACAGTTTAGTGGGTAAATAACCGAAGAAAGTTTGGTAAAAACTTGTTATAGAAATTTAGTAACCCCAAGAAGGATTGAAGCTGTTGCAGATTACTCAGAGCAAGTGTATCGACTGTGGCTTTAACCGTATCTTGGTTCGGCCTAAGCCCTCACTAGAAACTCAACCGATGTGTTTAACAACTTACACTTAGATAAATTTATTCTGACATTGTTTACTTAAGCGTCGCATAATTTCAAATAACAATGCAAGGCATTCATCAATTGTTTCAGATCCTATTATAATATCGTCAATGTAGCTCTTTACACGATGCAACCCCAGCAAGATCCATAATGGATTGACAAATACTCGGTGCACTACTGACAACAAGAATAAGACGCGTAAACGCAAACAGACCTTCAAAGGTGTTTATAACGAGCAATTCCATTAATGCTTCAATTACAGGAACTTGTAGGTATGCACCCGAGAGATTTATGACGCAAAACACACAAGATCCCGACAACAGAGCAAACATTTCTTGTATCTTCGGAATCGAATAATACATTGTATAAATGCATTTGTTTATCATAACTCTACAGTCAATACATATTCTTATAGAGTCATCTTTTTAGACACTATGACTATTGGGGTTCTCTAAAATTCCTTCGTTTACTAACCGCTCTAGTTCTAATTCGAACTTATCTCGTAATTTAAATGGCAATACTGCGTCTTCTTTTAAAACAATATCTGTCTCAAATCCAGTTATTCGACAATATTTGGAAAATTAGCTTTAATCTCTTTGATTACATTTACCTCATCCGTGACTTGACCGATAGTTAAAAAACTTTCAAACCCATTCCTCCAGTTTATCACCATTGACAACAATTATAGGTAAAGTAAACTTCTGGCCAGAAAATATCACCTCCGAGCTCATAACTCCCAACTCCTCAATTTTGCTACCTGTAATTGATACAAGATTAGAATTATTGGTCACTAAAGTACACACAGAGAAAAACTTATGAGTTGCCTTTTGCCTGCCGTCGAGCGCACACGAGATCATACTCGCATCGTCGTGTCAAAAAAAAAAAAAAATAATAATAAATTTAAAGAAAAAAAAAAAAAAAAAATTCCATCTACTAAAAAAAAAAAAAAAAATCGATCGCGCGCGCCTAATCAAATTCCGTGAAGTGCAGTGGAAAAAAAAAAATAAATAAATAAATAATAATAAAAAAAAAAATATATATATATATAAACACAATTCAGTGCCGGTGCATTCCATCTTACCACCCCCACTCACTCGCTGTTGCGCTTCTTCGTTATCGCAATTGGAGCATGTGCTATATATGTACATACTTCCAGTTGCGATGACTGAGAGAGTGTAACATTTGATGCATAGCGGACTGTGAATGTTTATCCGAATAGCGGACCTCAGCTGATTGTCGTTTGGGCATAGTACCTGCGACAGTTTGTTTTGGAAAACTATTCTTTGGATCTACACTTCACAGTTTTGCTTAGTTACGTCAGAGTTGTGTCTTTTTGTGTTTCTATGTTGTAGTGATGAGGGAATTTAGGGTTGATCTTACCAACATTCGTGGGCTTCGAACGAATTTCTTCGATATGTACGCCCACGCCCATTCCCATAAACCAGCTGTTCTGGCACTAAGCGAAACACAGGTAGTGGAAGAATCTTCTGATTTGAAACTGCCTGGATATAACTTAGTGTCACTATTCTTTCCCCACCGTGGCCTCGCCATTTATGTCCGTAGTGATATTGCTTACCAAGTTCCACCACAGTATGGCCACTGTTCCAACCCGGAATTTAATTTCAAATGGCTAAAATTCACCGTCCGTAAGCAAATAATTCACTACTGCTTTATTTACAGAAGCCCTAGTGCGGACAGCAACTCAACTTTTGATGAATTTGATGCGTTGTCCGATTCCATCACTCGAATTGTCTCCTTGTATCCTCATACTGAAATTGTCATTGCGGGCGATTTCAATATACACAATTCGGATTGGCTTCAACATTCTGGCCAGACAACACCCGAAGGAAGGTATGTTGAACTTTTTGCTGAGATTAACAATTTGACTCAGCTTGTAAATGAGCCTACACGTATACCGGACATTGAACGTCATTCCGCCAACACCTTAGACTTGTTTCTTACTTCTCACCCTGATAAATACACCATTGATGTTCTAGCGCCTCTAGGTCGGTCCGCCCACAATATCGTATCAGCTAAATTCTCGTACTCTGACCACACAGTTAAAGAAAAAACTCCTAAAAGAAAAGTATGGCAATACGAGAAAGCCAACTAGAGCGGCCTCAATAGCTTTTTTAGGAGTTTTAACTGGTCGCTATGCTTCCTCGATAGCGACGTGGATGCCGCTGCTGATATGATCACTAACACTATCCTCTTAGGTATGAATGACTTTATTCCTAACAGAATAAAGAGCATTAAACCTAAGGAAAACTCGTGGTTTGACCAGAGCTGTAAAGAGGCCATCAGGTTAAAAGAAGTAAGTTTTCGGTCTTATAAAGCCAACAAATCTGAGGAAAACCGAATGAAGTTTAAACAAGCCAGAAAAGACTGCAATGCCCACATTCGACGTGTAAAATTCTTACATGACCAAAAATTGAGGCAAAAAATCCTACAATGTCCCAAAGGTAGTAAAAATTTTTGGTCATTCGTCAAAAATATTAAAAATTCTGCCTCGTCTGCCATCCCCACGCTCATTTACAATGACATTCCAGCTGTCAGCTCCTTAGACAAAGCTAATCTGCTTGCTGCTCACTTTGCAGCGAACTCAACACTGCCAGATAATGCTTCGTCTCTACCTGTATTTGAGAGCGTCAAATTATCCATGGAACAAGTCCACTTTCGCACTCGTACAGTTGCAGGAGTACTCAAAGGTCTTAACATACACAAATCCGCTGGTCCAGATGGTATCTCCCCCATAGTTCTGAAGAGGTGTTCTTCTACGCTGGCAAAACCTCTGCGTAAGCTTTTCTGTCTATCCTACTTTTCAGGGCTCTTTCCGAGTAGATGGAAAACAGCATTTGTCCAGCCCGTCCCCAAAAAAGGCGAATCTTCCTCCCCGTCCAATTACCGACCCATTGCACTTACGTCCCTTCTTTCCAAGGTCATGGAAACGCTGATAAATCGTCAGCTTATGAAATATCTCGATTCACGAAAACTCCTTAATGACCGGCAGTATGGTTTTCGTAGCAACAGGTCCACTGGTGATTTGATGGCATATCTCACCGAGAAGTGGAACCAATCTCTCCATCACTTCGGCGAAACCAAGATGGTTGCGCTTGATATTTCAAAGGCATTTGACAGAGTTTGGCATCAGGCTGTTTTGTCGAAAATGCGTGCATATGGCATCGATGAGTCTCTTCAACAATGGATTAGAAATTACCTTTCGGGGCGTTTAATATAAGTTGTTTTGGACGGCTTCAAGTCTGTAATTCACCAAATAAATGCTGGTGTTCCCCAAGGCTCTTTTTTGTCTCCGACTCTCTATCTCATTTTTATAAATGATCTCTTGTCTGCAACTTCTAATCCAATCTATTCCTTCGCTGATGACAGTACCCTCAGTTTTTCATATTCGTTCCCTAACTCACATCCTTGCTCTTCGGCCGTAGAAGGGGAACGGCAACGTATGTTAAACACATTAAATTCCGACCTGGACAGCATAATTAAATGGGGTTCAACCAACTGCGTGGAATTTAATGCTTCCAAAACACAATGCTGTCTTCTGTCTCTCAAGCGAAACCAAAACCCTCAACCATTATCCATGGATGGTACTTGCATCATTGAAACCGAAAGACTTGCCATTCTCGGTATGTGTATTAATAACCATCTTCGATGGAATGATCACATATTCGAGGTCGCCAAAAATGCTGCAAAATGTCTCGGATTCCTTAAACGGTGCAAGAAATATATTACCCCGTCTGATCTGGCCTCAATTTATAAGGCATTCATCCGCCCTAAGCTGGAATATAACGCCCATATCTGGTCTGGTGCACCCAAGACCGTTCTGCACATTCTTGATAGGGTACAAAATCGCGCGTTAAAACTCATAGGTGATAGAGACATTGTGAATTCCATTCATTCATTAGAACATCGGAGAAATGTCTCCTGTCTATCCCTGTTTTATCGTTTTTTCTACAAAAAATGCTCCAGCGAAATAGCCAGTTGCATTCCTCCCCTTCAAAATTTCACCCGCAATACGCGACATGCTTCGAATGCACATCAGTTTTCCCTAAAGCCTAACTTCGGTCATACTGTTAAATATAGGGATTCGTTTATAAGCCGAACGACACGAATGTGGAATGATCTACCAAGCTCTGTATTTCTCCATCACTACAACCTTCAAACATTTAAAGCCAACGTGCATAGGCTTCTCCTCTGTTCCTCTTCCCCTTGTCCTTAAAAGCCCGTGCCCTGTAACAGTATAAAGGTATTCATAATCCTTTTGGCGCGCGCGAATTATAAAAAAAAAAAAAAATAAAAAATTTTAATATTTAGTCACTGCTCCAGTATCTATTTCCTTTATCAAGACTTTCACACTGATGATCACACGGCATATTTGAGGCTGACTGTTAGAATTCCTACTGCTGACGACTTTAATACCACTCGACGACGACGACTCTTTTTTGCTCGACACATGGTAGAAATGTGAAATGTGATTGCATACAAAACATTACCAAGCAGTCTCACCGGAGCTTTTGCTTGCGCATGTCATCCGAATCTAACCTAGTAAATAAAAAATCAAAATTGCTAAACGCGAAAGATCACCAGACACCGAGGACAAATGATATGTGCATAACATTGCTAAGTCCTTAAATATATCAGATTATTTTATAAAAAAATGTCTATAAGCATAAAAAGCACATGCAATTCTATTGATTCTTATAGTGCAATAATTGAAAAGTTAAAAAGTGATAACTGTCAATTTTTCTCTCATGATTTCAAGAGTGATAGAGCTTTCAAAGTCGTTTTATATGGAATGGGCGAAATGGACCCGAATTTATTAAAAACCGAACTGATCAAAATTGGCCTCAAGTGTATTAATGCGAAAAAAGTAACAAAAAAACTAGAACACTTTACAGACACTCTTTACCTCATATTCTTGGAAAATGGATCAATCAAATTACATGATATAAAAAAAACATCATCGGTCCATCTTTCACACACAAGTGAGTTGGAAGTACCAACGAAAACTTAAAGGTAAACTAACTCAATGTCACAACTGCCAGATGTTTGGGCATGGGGAAAAAAAACAGCCACGTTAAAGCCTTTTGCGCCAACTGTGCTGGTTCTCATAAAACTGTCGATTGCACAAATCTTTCAAGTACCAAATGTGCAAATTGTAATGCGTCGCACAAATTCACCGACTCTTCATGTGTAAGCCGAATGAAGTTCTTGGAACTTAAGGAGAAACATAAACACAAAGTTATGTCAAAAACTACCAACCGACAACATGTCTCCCACCTGTGCTCTCTGGAAATCTTCAGGTTCCAATCGGCTCTCTGACGGATTTTCCAACACTGCCGCCTCGACGTCAGTTGATTCCCGCCTCTCATAAGAATCATAAAGTGTGGGAAGCTCTCGCTCACTTTTTTTTAAAATTTTTTTTTTTATCTTTATTAAACTTACATACTAGACAAAAATGACTAAATCTAACTTAAAAATTAACAGGTTTCTTATTCTAGCTTACTGGTCCTTATGCGGGTGCTCTAAACTTTACTATATCCATATAACATATTGCCTTTCGGCCTAAAAACTATTCTATGAACTAATCTTACATATTATTATTTACCAAGAAAATATAAAATAGAATAAAAACTTGGTATCTTTATTTTGTTTTAAATAAAACTCCTACAGGCTACCTACGCTACTTAACCTACCTAAGCTACTTAACCTACAATAACTATAATCAGGGTGGTGAGCACTCGTTGCATCACGCACCGAGTGGTCACCATCCCAATTGCTATCCGGGCGCCTGGCAGTCACCAACATGGTGCACATGCGCCGCCGGGAGCTGATCGAGGCCAAGAGGCGTCAGTCAACTCTCGGAAGCACCAATTCATGTTGATGAGCCCGGCCTCTCCCAGAAACCCCCTAACTAACCTCGCTAACTTAAACTATCTTAAAACTAAGAGGATGTTACCGAAAGTAACGCACCGTCCTGGGAAGGCGTGTTGACACTTTCCCCTTCAAACAGCCACCAGAACGTGGTGTACTGTTTTGCAGTATCCGTTTTGTCCCTCTCCGCAATTGCGGAACTAAAACGGAGGAGCTCAGGAACATCGGCGGCGTTCCCTCCGTGGTTAAGCCGTTTGTCTCTCGCTCTGCGGTGGCGGTGGTATAATACCGGGATACCATCCGTCGTCTGTACCAGCCCTTTTGCATCGATATGGATAAATGCCTCCGGCGGTGTGAAGTCAAACCGGAGTGTACTCTCGAGGTATGTTTCATTGGGGTAATAAGCCCCAAAGATCAGACTATTGTCGCTGGCCATCGCCCTTGCAACGTGCCTTCGAATCACTTTAATGAGGAAATTGGCAATCCTGTTCAATTGAACCCCATCGTATAGGGCCTTGTTGGGATAGTATTTTATATAGTTGGATTCAGGTGTTCGGAACAACCGGAGACAAGCCCTAAGACATTGTCTCTCCAAAACCCGAGTCTTTTCCATATAACTAGGCGCTATATTGAACCACAATGGACAACCATAAGTAATGATTGGCCTTATCAGGGCCACGTTGCATATGACCTTCACCCTGGAGGCAAGTTGACCGTTATGAAATAGTCTCCTTGTCAGAGCAAAAGCCCTCTTGGCCCCGGCAAGACAAGCATCCACATGTTTGTCAAAATATAGATACTGAGATATCTAACTACCGAGATATCTAACTACGCTTCTCACCGCCCATGACTGTCCGTTTTGTCCAATAATGGCCAATTTTTTCCAGTTTTTTCTAATATACCTAGAGGCACCAGACAATGGAGTTCTGATTGATTGTTTCCGACTTCTGAAAGTTGATTTTCAGCTTCCAGTCGTCGCAATATCCCTTAATTTGATCGAAGTCATGCTGCAAAAGGATGTTGATAACCTCGATTTTAGGACCTGATCTGTATGCCACTAAATCGTCAGCATACGCTATAGCGTGTTTGAGTGAACTCACCAGATCACTCGTGTAGATGCTAAACAGTATCGGCGAATTCACCGCCCCCTGCTGTAAACCGTTTTTAATTTCAAAGACTGCTCGAAATCACGTTGCCACATTTGACAACGAACTTCTTTCCCATAAGCATATTATAAATTATATATAACAAGGGTTTGTGCATACCCAGCATAGTCAACTTATAGAAAAGACCCTCTAACCATACAGTGTCGAAGGCCTTTTCAAAGTCAACTAGGTAAGCATCCGTGCACTGGTTCTTGCATTTGTTCCACTGTATGTCGGATAAAAGTTTCGACGCGCCATGAATAGTGTCATGCCCCGCCCTGGAACCAAACTGGTTGTCCGGATGCTAACATTCGGTAGCAAACTAATTGACCGAAGATTAGCAGGGTTCGTCCTATCTTTACCCCTTTTTGCTATAGTGTGTACCACCGCTATTTTCCAATGCGCCAGATAATATGCATTATTCAGCGCATTGTTAAACAGCGTGGCAAAATTGTTAAACAGCCTGCCTCTAGAGGTAGATGTCTCAATACGACGTTTGGGATACCATTCACTCCCGCCTACTAAGAATAAAATCTTAAGTGAATCGAAGATGCAAAGAAGATCATCTTTCGACACGAACAAGTGAGATGTGTCTCGTCTATCGGCGATGACGACGTTCGCATGGTTTTCATCATTGAATACGGTGAAGCCGTTATTCTCATATCGCCAAGTCTCAAGTTCGGTGCGTAGATAAATGTGATTCACCAGGACTCTATTTTCAATGTCGTGGTTACGGTGAACAGGTTTATTCACAGTATACACGGCCACGAAACAAGCGCCCAGCAAATCCACTTTCCGGACTTATTCCAGCAGTCAGTAATGTCTGTCTGTTCTCTGTTGTCTGGGAGCTTCGGACACATGGAATATCATTATGATCCTTCCTCCGGAACAACTTATTTACCTGTGGGAACATATTCCGACTACAGGCTTTAATAGCCCGAATTTTGTTGCCCCAATACCGATTTACAGATTTTCTGTAATTTTCTTTAATAAGCTGCTTCAGGTTTCGGATCTCTGAATTCTGCGTCCTTATCTCAGGTTCGTTTCGGTCAGTAAATTGTCTGTGCAGCTGTTTAAGCTTCGAGAACAGTCTACTTTTCTGTCGGTACAGTGCGTCGATTGTAGGGTTTCTGTACTTTTCTGTCTGGTCGTCATCAGAACGTCCCACCCGAGGAATAGTTCGTTCCATTGTTCGTTTGATGGCATCCTCCATGTGCAACAAATAGTGATCGATGTCATCATTTGTCATATTCCTATTTGTCGGGAGATTGATCCCACTCGAACGTATATCCCGCTTTAACAATCTGGAGATGCGCGACCAGTATGCCATTCGGTAATCGAAGGAACACACCGCATCGAAGTTCTCCAGCAGCGTTTGCTCGTTCGGGATCCTTATTGTGGCGGCGAGTCCGAAGTGGTCACTATCGTACTCGAACGCACGCAAACAGTTCCGCGTGAGTCGATCTGTGTTCGTCAGTTCTAGTCTTGCGTCCGTTAGGGCCAAGTCCAGAAAAGAGCCACTTCTCGGAAAAGAAGGGATATCCGTTGCGTACAACTCAAGTTTGTACTCAATCATATTGAGGCGCCACCAGTCATGCAACTGGTTGCCGCTAGTGTTTGCAGAAATATTTCCCCATGCCGCATGTTTGGCATTAAGATCTCCGGCCAAGAAGTAATAAATTTCATCTGAATGGAGCTGAAGGCTACGAAAAAGTGTCTCGAGCCACATACATTCGCCTCCTACTATGGAGAGGAATGCATATAATGCATGCTTCCACCAACTGGAACCTACGCACGTCACCGCTATATATAACCCTATGGCGCAGGCCTTTACGAATCAAGATTCCAACCCCACCTCCATGTGTGGAGTGAGGCCGGTCTCTTCTAACTACATGATAGTTCTTATATCCCAATTTGTGTTTCTGGTTTAGCTTAGTTTCGCTAACCAAAAGGACATCCGGATTTTCGGTTCCTAGCAGGTCTGAAAGGCTGGTTCTTCTCTCGATTCTGACCAGTGAATTAACATTCACAGCAAGGATCTTTAAGTTTTCCTCATCCAGTGTAGCCATCATGATTTATGGCACGCCAGACCCTCCAAACAGCTCCGAATAGATGACGTCTATTCGAGCCGCTTGTTCATTAAGTTGTTTCTGGAAATTGTCGACCTTTCCGTGCAAAGACAGAAGGATCGCTTTCAAGTCCAGATCCGCCTCCGGTGCCTTTTGGGCTACCTTTGGCGTATTTGCTATTATTGTGGCTTTACCCGGTGCAGCTGCCATTTGGCAAAGGACACGTTGGGTGCCACAAAATTAGAGAACGCGCGACTCTTTTGGCTCTTCTCTTCTTCGATATGCTGTTTGCTGGCCTGAACTCGCTTTTTTAGCTCCTGGTACCTTGGACAACCCCTAAAGTTGGCGGGATGCCCAGAGTTACTGCAGAGCACACAAGAGAGGGCACTCCTGTCTTCAACTCTCTCCTTGCGAGGAGGGCATTCTCCATGTTTGTGGTCCTTGTTGCACTTTACACATCTAAACTGTATGTTGCAGTTAGCTGCGGCGTGCCCGAACCTTTGGCAGCGCATACACTGAAGTATGCGATCTGACCGCTTTATTTTCTCCCATTTTACAGCATGATGGTGCAGGTAACGAATATCCAGCAACCTATTAATTTTGCTGTTGGGAGTGAGCTGTACCAAGAAGAATGGTAAGTTACGGTTACCACCCCTCGCCACAGCCGAAGAAAACGGCTTGACCCCCATGAACTTGAGATCGTTGCTTTCAAAATTCCTGAGCTACCTTTCGAGCTCCTCCGTCTTTACTGAGGGATCAATTCCCTTAACAACAACGGTTTTCAATTTTTCCCCCTCGGGGTGTACGTAAAGTACTCAGTTTGTGCCTTTCCCAAGGCGGCAAGTACTTTTTGGTACTCCTCTAAATTTCCACACATTATAATGTGTCTTTTGGCACTCAGCCTTTTGACATAAAAATTCTTAGAGACCAGCTTACATAATTTAATACTATCACTTATCTCTAAGTCACTTACGTTAATTGGAGGTACTTTTTCCCTTTTTGGTTGCTTTTGCGTCTGCTGCTGTGGTTTTTGTTGTTGTTGTTGCTGCTCCGTCGGTTGTTGTTGTTGCGGTTTCTTTGTTTGTTGTTGCTGCTTCTTCTGCTTCTGCTGCTGCTTATTTGTCTGCAGCTCTTGCTGCTTGGCGAGCTGCTTTTGCTTTAGCAGCTCCTCTTGTTTTTGCTGCTTCTTTACTATTTTTAACTGGCGAACCTTCTCGCGCTTTTCGAGGAGCTCTTTAATTAGCTTGCTAAGAGCTGCCTCATCATCTTCCTCGTCCTCTTCGGCATCCAACACCGTCTTCTACCGGTAGGTCTTTGAAGGAATTTCCCTCGCCAACGTACCGACCTTCGCCCCCCTCAGACTCATAGGAGAAGCTGAGGTTTTCGTTTTCATCCTCGGTATCAGCTGCCGACGATGCTGCACTAGGGGTCATGCTCCCCCCTCTGTATTTGCCTTCCTTTTGGCTGACAGATTTTGCGTCGGTTTTAACTTCCGTCGCCTCTTCTCACTTTTTTTCCGATTTTTTTTTATAGCTGCTTCTACTGTAGCTGCTGACGTAGCCGTTATTGTTGTTGTTTTGGATGCTACTGGTTGCTGCTCGCGTGTTTTAACCACACGTTTGCGCAACGGCACACCCATTTGCGGGACCGCCGATTGGCCGGGGTCCATCGCCTTATTGTTTATCGGCACTTCTCGTTCCACTCTCTCACTCTTTTTAACTTTTTTAAATCAAATTAAATTTAAAAAAATGATGGCCTGGTTGGGAATTGAACTTAGGTCCTCCAGCACCAGAGTCCACGACTTGCTCCACTGAGCCACTCGAACTTATAAAAATTGATTAATTAAATTGTTTCTTATAATAATCGCTCGGAATTGCTCCACCACTAACATAGTCGTCCGTTCGCGTTGCGAGTTGGGGATCGACCACCGACCCTTCATGTGTAAGCCGAATGAAGTTCTTGGAACTTAAGGAGAAACATAAACACAAAGTTATGTCAAAAACTACCAACCGACAACATGTCTCACCACCTGTGCTCTCTGGAAACCTTCAGGTTCCAATCGGCTCTCTGACGGATTTTCCACCACTGCCGCAACGACGTCAGCTGATTCCCGCCTCTCATAAGAATCATAAAGTGTGGGAAGATCTCGCTCACTCTTCAATCAACAATGTTCCTGATAACATTCCAGTAATCTCTGGCAACATTGCCAGCAACAAGTGTAATAATATTTGCACTAACAACACCTTGTTCACAGCTGATGAATTAAACGCTTTGGCTTTGGAATTAATAACAAATTTATCTACATGTAAGAACAAATTTGAACAATTTAACGTTATCACACATTAAGCCACTAAGTTCTTGTATGCTGATGTAAAATAATATGATAGAGAGCCATTTAAATATTATTACCATTTAAATAATATTACTTATTGGAATAGTAGAAGTATCAGAAGTAAAATTACGGAATTCATGAACTTTTTAAATACCAGAAACGTTGACGTTGCTTTAGTTACTGAAACCTGGCTTAAGCAGGATTTACGACTATCCACGCCCGACTACAGAGTTGATAGAGATGGTGGAGGTGTGGCAATTCTAATAAAAAGATCAATTCAGCACTCGCGTTTGCCTATTGTGAAAACGCGGTACATAAAAAGCATAGGAATTAACTTAAAAGTGTCTAATCAAAGGGAAATTAAAATCTATTGTGCTTACTTTCCCGGTGGTAAAAGTTCTATGGAAAGAAAGATGGCTTTTAAAAATGATCTTCGCAAATTATTCTCCCGCCAGGGTGAGTTTATAATTTGTGGGGACTTAAACTGCAGACATAGAGATTGGGGATGCGTACGAGCAAACGCCTATGGTACCATTCTATCAGAACTGTGTCTAGGTCTGCCAATAACTGTGATATACCCTTCTAGTCCATCCTATAACGCCAGTTATAATCGTTGTCCATCTGTGCTTGACTTATTTATGTCAAATGTGCCTCGTTATCTTTC
The DNA here is from genome assembly GCA_963082735.1 of Pocota personata. Classification (NCBI taxonomy): domain Eukaryota; kingdom Metazoa; phylum Arthropoda; class Insecta; order Diptera; family Syrphidae; genus Pocota; species Pocota personata. Next base: position 19,502,628 of record OY720433.1, read on the forward strand.
CCAACCTGTGTCCATTAACGACCTCAGCTCAGATCATAACCCCGTCTTCTGTCGGGTCCTAAGATCAGGTGTACAAAGAGAAAAATATGTACTAGACCTCAAAAATGCAAATTGGAATCGTTTCTGGTCAGAAGTAAATTCTAAACTCCGAAATATTCCAAGCAATTTAGACAGAATTTTGTGCACAGAAGATGTTGACTCTATCGTTACTGATATTGGTCAACAAATACTGGACTCTATTGACTTAAGTATCCCTAAGCTCTCTAAAAAGAAAACTGTGATAAGGCTTCCAGCTTATATACTTGAACTCATTAAAGTAAGAAATGCTTGCCGAAGACACTGGCAAAGATATCGTCAGCCGTACTAAAATCAGCAAGTTTCCCACCTAAACAGGTTAATTTCCAGATTTATTTTTGATTACAACAATCAAAAATGGAATGCAAAATTACACTCCCTCGATGTAAATTCGAAACCCTTTTGGAACATTGTCAAAGTGTTTAAGAATAAAAATAGACGTCTACCCTTTCTTAAAGATTCAGGCAATACGTACTGTACGGATCTTGACAAGGCAAACGCATTTGCTTTAAACTTCTCCAAAAACCATGAAATATCTTCGAACCTTGGAGACCCCGCAACAACTGATTCAGTAAACCGAGTAATCCATAATCTTTTAAACAACATCACTGCTCCACCCTCAAGTGCTTATATAACCGCAGAAGATTCCGAATTCATTGTCAATGAGCTGCGTATACGTAAAGCTGAAGGAATTGACCGAATTAAAAATGTTTATATTAAGCAAATGCCTAAATCTGGTCTTAAGCGTTTAACATTCATTTTTAGCGCTTGCTTTAAAATGGAATACTTTCCAAATATATGGGAAGTCGCGAAGGTTGTACCTATACACAAAGCTGGTAAGCCTCCTGATAAAATTTCCAGTTACGGACCAATTAGTTTAGTAAGTGTTCTTGGCAAAATTTATGAGAAGGTCTTAAAGCAGAAAATTTGCAAACATATTGCTGACAACAACTTATTTCCTAATGATCAATTTGGTTTCACGTGCAACCATAGTACGTCCCATCAAGTGCTAAGGATCTGCAAGCACGTTAAGTCATCTAGTGCAGTAGGCATGATACTACTGGACTTTGGATAAGCCTTTGATTCAGTTTGGCACGACGGTCTCATTTTCAAAATGATCAACGCTGATTTTCCTCCGCATATCTTTAAAATTATCCGCAGTTTCTTGTCCAATTGTTGTTTCAAAGTGTACGTCAATAATGATGTCTCAACATTGTCCACTTTCGTTCTGGCGTTCCTCAAGGTTCGGCCCTTGCACCCGTCTTGTATAAAATATTCACATCCGATTTACCATCAGTACCCAACCGTGAAGTAGCTGTATTTGCTGACGACACGGCGATATTCTCTTCTCATGAATTCGCTCTCGACATTGAGACGAATCTTAGCTATGAGTTGAGTATATTTCAGGCATATCTGAAATGGGAAATCAAACTTAATGAAGATAAGATTAAAGCTATCTTTTTCACCAGAAAAAGAAAAGCCTGCTTTCTTCCTAGTGGACAGCTCCAGGTTAATGGGGCAAGTATTAGTTGGGAGCCTTCTAAACTAACCTTTAATACTGTTATATGTAACGAACACCTTGAAAAAAAATTGCAATTGCAGTTGAACAAACTGTATGATATTCATGTTCAACATGGTAGCTGATACCATATTATATTTACGTTTTTCTCTTTTTTTCTGTTCTTGTTTGTTTGTATGTTTACTTAATCATCTATTTATTTATTTATTTACTTATTTATTAATATATTTATTTATTCACTTATTTATTTATATATACATTTATTTATTTATCTATTTATATATTTATTTATTTATTTGTTTACTTATTTATTTATATATTTATTTATTTACTTATTATTTTTATATCAATTTATTTATTTATTTATTTATTTATTTATTTATTTATTTATTTATATATTTACTTCTTTAAATCGAATGGTTTTTTTTTCACTTTTTCCCTTCGGATACTAACTTAACATGTAAATATCTTTAATTCAATTGTATAATAATGTTACAGATGAAAGATAGTAATTATCATATCTCTGAATTGTAAAACGTGTGGTAATTAGCCTCTGTAAATCTTTTATGCGAAATAAAAAAAACATTACCAATTGATTGTGGGACAGTTGCGATGCGCTGGTCGCCCACAACGTTGGCACTGATTGTTGCGAATACTTGATGACTTTGGGTTGTGAATTACTGTACGGAGAATTGATGACGAAACGGTTGGCTAGTACTGTTTGGGATTATGATACTTTGATTGCTTCTTAGCAAAATTTGGCTTGCTTGACTTGTTGCTGTTGGACATGTAGACAGCGTGCGTGTGAACTGGAAGTTAGACTGATGATGCTGCTTTTTCAGAAGCTTCAATAGGCAAGGCTCTGTGTTACGTTGGACAAAGTGAATTTTATAAGATGTGAGCCTTACCTCTGGTGGGGGGTCTCACAATAAACAAACACCTTGTTCTATGGATTTTCAACGAATCACTCATTGCTTTAATTCTAGACTATTTATATACAATTTTTACAAAGAAAACGACAAGCATAAAATTAGATAACTCCACTGTCTGGTCGTACAGGTGTTGGATGACCAGCACCCAGACGGTGATATAACACCTTCGATGCCTACAGTAAACTGCTGATTACGTGGAAATTATGTTGTTCACAACATGCTGGCGCCACGACTTGTTGCTTACACCCTGAATTGTTCATCCGGCTTCCCATAAGCATCCGAAATGTGGTGCGGCGGGTGGAATACAATGCCACGGCTTCTTTATTGCCTTGAATGATTGCCGATTTAAAAAGTTCTTGAAGCTCTTTGTTCGCTCCGACAAACGTTGTTCCGCAGTCGCTGTAGAAATGTGTGCAATATCCTCTTCTGGACGTGAATCTTGTAACGGACGCTAAAAATGCTTCTGACAAGTTCCAGGTGAATTGCCTTAGTTGATAAACACACAAAGAGCGAAATGTAGCCCTTAATCGATCGGTTGCCTCTACCTTTGGAAATGAGTATCTGAATTGGGCCTGCGTAATCAATACCAGTCTGTGTAAATGGTCTTGATGGCGTTACGCTCGGAGTTGGCAGCATTCATATAATTTGACCCTTTGTAGCTGCATTAAAGCGATGACATCGTACGCAATAATAGATTACTTGACGAATCACAGATTTAGCTTGAAGGATCCAGAATGACTGACGGAGCGTTGCCAATGATAACTGAATTCCTCCATGCAGTGTTTTTTCATGAACGTGTTTAACTAATAATTTGGTGAATATGTTGTATGTTTTGTGGTATTATGTACGAATGCTTCTCCTTTTCTGATAGATTTGCGTTGTCAAGTCTGCCCCCGACCACAAGAATATTCTCGTTGTCTAAGCGTGCGGTTAGGGCAAGGAGTCTGCTTTTCTTGTGAAGATTGTGTCCATTCTGTAGGCACCTGATTTCTTCTAAAAATTCGGTTTGTTAAATTAAATGGATGATAGATTTGAGAGCACCTTCAAATTCATAGGGGGTCAAGTCTTCAGTTTGTTTGTTTGCTTGATATTTGCAGTTCATTGCAAACCATTTACAATAGGAAATCGTTCTAATTAGTCTTGTATACGAGGAAAATCTTTCGACGATGTTGTCTTTCTTTACTATAGAGATTAAAGAGACTGTCGCGTCCATGGAATAAGCTTCGGAAGGTTGATGTGTCTGGGATTCTGTCGGCCAATATTCAGTGGCTTTTTCAAGCCACAAAGGTCCACTCCACCATAGAGAATGAAGTTTTAGTTTAGTTGGTGTTACGCCTCTTGATGCACAGTCTGCAGGATTCTCTATCGATCTTACGTGTCTCCACGAACTTGGGTGAATATTTGTATGTATCTTAGCAACCCTGTTAGAAACAAATACTTTTTCATTTAATGAACTCTTCTTGTTGAAACCGTCCAGGCATAGACATTTTTTTCTGGAGTCTCAACTACTCGCTTCACTTCAGCCATTAATTTCGACAACAAGTGGGCTCCGCATAATTCCATCTCTGGAATTGTGAGTTTGTGTTTAATGGGTGCTACTTTCGTTTTACACGTAAGCAAAGTGATCTTGTGTGTTCCGTTCTAATGTGTAGTTCTGGAGTATATTACTGCTGCATGTGTTGCATCAGAAGCATCACAAAACCCGTGTAGTTCAGTTTTTTTTTGTGACTTAAGTTTGCCAGTCTATCTTGGAATTTTATTAGCTTCAGCAATTGGGAGTTCACATTTAAATTGATTCCAGCGTTGTTGTAACTCAGCTGTTAGTGGTTCGTCGCAACCGAGTTCCGCCTTCCAGATTTGCTGCATGAGTAGGTGATTGGAGCCTACCATCCTAATGGGTCAAAAAGGCGTGCTATTTCGGAAAGTGTCGCACGTTTCGATGAGGTTCCCAACTTTGCTGTTGCTTTATCGATATTTACTTTAAATTGAAATTTATCAGCCGTTTGATTTTAATGAATCCCTAGAGTTTTGATGACTTCTTCCTCATCCAAGTTGATGCTACCTTGACCGTTTGCATCTTGAATTATCGTTAAGAGTTCTTTGTGATTTGCTGCCCATTTACTTAGGTGGAATCCGCCACTGGCCAATAATTGAATCAACTCCCTTTGCATCTTCTTGCATTCATTTAACATGCCTCCTCCACTCATTAGGTGGTCTACATAGAAATCGTTCCTCACCAGTTTAGACGCGGTTGGTTAATTCTGCAACTCATCTATTGCCAATTGGTGTAGAGTTTTTACAGCTAGATACGATGCTGAAGCTATACCATAAGTAACTGTGGTCAGCTTGTAATCCTTTATTGGTTCTTTTATCGAACTCCTCCACACTACACGCTGATAATCTTGATGATAGGTGCTTAATTTTACTTAGCGTTACATATTTTCGACGTCCGCTGTAAAAACAAGCGGGGTCTTCGCTTGTAATCTTGGACCAACGTGCATCAGTTGGTTGAGTCTGACACCGATTGACGATTTTGATGATGCGTCGAGCACTACACGTAACTTTGTAGTAGTGGTGTCTGGTTTTAGAACTGCATGATGCGGCATATAATAAATGTTTTTGTAATCTCGACCATATGACCCAATTCCATGAATTCGTTTATGAATTTCATATATTCCAATCACAACTGTGGGTCAGTGGCAAATCTTTTTTCTAATTGGAGTAACGTAGCTACAGCTCTATCTCTTGATGCACCCAGACTGTATTTTTGCATTAATTCCTGATTGAAAGGGATGCTTACAGTATATCTACCGTCGGGTTCTCGATGGTGAGTTTTTTGGTAATCCCGTTCGCAATCCAGCTCCAATTGTGTCAGATGACTCTCTTCAGGTATTTCTTCGAGTTCCCAGAATCGCTTAAGTTGGTTTTCTATTGTTGTTTGAGCGACCATCCCTACGACTTTCACATTTTCGCCTTTTGATGATGTGATGAACCATCCTAAATGCGACCTTTGAGACACCGGGGAACCTTTCGAACCCTTCTTAATGCCATTAAGAATGATGTGTCCGTACACATCGGTTCCTAATATCATATCGATAAGTCCAGGAATGAAAAATGTTGGATCGGCTAATTCAAGATTCCTAATCAACTTAAAACTGTTGATGTTGTTTCTATCGGGCATCAGTTTTGTAAGTTTTAGTAACACAACATACGTTGCTCCAAACCCACTGATTTCTGCGTAGAACTTCTGTTTCGGCAAGCTTAACGACTGGGCAGCTTGCTCTGTAATGAGTGTTGCTTGGGACCCTAGATCTATGAGAGCCCTCAATTCCCTGCGATGTCCATCAATGTTGGTACCAATAACGATGGCTGTGGCGAGTAGCACACTTTGGCTTTGATGACCATAATGACTTTGAATTGGCTGTGATTGAATTGAGGCAGAACAGGCCGAATCGTTCTGCCGTTTTCCAGCGTAATTTTCTTGGTGAAGCAGTGTATGATGCTTTTTATTACATTGCTTACATGTTCGCAGACTTGAGCACGTGATCTTCTTGTCATGTCTCAGATAATTCATGCATATCTTGGCTTGTTTGGCTTGCTGACATCTTTCCCTTGGACTCCAATTCATAAATTTGCTGCAAGAGTAGATGTTGTGATCACTTTTGCAAAATATGCAAAATATGCAACTGGACTTCGCTGCTACGTGGTAATTTCTCACAGAGTTCTTATTTTCGTCCTTATGCGATCGTTGCCGAGATGATCCCAATACCTCTAATGCTTGGTATCTTCTTGCGAGAAACAAAGAGTTCGTCTTGCGTTGGTACCTTATTTGGCCTCTTTATGTCTTGCTCAAACAGGTTTCTGTTCTCAGTGCCTTTACAACTAGGTGAACTATGATTGGTCCCCAAAAAGAAGTCTCAAATCCCATGTTTTTGAGAGCCGCAAGACCTTCTTTGTTTGCATCTAGAACGGCTTTTAAATGACTTGCTGTAGATTGGCCTCCCTGTTGGCTTGTTTTGAACATCCTGTCCAGGTGCAGTGATACGATTTTCCGTTCATTGTCGTAACGTTTCTTAAGAGTCTCCCATGGTCTTTGGTAGTTTTCACTAGATATTGTGAATTGTTGGATGAGCTGGAGTGGTTCACCTTCTAAATGTGTTTTCAAATACTCCATCTTTTCAGTGATACCAAGCGTTACCTTGTTGTGTATTATTGTTGTGAAAATATCACAAAAAGACTGCCACTCTAAATAGTTCCCTTTGAATATGGGGATTTTGAGTTGAGGAAGTTGAACCTCTAGATTAGATGACGAATCCTTAGCTAATGTTATTTCTGACTTTTTTCAAGCTATTTGAAATAGGCAGCTTTTTATATCTTCTTGAACCCCTTCATACCTGTGTTCCGTTAGATATGAAGTTTTGTAATCTTCATTTGTTGCATGGGTTAGAAATTCCTCATGCAATTCCGTTAAAACTTTCCATTGATCAAGTAGAATTTTTTGCTGATACTCATGAACTTCTTTAGAGTAGTTCTTGAATGTTTGTTCAAAGAAATCTATGCTCCTTATAAGTGCCGCAATTTTTATCTCTAACTTTCTTAGGCGGAGCCGCTGAGGTTCGTTTCCGGATTGCGCGAGGTGCTGCTTATCTCTTTCAACTAATACCAACTCTGATGGATCAATTTTCTCCAATTTAGCTCTCAACTGTTCGTAAACTATTTTCACTAATTGAAATGTATTGTTATGAATATAGGGAGCATCGGGTTTTACGACATTAAGAATTTTTTCATGATTATTCTCAAATTCAGTCCAATTTTTTTTGAATTTTCTTAATTCCGTACAGCGCTGTCTTTCCCAAAGTTTGTTTGAGCCTGTTCTAGCTCATTCGCTAAGGCCTTCTGCCTGGCAACAATAATATAGAAGTCGATATCCTCCATGGATGATTCCAAGTATCACTTGCACTGAGAATGGTTCACTGCCAGTGTTTGTAGCCCTGGTTACGCTTTAAAATGTGTGTATTTTTATTTAATTTTATATTTTTAATAATCAGTGTTAAAGCCCTGATAACGCTTTGCTCGAAGGTAAGTTTATCATGCTCCAGCAAAGCCTGTTGAATTTTCCCGTGGCCGACAATAAAACGATCTGAGAGCTGATCGTCTAAAATCTTTAGTTGTACTATTCCTATTTTAACATCTGGGGAGGCAGTTGGCTAAACGGTGGTCGCGGTGATTACGGTGACTGTAGTCGTCGCTGGTTGAAAAAGAATGTTCTCTGCATAATCGCCAAAATAGCACTCTTCTGATGCTGCTTTAAGTCTCACGATATACACTGATGGACTCCCCATGTTGCTGGACGACAGTGTGAAAAATAAAGCGTTCCGCTCTTTTATTGGATTTTGGGGCAAATTGACTGCGCAGCAGGTCAATGTTCTCAGCAAATTTTCTTGTCGCTGAGTACGTAAGCTTTGCTAACAGCTCGTACATAGACTTCCCCTAATTCCAATAAAATATGTATTTTTATTTTCTTCTTTTATCGCAATTAGTTTTAAAAAAATAATTAAACGATTTTCGTTTGCCTGGAAATTGTCTCCAATTTAATATATTTCGACGTAACCAATGAGTTTTGACATTTTGCACATGTACACCTGTGCCCCCCCTTCATAATTCTTTCTTTTGTTATTCGCATTCTTGTTTTTTTATTTTTTTTTTTATTTTTTTTTTTGTTTCCCCGTCGCCAGTAAATATTATATTTTCTTAAATATTAAAACTACCCGCTTTAAACTTCATCAAATCAATTTATTTCAAATGAGTTCTTAATGCTAGACTAATTAGGACAACGTCTGTCGTTTAAGTCGACTTAAACTGGAGTGACCGGAAACCTATAGGTATTATGTGCTTAACAATATGTGTCACCAGATATCGCCCGATTCTGTTGTACGTTACTCTTGTATATAATACACAGCATTCACAAACTGTGCGGAGCAGGGTGAGCATGTGGCACCGAAAATCATCACAGTCACAACGTACACTTCCACTTTGTCACTGGCGCGGTTTCTTCATAAAAATCGCTGATAGTTCTGGTCAAGCCGAAGGGGAATGAAATGCCAGGAAATTCAATCGTGAGCGAGAGATTCTGCTACAATCGAATTATGATGCTCAGAGAGAACAAGTTCATGTATTTCGGATAGCAAGCGAGCAGATCCGCGAAAGTTCGTGCCATTATCGGAATACAAATGCGATGGTTTTCGGCGGCGTGCGACAAAACGGCGGAAGGCGGCAAGAAACGCGTCGGTTGTTAAGTCACTCAATAATTCCAGGTGTATAGCTTTTGTCACTAGGCAAACGAAAAGAGAAATGCATCCTTGACTTTAAGTGTTATTGGACCTGCATAATCACAACCACAATGCGCGAACGGTCGACTGGATTGAATTCGTTGTGGGGGTAGATTTCCCATCAGCTGAGTTAGTGTAGATTTCCTCTGACGAAAACAACAGATGCAATCATGCGTGATTCGATGAAGCAGGTTTCCGCAGCCAATCATCCAATACTCTTGGCGAATGAGAGCAAAAGTTGACGTTCCGGGATGGAAAAAGCGGTGGTGTGCACCGAAAACGATGAGCCTTGTGATGGGGTAACCCTTAGGTATAATTATCGGGTGTTTAGCGTTGAATAAAACGTTGGCCTGTTGGATTCTCGAACCAACTCGTAGAATACCGTCACTATCTAGGAACGGGAATAAACTGATGATTTTAATTTTGTTGTCGAAGGACCCTTGTTTACGATACGAGTCAATATAATTACCGAAGTCCCGATTCTGTAACCATTTAATGATATTTACTTTTGCCTGGTAGATCTCCTGAGGTTCGAGGTGGTGCGAGGACAGGTGTGTATGCTTTCTACATTTTGCAATAAACCGATACATTCGCGCGACTATTCTAATTAGAACTCTCCACGATGAAATACGCGTCGAAAGTGCTTGGAATGGATGTTTATCTGTTGTCACAAGATATGAGTGTGGAGTTACCTTCATTTCTTCTCTCGTGCAAATAAGATGCTCCTCAATGTCACTTGCAATTATCCACTCGTCAATGTCCTTTTGAAGCCAACTTGGGCCCGTCCACTAAATGGGGTGATCGAGAAGCTGCGAAGGTGTTATACCGCGGGAAGCGCAATCAGCTGGGTTAGATTCCGACCGCACGTGGAACCACCTATTTCTAGGAATCGTGTTGAGAATTTTTGAAGTTCGATTCCCGATGAAAATGTCCCAACGTCAAGGAGGAGAGGATAGCCACGATAGCACGACCTTTGAGTCAGACCATGCATATACATCCGTAAAGGTTACACTTAGTGATTTTTGGACAGCAACGAGTAGTTTAGCGAGCAAAAGAGCCCCACACTGCTCTAAGTGGGGAATACTTAGTTGCTTTATGGGAGATACACGAGATTTAGCGGCGATAATACTCGTTTTTATAAGACCATTAGAAAGTTCATAGCGATAGTAAATAACTGCGGCGTAGGCGGATGCCGATGCGTCTGAAAACCCGTGTAATTGGAAAGACGCCTTTACCAACCCGATCGTTTTAGGTACTTTGATTTTGATTAATACTGAGAGTTCAGCGCGATATCTGCTCCATTGCGCAGCAATACAATCCGCAGCCACGTCATCCCACTCTAAATTCCGATGCAACAGTTCTTGAAAAACGATTTTTAAGAGCACCACCGTGGGAGTGAGAAAACCGAGGGGGTCGAATATGCGTGCTACATGCTTAAAAATCGGTCGCTTTGTTATTGCTTCGTTAGGAATGTAATTTAAGCGATAACTAAATACATCGCATTTTGAATTCCAATATAACTCAAGCACTTTTTTCCACGAATCCTCATCCGTGTCTTTCTTTGGAATTAGTTCGGTACAATTACTTTGCCATTTACTTAGGTTCATACCGCATTTCGAAAGCAGTTCAATTAGAGTCTTTTGTCGCCGGAAACAACGTCATTAACATAAAAGCCGTTTAGTATGATTTCTGACGCGATGGGAAACTCTTCCTTGTAGTCATGCGCGAATTGCTCCAGAGCTCAAACCGAAAGAAATGGTGCACAAGACGTTCCATACGTCGCAGTGCGTAACCAAAAATGTAGCAAAGGTTCTAAAGGTGATTTTCGCCAAACTATGCGCTGAAAGTCCGAGTCCTTTTCTGACACCCAAATTTGGCGAAACATTTTAATGATATCCGCTGTAAATAAACGTCATGCTGTCTGGTTTCAGGACAGCGTGATGAGGAAGATAAAATACGTTGGGCCGTGAAATTTCTGCGGCAGGAATTTCCGACATGTGTCCTAACGACAAATATTCGTCGAGGAAGGAAGAATAGTTTTCGAATAGTTCTTTGTTTTAGAGAATCTGACCTCCATCGGCTTGAGACGCGCTAATGCTCCCTTCAAAGTGTCCGCAAACTGGGGATGTGATTTGAATGGAAGCTCGACGAGGTATTTTCCGGCCGAATCAACTACGTTTCCTTGTAGGATTTCCCACACTTTATCTGATACTAAGAGTATATCTACCTAACCCGATTTGTTAAATGGTAGATCAACTAAATCCAATTGACGTAGGTGATCCCAATCCTCAGTAGAAAAGGAATGAGTTGGTAGACTTAATTAAATAATTATTATATATATTAATAAAATATAAGTATTGACTGAAATACTAAATGAATCACAGCGTGAGCTTATTACCAATGAGGTAAGGCCTCTGGATTTACCAGCATTGGTAGATCCAATACCAATTATAGGTTAACGGGCATTTTTCCTTTTGAGTCCAAGTTTTTGAACACAAAACTCAGTTATGTAAGACACCTGTCAGCCTGAATCGAGAAGGATACGAACTTGGTGGTATTTACCGCTAATATCTAGGACCTTCCCAACAGCTGTTGGCAATAAAATGTGTAGAATGTGATGCGCGATGTTAATTGAATGATTGTTAACGAGATATTCTGGTGCTATCGTTGTTGCAGGATGATTTGAGGTACTTGAAATGTTTCGAGGTGTAAATTAATTAGTTTGGGTCCATCTAGTCGAACCGTTAAAGAAAGCATTAGCCGAATGACTGGGTTGTATGCTGACAGAATCACCGTGAATCAAACTATGATGACGAGTGTTGCAGGATCCGCATCGAAATTTCGACTGGCAGCGAGCTGAAGAATGACCGCTTCGCAAACAATTGTTTGTTCAGCTTGACGAACTCCCTCCGAGAATTCACTTCCATGCTTAGAAAATCTGGACATTGAGAAAGCCCATGCATGGCATTACACTTCGCGCAAGTGGTGGAGGAAGAAACATGCACACTCTTTATCGCTGCATTTCTGGATCTGCTACCGTCACGTAGATTTATTTTGCAGCTTTCCAATGCCTCACAACGACGTTCCAAAAAATCTAAAAACTGGTCTATGTCGGGTTTATCTTCAGAAACGCTCTCTTCTGACCACGCCTGACGAGATTAACGGTCCAGTTTATTTAATAATATGTAAATAAGCCACGGATCCCTGCCTAACGAATTGATCGATGTCAAACCTCTAACAATTTCATCAGCACCGTCCGATATTTTACGTAGGAGTTTGACATTTGGATTATGGGTAGATGGTAGTTCCATAAAAGCTTGGATATAGCTATTTATTACATATCGAGGCCTATCATACCGTTTTTCGAGTCTAGTCCATGCCTGTTCATAAGTAGCGTCGCAAATAGGTAGGTGATTGAGAAGGCTCAATGCTTCATCGCGAAGACAGGACTTAAGAAAATGAAACTTTTGCATCGGCGTTAAATCAAACTTATAATGCACAGCGCCCTCAAGCATATCCCGAAATGCTGGCCACTCCTAATAGTTTCCAGAGAAGGTTTCGATACGAATTTTAGGAAGAAAGAAATCTCTATTTTTTTGCTGAAGAACTCGATTGGTTTAACGTCTCAATTAAAAGTTGTTGCTGGTCAGCTAACTTGGTTACGACATCTCGGTTTCTTTTCACGTTCTCTAACCGCAGATAATAAAACAGATTTAACCACTAAATATTTTGCATGAACTCTTCAAAATCTGGGTCTGGATCTACGTATCCTTCTTTATCCGCGAATTCATAAATATGTTTTTCGGAAGCACTGAATTCATCTCATAATTGTATTGCTTTACTAAGCTGCACTTCGAGATCGCTTAACGAAACCCTTCCGTCGATTGATTCGGTATAAGTGGCTAACTTGTTAAGCGAACCTTTAGTACGACCACGAACCAGACGAAGTGTAGGGAGAGACACCTTGTCGGTCATATTTGAATTAAATATTGTAGTATGCGAGCTACGGCTCGAGTAGATAAAACGATATTCTGTGAAATTTATTTCTTTATTTTCTAGTCTTTAGAACAATTCAGGTTCACACTATACTATTCTTCGCAATTCTTTTCTTACAATGTCTCTTTCCTCTCAAATCACTTTATCTCCTTCCAATTACTTAATTCACAAATCCAAACTAATTACTTCTTCTTGTTAAATCTAAACTTTCAATTTATCACAAAATTACAACTTCGCCCATTATCACTTTTCTAATCTCTTCGCCACAGTTTAGAAACTACTGCGCCTTTTTGATCGCCATCTGTCCTTATATAGCAGAAGTTTCTGATAGCCAGAAACTTCTAGCAAAATCTTCGACCACTGGAACAAGAAAAATTCTGATGTAATAATTCCAAGATGACAATCATTTCGTGCAGTTATAATTCTCTCTTGTTCTCTTTTATTAATGTAAAAGTATGCAACAATAATGTAGCATAATAACTACGCTCCCAAAAGTATACACACATTCCGAAGTGTCTTTTCATTCGAGGCTCGTGTACGGATTATGGCTAAGACGACGCGGCAGAATTTAGAGAGAATTATAACCGCAAGAGAATTATAACCACAAGAGATTATTGGCTGCAGCTGTTATCCTGGAATTATTACATCAGAATTTTCTTGTTCCAGTGGTCGAAGAATTTGCTAGAAGTTTCTGGCTATTAGAAATGCGGCTATTTAAGGACAGATGGCGATCGAGACAGAGCAGTCGGTTTTGAACCGCACGAAGAGATTGGAAAAGTGATAACAGCCGAAGTTGTAATTTTGTTATAAATTGAAAGTTGAGAGTTAACAAGAAGAAGTAATTAGTTTGGATTTGTGAATTAAGTAATTGAAAGGAGATAAAGTGATTTGAGAAGAAGGAGACCTTGTAAGAAAAGAATTTGCACCTCCTGGAAGCGTTGAATTTTTTTCTTTGTGTGAGCTAGGGTTGGCCACGGAGGCGTGTTCGGTGCGAGTAAGGAGGACGGCGGCACACTCGCGGTTGCTCGGCTCAGCTCGTCGGACTGGGTACAGGCCCTCGTAACAGGCTCGACGAAAAAAAAAGGGGGGCCTGGTTCATTATCTTTATGTTGGTTTGCTCCAGTGCTTTAGTTTATCTTTTATTTGTTTATTGTTATTGCCCAATGTGTGGCAAGGGCCTACGCCCTGAGATGCTCTACTTCAACTGTTGAGGTTAGCTGGGCACTTCTTGCATTCTCACCAATCACAGCTTGTATATCACAGATTTTGTATCACAGCTTCCATATCACAGAGGCGTATGTGGATGTACCCGTATGCTACCTACAAATCATTATAGGGGTGCATTTGGATACATCCAGGTCGCCCCACCTAACACTAATAAATAAACTATAAAATAAATATACAATAATAAATAAACTCTATATGTAAATAAACTATATAATAAATAAATAGGCTCTATATATAAATAAATAATCTCTATAAATAAATAAACTCTATAAATAAATATACTCTATAATAAATAAACTATCTCTATCAATAAACCCTATAATAAATAAGTGAATAAATAAATAAATAAATACTCTATCTATAGGACATAACTAAATACATACATACACATATATCACAGCTAATCCGGCAACGGCATGCATGAGTGCGTCAAAAGTGTTTTCTAACACTTGTCTCTAGGTGTGCAAATCTTTGGCGTGGTATACGCCCACCTTTTCGCCTCTTAGGTTACCTACTTCATATAGGGAGTTCCCTTTGGCTTTCAAAATAATTGATTTCAGGAACTTGGGCCCTAATTTAGCATTGTAATTGTCAGGTAAACTGCTTTGCTTGAAATTTTGTCTATATACGATCTGTCCTACTCTATACTTGACTTCTCTGCTTCGCGTGTTGTATGTTTTGGTTGCTTTTTGATGTGCTAGCCTTAGATTGTCAAATATTTTTTTCTTCTTATTAGCTCTAATTTGTCCTTATTGTCGATAATTTCCATGTCCATGTTTTGGACCGTACCTAGTTTGCGGAGGACATCATACGCTCCCGCGTGTTGTACCATGTGGGTACCAAACACAGCGTAATAGGGTTCAAACGTAGTCGCATCGTGAAATACACTCCTCAGTGAGAAAGCCGCGTTGCTGACGTGGATGTCCCAAGTTTTCTGATCACCGCTTAGGTATGATCTTATCTTCGTCAGCACGGAGCGGTTAACCCGTTCTGACGCATTGGCTTGAGGAGAGTAGATCGCGGTGCGAATATGCTTGACCCCGTATTTTCTCAGAAAGCTGGCAAACAGTTCTGAGATGAACTGTTTACCATTGTCCGAATGGATAAACTCCGGTACGCCAAAGATATGGAACACGCTTTCCTCTAGGTATTTCACTACCTCAGCAGCCGTTACCTTCTTAATAGGTTTTAAAAACACAAACTTAGAAAAATGGTCTAGGACTACAAAAATGTGTGTGTGTCCGTTCTTAGTACGTGGGTATGGTCCTAGGAAGTCAATATACAGTCTTTGGAAAGGCCGCTCCGTAATAGTCTGTTGTCCCATCGGCGGTCGAGAAACGATGTTGAGGGGTTTGCTGCACTTGCAGATTTCACAGGCTTTGACCAAAGTCTGCACATCGGTAGCCATGCCTGGCCAAAAGAACATCTGTCTCAATTTCGACAGAGTCTTTTGGACACCCCCGTGACCTGCAGATGGTGAGTTGTGTGCAGTCTCCACTAGACCACCACGCAACTCCTTCGGAATCCAGAGTTTCCACGCTCTGTCTTCTTGTATCGCGTCGTCATTTCGTATGTCTGTTCTTTTGTATACGAATCCATCGGAAACGTAAACATCTGGAAGTCGGTCTTTGTTTTCGTTTATTGTCTCCCTTAATTCGTCGTACTCCTCCGGAGAAAAGTATGGCGACTTAAGGTCAACCTCCAGCATTGCATTCTCAGGATTGAGCTCATCCATGTGAACACGTGAGAGAGTATCAGGGACTACATTTTGGCTACCTTTCCTATGTTCGATCTGGAAGTCAAACCCTTGAAGTTTTAGGCTCCATCTAGCCAGACGGCCAGATAGATCCTTTTGGGTCATTAGCCACTTCAGACTCGCATGATCGGTTATAATAGTGAAAGGTAATCCTTCCACATAGGCTCTGAACTTCTTCATTGACAGAACGACCGCATAGCATTCAAGTTCCGTTACACTATAATTCCGCTGAGCAGAATTGAGCTTCTGGGACATGAATGCTATCGGTCGTTCGTTGTTCTCCGTGTCCATCTGGAAAAGCACACTCCCTACACCAGATGTTGATGCGTCGCATTGTATATAAAATCGTATTGTGAAGTCCGGGTTCGTTAGTATCGGTGCTGTCACTAGAGTCGTCTTAAGTTTTCGAAAGGCTGTCAGTACTTCGTCTGTCATGTCGAATGTCTTGCCTTTCTTCAGACAGTCGGTCATTGGGGCTGCCATAGAACCAAAATTTGGAATAAAGCGCCTATACTAGCCCGTCATCCCTAGAAATCGACGGAGTTGCTTGGGAGTCTTTGGAACTGGGAAATTCTCGACCGCCGAAACCTTGCCAGGGTCAGTTCGTAGGCAACCATCACCGACGATGTAACCCAAGTATTTGATCTCCTTATAACAGAATTTGCTTTTCTCCACATTTATAGTCAGACCCGCTTCCCTCAGACACTTGGCCACTTCCTGCAGCAATCTGGCATGGGACTCGAAATGTGGAGAACAAATAAAGAGGTCAACGAGATAGACAAAGACATACTCTTTCAGGCGAGAGGGTATGACCTCATCCACCTCGATTATATGTTCTTCGAGGCTGGTTCTACCCAGTCCCAACATCGCGCAAGAGGGAAACAGTAGCTTGATTCTCTCCAGTTCTTGGGCTTGTGCTAGTGAGAGTGCCTGGACCGGAGACCGTTCTTCCGTCGGCGATGGGATGTCGAGTTCGTTGATTATGTTCGGAGCGACCTTAAATGTTCTCCAGAAGTTAACCCCCAGATAAAGGACCTGCTGTAAGTTTGGCACAACGAAAATTTCTAATTCATGAGACTTGCCACCTCAGGAGACTACTGTCTTAAATCGTCCTAGTATTCGTTGGTGGTTTCCGTCTGCTGTTCGTATGTCCGTACTCATCCTAGTCATCACTATGTTATGTTTGTCTAAAAAGTCAGTCGCTCCTTTCCCTAAACAACTAATTGAAGCTCCACTATCCAATAGGCCCATGAGCTCCTCACCGTCTATCCTAACTTTAGCGTAAGGCCTATTGTCGTCCGAAATATTTATCACAGTCGCTACTATATCTCTCTTTCGTCGCCTATTTATTGCACATATTTCCCTTAGCCTCCTAATTTTTAAATAGTTCCTACTCTTCTCCACCGGCGCAGTCAATTCCTCTCCAAAGATACGCTTTCTGGCGGCTTTATACTCCTGCAGGCGTCGGTGAAGACTCTTCCTTTGAGGGATTTCCTTCTTCGTGGAGGTATCATCACCTTCTGGAATCCTCTTCAAAATTTGGAAGTCTTCTCCTCGCTTTCCGGGAGTGTGGTCTTAGTCGGCTGGTTCGTCCCGGTCGCGCTGCCGACTCTCAGGTTTCCCTGGCACTGTGTGCAACTAAAGTTGATGTTTCTTTGACCACAACTAAAGCACGTCAGACTATGGAAAGTAGACTGACACGCCGACGGAGTTGAAGCAGGACTCCTAGTCAGGTCTGTTCTGTTGGTCAAGTTCGTATTGTTTGTTCTGTCTGTCTTCATGTAAGTTGGTTGTCTGTCAGTCCTGTTTCGTTGAAGCGCAGCAATTGCTACTTCTTCGTCCTCTAAATCCCTAAATGTTTCCCTATTTCTAAAAATTTCTTCGTCTCCTTGTTCGTTAACTTGTCTTCTAAATTTCGTCTCCCTAGTCGTCAAGTACTTCTCCGCGCGCCTACATTCATCTCTTAACTCTTGGATGCTCGTAATAGAGCACCCGAAGATTAGCGTCGCAACTCTGTCCTTAATGTTGCTTCGGAGGATGTCCACTAGGTCAAGTTCATTCGGTCGACTCGTCATTTGTAGTACCATCGTCCGTAAGTCGCTGTATAGGTCGTCAAATGACTCCTGGGGTTGCTGCCTCCTATCCATTATGGCCCTCAAAATTTCATGGTCCCTAATATTATTTTTAAACTGTTTCAGCAGTTCTCTTTTGAGTCGCTGGTAGCTCAGGCACCTATCGCTTTCATTTTCGTGCAGGAATTGCCAGAGCCACCTCTCTGCAGGACCGCTTACAAGGTGGTGGAAGTGGGTGAACAGCTGGTGGTCGCTAATACCGCTTTGGCATTGCAAAGTCTTCACGCGAAACAGGAAACTTTCTACGGACATCGTCTTTGGTGTCCCGTCAAACTTAATGCCCCACTTATGAATGTCCACCTTCCTTTCCGAAAACCGTGGAAAAGGTTCGGTGAAGCGTGGAGCTTGTTCATGTAGTGGGTCATTTAGAGGTATTTGCCGTTCGTGTGGTGGCGGGTTAAAAGTCTGTCTGTTTAGTGTCGGCGTTGGTTGGTGTAACAGTTCCGTCCAGTTAAGTGGGTGCGAAGGAGTGGACTGTCCTTGTCGGGTATTGTCTTTTCGTCGGTCGTTCGTTGTCGGTGGTTCCCTCTGCGCAGCTGCGGAGAGCTCCAGGTTGCAGATCTTGTCGTTGATCGCCTTGATGTTTTCCTGGAAAGTAGTCATCATGTCTTTCATACTTTCGGCGAACACCGACATGATCTCAACCTGGTTCTTCCACTATTTGTATTTGTTGTGTTATTCTCTTTGTGTCCTCTACAGTCTTACTCCGCAGGTCAGTTAGGTCGTCTTCGCCGTCAGAAGTTTGTTGTCCGACCCTGGTCGCTGCTACAGTTGCTGTCGCTTGGTTGCCTAGCGACAGACTTAGCCGTTGGTTGCGTTGTCCTACAAGTTCTCTGGCTTGTAGTCTTGTGTCTGTTGTATTTAGTCCGTTTTGTACGTCGTACAAGTCAAGTAGGTCATTTCATTTGGAAGGGATCTTCTCTCTAAGTCCTCACATAGCTCTACCGTGGACCGAGTTACCTTCTGTCTGGTCGTCGCAATATGGTCTGTCATGTTGAAGTTCGTAGGGTAGTTTTCGTCGTCTTGTCCAAAGAACAGATAGTCGTCGTTTGTTCCTTGTCTTGCGTAATTGCCGTCAGTCCCTGTAGCAGGTGGCAAGTCATATCCGTCAGTTCCCTGTTCGCGTTCCAATCTAGCTCTTAAACGCGTTACCCGCATTCCTGACGGAAGTGCTCCTTGGGACCCAGTGTTCTTCGGTACTGCCCCTAAACTCCTATTGTCTCCCTCCATTATAAAAAAATTCAATAAATTCCCTACTATGCTAAATTCAAATTATGCGAAATTCAAAAAAAAATCAGAAAATAAATAAGATATGTAGTAGTAGAAGTAAAAAAAAAACGCGAAACCCTAATAAAATAATAAAAAAATAGTAAAAAAAAATTCAAAGAAAAGGTAGGAAAAAAATATAGAATAAAAAAAAATAAATAATAAAAAAATTCAAAAACAGGAAAAAAAAATAGTAGTAAAAGGAATAAAATCGATAGTAAAAATAGTAAAAGAAATCAAAAAAAAGGTATATAAAAAAATAATAAACGGGTGGAAAACGAAATGCTAAAAAAATCAAAATCCTAAAAATTATTGAAATGGGTGTATTATGTGCTTTGGTGTGTGGATTTTTGGTCAGGTTCTCCAGTAACCGTTCTATAGATGTGAGTCTGTGTGTTCTCGCCAGGGTAAAGTCAGTATCGTCGGGTAGTGACTGGTGCCTCGGATACTTGACGAGGTGTTAAAGCCGATCCTTTTATTCCTTACCACTACTTGCTATCAGGTAATACCCAATAGAAGGCTGGCTAGGATTTCCCAGATCAACTCTAACACGGACAAAGCTTCGTAGCTTATGCTCGCACCTCACTACGAATATGACTAAAGGTCACCATTCTAGGACAGCGGCTAGCATTCGGCCTTTCCACCTTGTCCCGCTCTTTGCTTATTCACAGACCTCCAATTACCTCACAGGATCCACTAGCTTAAAGCCTGAGGATTGGATAGCTGTCTTCAGTTTGTGACTAAGCAAGGAGGATTTACAGCCCTTGAATGTAAAAGATAGGAAAGTAAAAAAAATTATTTAAAAATGAAAAAAAACTAATCGCGAATGAGGCTGATTGATATGAGTCCAAGGCGACGACCTTCGAAAAAGAAAACCGTCCCCTTAGAGTCGCAATCGTGCCTCTGATAGCCGGTGTTGGTAAAAATACCCTTGGGCGCCATTGTTGTGAACTAGGGTTGGCCACGGAGGCGTCTTCGGTGCGAGTAAGGAGGACGGCGGCACGCTCGCGGTTGCTCAGCTCAGCTCGTCGGACTGGGTACAAGCATTCGTAACATAGTATAGTGTGAACTTGAATTGTTCTATAGACTAGAAAATAAAGAAATAATTTCACAGAATATCGTTTTATCTACTCGAGCCGTAGCTCGCATATGACAGTATTATTACACCGTTCGCGGCTTCTGCACGTCGCACATAGGAGTATTTCTAGCAAAAAGTCGGCCAAAAGTCCACTTTTCGAAAAGTAAAATCAAGAAATAAATGTTTGAAATAGGGGATCCTAAATATACATGGGACAATATTATACCGGCTTTTTTTTTCTCAGAAATCGTATTGTGAGATAAAATCAGTTCAAAGTTAACTGTTGCACTTGCTGCATTTTTCGGTGCGTGAAAATTATAGCGGTCAGTGTTATTCAGCAAGTGATTTTGGCTAGTTGTGATAAGAAGTTAACAATATTATCAACATTTTGAATTCATTTATGAAACATTTAGCGGTTTTTTGTTTTCAATTAACCTGTTTGCAAATTCTATTAAAAAAAGTTACATATTTTTGTGAAATTTTTTAATCTCGAATGAGTTTGTTTTATAATTGGGCACTATTTTGCAACGGTTTAAGCATTTCTATACAACAAAAATGTTCTTAAACCCAATACAAAAAGAATTAGCTGCAACTATTTGCAACTTTTAATTTTATAAGCGAAGTTGTATTTCACCTTCATATTAAAATAATACTCATATGCCATACATAACTTTTTAAAGAAAAAAAATTTTACTATTAGGGCTGTCCGGTATGGGGGTTGTGACGAGGAGATATTTATTTAACATTATGGAAGAAAGCGGGGAAAGAATTGTAACGGAAAAGCTAAATTTAAAAAAAAAAATCTTACTAAACAGTGCTTTTTATTCAAATGAGCAATTAAAACGTTTTAAGCCAAAAGTCGCGCTGATTTTATTTGACTTTAAAAGAAAATGGTTAGAATCCCACAGGATTAGGCATATATTTTTAAAGAATAATGAAACGTGGCTTCAAGGAAGTTTTGAATTCCCAAATAAAGCAACCAGTTTTGGACCAGTACGACCTGCAAAATCTTTCGAAGAATCGAGTGTCAGAAGTAAGAGAAGAAAACAGAAGGTATTCGAGAAGAGTTTGAAACTGAAGAACTAACGTTTGCCACTGAGATGAAATTAAGAGACTCTGGCAAGGCTGTTGCTTCAAAACTATTTACAGAAATAGTGAAATCTCCCGGCAGAGTGCAAAAGTATAAAGAAGCATACTGTGATTGTGATAGCATTAAGGAAAAAAAAGAAAAACTGTCTACGCTGAAGGCTCTTTCCATATTTGTTGAGGCAGGATTATCACGGAAAACAGTACGAAATCATTGCTACAAATGATAAAAACTTATTTCCATGTTACAGTATACTCCAAAAAGGTAAAAAAGACTACTATCCTGTTCCAGTGTCATATACTGTAACGGAATCACTAGTCGCAGATTTTTTAATAATCTGGGAGCTGCAGCTGAAATAACTGGAATGGATTTTATTTTAAATTATATTAAATTATTTTAGCGACAATTTCTAGTAGATACAAAATTCATGTCTCAAAATTTGGTCTGTACACAATGGATACAGCAGAACTTTATATAAAGTTATATCCATGGCACCCTATGACTCCGACTATGCATAACATTTTAGTGCACGGATCCATAATTATAGAAAATGCTCTGTTTCCAATAGGTCAGCTATCAGAGGAAGCAGCCGAAGCCAGGCACAAACACTTTAGGTAAGTTTATCAGTTCATCACAAAGAAACGTTACGGAAGTCAAACGATTTTTTTCTTCTTTGACTTGCAGGCTATGCAGGTTAAACTATTCAAGAAAGTTTTCTAGATCAGATTGTAACATGGATGTCCTAAACAGATTATTACTTAGCTCTGATCCCCTAATTTCCTCCCCTCGAAGTCAAAAAGAGCATTTTCGAAGAACGAGATGAAGTTGAAAATAATGAAAATTCATTTGTTGAAGAGTCATAGACAGATTCCAGTGAATAGTGCCAATATTAAATAGGAAAAGCTATAGTAATATGGCAAAATCTATATACCCATAATTTTTCTTTGTTTTTGAATAAAAAATTCCAAAATCGATAAAAAAAAGTTAAAACATTATTTTATTACATCATTATGCATTTGAATCAAAAACAACTGCAAAAAGAGTGGAAAATAATTTTGGCCAGGTTTTCGGTGCAAATACGGTCGTATAGCCAAGAACTAAATTTTGTCAGTGTACATGCTGGTAGGGCTGTTTAAAAATAGCTCAGTTCAAATGAATGCAAGGCGGTAGCTTTTCCACTAGCTCCTGCAGCAGTGTGGGGTTGTTCAGATGTGTAACTAAACCCAAAGCTTCCAATGTGGCGCAAAGGTTTTGTACGGCGATGGCGAAGTTGACAATAGTCTCCAATCGTTCGGCCTTTGGTTCTGGGGTGGCATAGATTCTCCGCAAAAGTGAGTGTACGATGAGTTCCGGTCGTCCAAACATCATCTGGAGTGTGGCTATTACTCTTGGGATGCAACTAGGTTGATACAACAGGCTCTTCACATCGTCCAGTGCCTGATCTTTGAGTACTTTCTGCAGACGAACTAAGTTCTCTTCATCGGAGAACCAACAAAGCTGCGTTGTTCTGTTGAAAATGGAGATGTGAAGGGCCATTCTTCGGGGTTGCCGAAAAAGTTGCGAAATTCCTTCAATTTGGAATGACGGGCTACTAAATGGTTCCTAGTCAGAGTTAGTAGAAAATATGGTTGATGCAAATTCGGTGCAGTTCGGTGGTTCTCCCTGAGTATTAACACGTTCACTAACTGACTGGTGCTGTTGTTGCTGTGATAATGAAACGTTGAACCGACATTGGCGAGATTGTGTTTCAGGCGGAGACTTTTCTACCACCATTGTGCGATTAACTATCAACCGTTTTGCGTTGGGAGCATATTGGTTGCACCATGGATTTTGGAGATGCGAAGTATCTTGTTGCTACTGTTGTGGAATCACGTTAGCTCCAGGCCATGATTCAGTTTGGTAGCATGGTCTTTGAGATTTAATAATTCGGATACGGTTTTTATATTAGTTCCCTGGCACTTGTGGGTTGAACTGTAATGCTCTGTCTTTCGACCTTTTTTGGTCGAAATAAAAGTCGCTAATTTTCTGATGATCACTAACCATTATTTAAAATGCTTATCTTTACAAATTGTTCAGTTCCTGCCTTGCCTTTTTACAATGCTTTTCGAAGTGCTTCTGCTACATTTCCTACTACGACCACTACTACCACATCCCATTGAGGAGTTTGGGTACCTGGAGTGTACTACATACACCTCCTCTGTCCCCGTTTCCCACTCTTACTACGGTGAGCCGAGGGTACTGGAATGCCGAATCTCTTATCGAATCTGAGAGTCCAGATAGGAGATCAGCTGCTACACTGGAGCAGGCCAGCATATGCTCCAGTGGTTACCACACGACTGACTTTGCTTTCTTCTGTTGCTTGTTCCTCGGCTACATTGTGGTGACTTCGAGGAAAGGGGAAATGACTGCGGTGAATTTATGGTAGTTCCATAGTTTTTTTTTTTTTTTTGGATTGCGCCAGGGATGTGTAATCTTCATAGATACTAGTAGCCCGAGTGCTACTAGCATGCACGATTCGCAAACCTGAGTACTCGATGCCAGGAATACGCCTACGTACTAAACACACACCCTACACACTTCAACCACTCTCCCCGCGGGACTGCCGTTAGGTATTACTTCGCGGGGCTGGTTAGCAATTCATGCTATGCTTCTTGTATTGCTGCTTCTGATGCTTCTGTTGCTTCTGCTGCTCTTCTTAGCTTTTCTATTCTCCGCAGCTCTTTTTGTAGAGTTGTTACGAAAGAACATATTGCCATCCAATTTTCTTCCAACCGTAACATATGGTCGAGGAGTAATGACGGACTTGGCAGAGTAATTCTCCATGCCGTGAAACGTGTGCAGTAAAACACTGCGTGCTCCGTATCCTCATCTTCACCTGGGCATTCCGGGCAGGATGGTGAGTTGTCGTGTCCGAATCGGTGTAGATATTTGCGGTAGCCACCGTGGCCAGACAGGAACTGCGTTAGATGGTAGTTGCAGTCTCCATGCTTTCGACTTATCCAATCTTGGATTGTCGGTATAAGTTTGTATGTCCATCTGCCTTTTGTTGTATTAGCCCAACGAGCTTGCCACATAGCTGCTGACGCTGCCCTTTCTTCAATTTTTATCACCTTGATACCAGTGGCGTCGTGATGACTCAATGCTCTTCTGTTATATATCCTCAGCATTTCATCTGCGAGAATATCGATGGGGACCATTCCAGCTATGACAAATGCAGCTTCGTCAGAGATGGTTCGAAAGCCGCTGATTGTCCGTAGCGCACAGAGTCTGTATGATGACGATAGTTTCCTTTTGGTCTCCTTCGTCCTCAGTGCCTCCGCCCAGACTGGGGCGGCATATAACAGAACTGAGGTGATAACTCTAGAGAGTAGAATCCTTCTAGCATATCCAGGTCCACCGATGTTAGGCATGATACGCGAGAGAGCTCCCTGCATTTGCGATGCTTTTTTGGTAACAAAATCAACATGCGTTTTAAACCGTAGCCTGTTGTCCAGCATTACTCCAAGGTATTTAATTGCCTCTTTCGACCTGATGGTTTGGTTACCAACCTGAAAGTTGGCAAATTCGACAGTTTTCCGGCTGGTTATAAGAACAGCTTCTGTTTTATGGTCAGCTAGTTCTAGTCCGGCGGATACTAGCCAATCTTTTATCCGGGCAATTGCTTCATTTGTAGCTGATTCTACTGCACGGATCTGTTTAGCTACTGTCACGACTGCAATGTCATCGGCGAATCCAATTATCGTTACTCCCCCAGGTAACGCTAATCGTAGTACTCCGTCGTACATGATGTTCCACAATAGTGGCCCTAAAACCGATCCCTGTGGAACTCCCGCAGTTACGTTGTAGTATTTTACGCCTTCATCGGTATTGTACCTCAGCTTTCTGTTGTTGAAGTAGTTCGTCACTATCCGTAGCAGGTAATATGGCGTATCCATCCTGGCAAGTGACCTTCTAATAAACGACCAGTTCGCAGAGTTAAATGCGTTTTTAATGTCCAGCGTTACTACTGCACAATACTCCTTTGTGCCGTAGAGCCATCTTTCTCCTTCGATGGCACCTTTGGCGATATCGACTACCGCTCTTATGGCATCAACAGTAGATCGTGCTCTTCTGAAGCCAAATTGGTGATCTGAGAGGGCTCCTTTCTCTTCTACTACTGCGAGTAATCTATTATAGATTATCTTCTCGAGGATCTTTCCCATGGTGTCTAATAGGCATATTGGGCGATAGGATGATGGTTCTCCTGGGGGCTTCTTTCCTTTTGGCAGTAGGACCAAATGCTGCGTTTTCCATTTTTCGGGAAAGGTTCCTTCTTCAAGGCACTGCTTCATTGTTGTTATGAAGAGGTCTGGTCTTTTTGTTACAGCTGCCTTTACTGCCTTGTTCGGGATGCCGTCGGGTCCCGGAGCCTTGTTGTCACCTATCTTGCTGCATGCCCTTAGCAGTTCCTCGTGAGTAATTAAAGGAATATCTTCTGGATTGACTTCTCGTATAATATTGCACATAGCAGCAGGCCTTTGAGGGAAGAGGTACTCTACTATGGATCTCAGCATTATCGGACATGTTATTTGAGGAGTCCTATAGCCCTTTAATTTTGTCATCACCATTCTGTATGCCGAGCCCCATGGGTTGATGTCGGCTTCTTGACAGAGACGTTTAAAGCATGCAGTTTTGCTTTCCTTAATGGCTCTATTTAAGCTACGTCTCGCCAGTCTAAGGGTGTCCAGGCATTGTTGGAAATCCGCCCTCCTTCTTGATCGTTGGACTTTACGCCGGGCTTGCAGACATTTTGCCCGGAGTTCGAATATTTCCTCGTTCCACCAGTAACACGGTGATGTGTTCCTGGTGTTTGCTCTCCTAGGCATTGATGCGTCGCACGCTGTGGTGATGGTGCCTGTGAGGTGGTGAGCGAGGGTCTCCGCTGTTCCGCTTGGAGCTTGATCACCGTTCAACATCTCTTCGAATGCATCCTTATCGAAAGATCTGTCATTCCATTTTGGGCCAGTAAGTTTTGGGAGCTGGACTGGTTTTTTCCCTTTTATTTCCAGTATTATCACCTGATGGTCGCTGTGTGAATATTCCTCACTGACCCTCCACTTTATGGTTTTCAGGATGGAGTTGCTCGCAAAGGTGATGTCAATAATGGACCCTACTCCAGCCTTCCGGTAAGTATTTGTCCGGCCCTTATTAGCAATGCCTATCGCTAGGGGAGCGAATGTCTCCAATAAGACCTGTCCTCTGGTGTTGGTGAGCCTGCTGCCCCATTCTGTTGCCCACGCGTTGAAGTCTCCTCCTATAACCACTGGGGCTCTCTGGAGCGCATCCGTGGTTAGATTATCCAGCATTAGTTGGTACTCGCTGGCCGTCAAACTGGGTCGGGCATAGCAGCTATAAAAATGGATCCCATTTATTTTCGCCCGCACGAAGCCGACTGTTTGGTCGTTTGTTTCTTGAAAGGCATAGCGTCCACACATCCATATCGCCGCCTGTTTTGCCTTATCGCAGATCCAATTGTTGTTCTCTTCGGGACATTTATATGGTTCACTGATCATAATAACGTCAGCGCTTTCGTCCTTGGCCGTTTGTGCTAGGATGTCCTGTGCTATTCTACAGTGATTAAGATTTATCTGTAGAATCTTCATGGTATTTTGCTTGTAATAGCTCTCCGAAATACTGGGCATTTGCTACTGCCGGCTACATGCTGCGCGGCGTCCGGGTGGTCTTTCTTGCAGAACATGCAGGATGGATCCTTGTTGCAATTCTTCGCTATGTGGCCTTCTCCTCCACATCTCCTACATAGCTTGGAGCGGTCTTCCTCGCTTTTGCATTGCCAGGCAAGATGACCAAACTCTAAACATTTGAAGCACTTTTTAAGGAGGGTTCGTTCGCGCATGCGACAGTTAACCCAGCCGATTTTAATCCTTCCTGCTTCTAACAGCTTTCTTACGTCTACTGCGGGAAAGCTGATCGTTGCTGTTTGTGTTCCTCCGTACGCCCTCCGCAGGGACAAAATATCTGCCGGTGAAACTTTCACTCCAAACTGGGCTTCGATTGCATTGATTACGTCGTCTATAGTCGTGACCTCATCGATGTCTTTGATCTCAAGGGTAGTGCGATGCGTAATCGAACTTACATTCGCTTGCTCTGCTAGAGCTTCACTAATGACGCCTTTAAATTCGTTTGTCTTATTTCCCGTCTCCTTGAATTGTATAAGGAGGTCTCCCTTCTGTGTCCTCCTGATTTTAGTTACCGCCTTTCCCACTGTTTCCAGTTTGGGGTCTGCCTTCACCTTGGTAGTTCCATAGTGTGGGCATGCATCTGTGTGTGTGTGGTGAATTGATGGTACCCAGCAAACAATATAAGCCTTTTCACAATGCAATATATGGCTTATCATATGCTATGAGCTAGGGGCAGGCCACGGAGGCATCTTCGGTGTGGATGAAGGGGATGGTGGCACGCACACGGTTGTACGGCTTAACTCGTCGGTTCTTGTTTCCCATCACTCTCACACCACCTGCTCAAACACAAAAATATCATGCCATATGCGTATTAAAAAGAACCTAATAGAAAAGAGTAGAAGCTAACCTAATTAGACCACGGACGGACTTAAAAAAGATAGAAAGAAAGAAAGAAGAAAAAGCTCAAGGGCTTATGCCCATATCCCGGAGAAAGAAGGGTATGCCAGATCTAACCTAACTATTCTAATCTAAACCTTATCTATCCTAAGACTTATGATACGCCCTAATCTATACCTAAACTAACTTATAACTATCCTATTCTAGCCCTGTGCTACGGCATCCGTATCCCCTACTCTCTCCAGGATGTGGGTTCGTCTCGTCCCAGAGACGTGCCAGGTGTTGATGGCACCAGGATGGCCAACCCAACCTTGTGTCTGGAAGACACAACCCTCGCTATCTCCTTGGTCAATATTCACTGGAGATGGCCCCTAATGCATCAATCCAGTCAATACTGTCTCATGTCCTCTACGTTAAGTACGTAAGGTCGTCACGTATGGTCCTTTTCTCGTCAGTGCAGTCGTCCTGTCAGGTCATCGTCACACCTGGTCAGCGAAAGGACGGCCTTCCCATTACCCCACACACCATCGTTGCACAAAGAAGTCTACCAGCACATCACTATATTACTTCCAAAAGTCTACCAAAAGGGAAACGAACTTCTGATGCATTTTTGGATCCTTCTTGTAGAATTTTTATTTATTTATTTTTTTTTATTTTATTTAAAACTTTGTTTCATGAAGAACTCCAATCCACCAATTATTCTCAATTATTTTAAATCAAGAGCAATTAGATCTAACCTAACCTAAATAACAGAAGAATCTGCTCTTAACATTCAATTCAAAGCAAAACAATTATTCAACAGAAAAAAATCAATAAAATTACTCACGGTTTCTCTGTCCCTCGTTGTCCTGCCGGCAGCACATGAAGAGATGTATTTGCTGACTTTCCAGCTGTATGCACTGGAACAATGAAATCAATAATGCTAAGTGCAGATTTTAGTGTTATTCCTAACCATATCTTACACTAAATAGGCAAAAAAAAATTTCAAAAAAAAATTAAACTAAAAAAATTAAAAAAAAAATAATTAAACAAAAATAAATTCTGCTGATTTACTGCAAATGCCTTATTATAAGGCATAAAATAAGCTTTAGTTACCTTATGCCTTATTATTAGGCATAAAATAAGCTTTAGTTACCTTATGTACACCTTATTAGAAGGCATAAAATAAGCTTTTGTTACATTATGTATACCTTATTATAAGCTTTAGTTTAGCAAACAATATAAGCCTTATGTAAGCCTTTTCACAATGCAATATAAGGCTTATCATATAAGGAATGGTACTCATAAGGGATGTTACGCCACATACAGTATACCTCATTTTGTACTTTATTCGATTATTGGCCATGTCATTACCCCTAAGGGATCAGCTCTATAATTTATTTTATACCTTATTATAAGGCATAAAATAAGCTATTATTAATAATAATGAAGAAAAAGAATTTGGTTTGCGACATACACAAATTTGGTTTGTACATTAGTCTTAAGTAATTAATGTATCATTTATAGTTAAATTACTAATTAGAAAAAAAGGTTAGAAACCTTAATGCACATACCTTACTTCACTTTAAAATAATAAAATAATAAAAAAAAAAAAAAAATATTTGGCGCAACAGCTCTTTAACTGCAAGGGCCTAGCTTCTCGCAACCACTCTATGTGCGTTATATTTTTCAAACGAATGTAAGGGACCTACAGTTTAGTGCCGTATCCGAACGGCAATTTGTTTTGAGAAGCTTTCTCGCGACAGCAATACTCTCGGATATTTGTCAGACGTTCGCGAGAGGTGGGATCGTGAAAAAACTTTTTGGTGTTTTCTGGGATTCGAATTTGGAACCTATTGCGTAGTGATCCGACACACTAACCACTATGCCACGACACACTAACCACTACGCCACGACGCCCAATAAAATAATAAAAAGGCAACTAATTAACTCAAAAGTCGTCACTCAACTACGATCTGCATTATACAACTTAAATAAGGAAGCGCTTAATTATAATTTAAAATAAGGCATAAATAAGATACCATATCCGTGATCTTATTTATGTCTTATAATACACATTATTATAATGCTTATTTGAGGCTTTTTCATAGTTTTGCAATAATGCCTCATATACCTTATGGCATTTTTGCTGGGTAGTTTCGTAGTAGATATTTTTGCGATATACATATACATTTGATCTCTCGCACGTGCTTCTTCTAACCTTTGCAATTCAAGTTCCAGTCGCTTAGTCGAAAAATGTCTGGATCCTTTAGATGATTTCGTCGTGACAGATGTGCGTTTTGAGGCTATGGACACAAAACTCGGCTTTGGTGGATTATTCTCCTCATGTTTCTCGGATTTCGATGTCTTCGGTCTGTTGCAGGTGTTGGGTGCACGTGTCGGTTGTATTTTTTTTCTATTTTGTATTTATTATAAACTTTGTATCTTTTACATTAGACTGTTACAATCTTTACATTAGTAAAAGTGTAATTAAAATTAATTTTATTAGTAATGGAGTATGAAAAAAACAGAGAAACAATAACTAATTTTATTTACATATAAATCAACGGTGTTCATTTAATATATAATATAGTATAATGTACTTATTTATGTATTTGCAGACAAATTCGTATAAAAAATTTCAAATGAAATTCAAGTTAATTTTATAATTTTACCTATTAGACATATAAAGAAGTAGATAGTTATTGTGCAGTCTTCTGATGCTTAGAGGCAATGCATTCCACAGGCGGACGGCATGAATGAAAAATTGACGTTGAGAAGTTAGACATGAAAAATTAGGTTGCAAAATCGAGAGAGAGCGAGATAACCGCAAAAGATATATTTTTTCATGTAGGTATGGTGGTTGTTTAGTAATAATGATTTTATGCAAATAAATTATGACTAAGTAATCCAAGTAAGCTTCCAAAGTACAGCCAAGAATTTTGTTTCGAAAGGGGGAGACGTGGTCATATCTACTTCCGTATCCAGTTTATTTTTAAATATTACTAAACACTTTGATTTAAGTGGATTCAACTGTAATGCATTTCTTTCTGCCCAAAGTGATACCTGATTGAGGTCCTCATTCAATCTATCCGCTCCATCTTCAATTAGGCCCAGCTAACAGCTTAAATAAATTTGTACGTCATCAGCATACATGTGTACAGAACTATTTTTTACCGACAGCGGAAGGTCATTAATGGAAATTGAAAACAACAAGGGACCTAGGATTGACCCTTGTGGCACTCCTGTTGATACATTCGCAAACTCGGATATTTGGTTTTATAATGCTACTGCTTGTTTCCTTTCTGCGAGATAAGAAGCTATAAGTTTAGCAGCTACAGGAGAGAAGCGGTATATGCTTTCTAATTTTCGTACCAACTGTAAGTGGTTTACCTTGTCGAAAGCCTTGGAAAAATCAACTAAAGTTAAAAATGTAACTTCGTCTTTATCAATAGCAACGCGAATATCATCTGTAACTTTTAAGAGAGCAGTGATGCAACTATGCTTCTGCCGAAAACCAGATTGGTTCCTATACAGCAATTTGTTGTTTTGCAAATATGCAGACAATTGAACGTGAATTAATTTTTCCATGACCTTCGACAAAAAAGGCAAAATAGATATAGGTCTATATTCAGGAGGAGAAATCCGTGATCCTTGTTTCTTAAGAATGGGAATAATCTTTGATGATTTCCATAAATACGGAAAAGTGGAAGTTAGAATTATTGTATTAAAAACATAAAGCTGGGAGAAAATGAGGCAAAATAATTTTCACAAAAGTAGGATGTATTTCATC
Source organism: Pocota personata (assembly GCA_963082735.1). Classification (NCBI taxonomy): domain Eukaryota; kingdom Metazoa; phylum Arthropoda; class Insecta; order Diptera; family Syrphidae; genus Pocota; species Pocota personata. The sequence goes on from OY720433.1 coordinate 19,534,372, forward strand.
AAAGCCAACAGCTTTTGACTTAACATTCAATACAGCTTTGACAACGTCAGTTTGTTCAACACAGGAGAATTCGAAGCTATGCAATATATTTCCATTTATCTCATTATAATTCAAGGTCGAAAACAGAGGCGGAGTGGAGTGAATTTGTAAAAAATTATTGTTTAGTTGATCTGGATCCAAGTTATCCAAATCATCTTCATTTTCCCGGCCAATACCCATTTCACGCAAATTATTCCATAATTTGTTCATAGGCAAACTTGTGCTGAACCTATGTGAATAGTACCGTCTTTTAGCTTGTTTTATTTTTGAATTGACTTCATTACGTAAGGCACGAAAAGTTTCATACAAGTCTGGCAATTTGAAACGCTTCCACCTATTGAAGGCTAAGTCACGCCTATTTTTTAGATGTGAAATCTCTGCAGTAAACCAGGAAATATTGTGGTTTTTAATGTGTTTAGTGATAAGTGGAACATGAGTGTCGAACAAAGTTTTAATTTGCTTTTGCAGATAACTAACTTGTGAGTCGGGCGAGGTCATGTAATATAATTGCTGCCAATTTACTCTTAAAATATCTTCCTCCAATTGGTCATAATTGATATTATTGAAGTCTCTGTATGAGTAGGTTTGTGCCTGACTAGACTTAGTTTTATTAAAGATCGCGAAAATTAAGTCGTGTTTCGAAAAAGCAGGAGAGGATAATTGATCGTATAAAAGAGTTTCAATATTATCATTAACCAGAAACAAGTCTAGCAGTGTACTTGATGCACCAATGAAGTGTGTGGGAACTTTATTGTTAATAGGATTTAAATTGAACGTTTTTATGTTAGCAACAAATGCTTCTGCACCTACATTGCATAAAAGGTTACAATTAAAGTCCCCACAGATGATTATTTCAGAAAATGTTGATGAAACACTCTCCATCACTGAATAAAAAGGCTTAAGATCAATGCCACTATCTGGACGATAGACGACACCTATAAGGCACTTACTTGTTCCACTTACCACTTCAACAAAATAGTATTCAAAAGGACTATTGGGGGGAGAACTGATTATAGGCTTGCAGTTTATGCCATTCCGAATATATATGGCAGCTCCGCCACCAATCCTATCATGCCTATCAGCCCGAAAGATTCTGTAGCCACTCAAGCCATACACTTCATCTCTAACATGCCTTTGAAACTAGGTCTCCGATATACATATAACGTCAACGGTTGACCCAACGAATGTACACCGAAATTCGTCTATCTAAGCAAACTGTGTGCGTTAATGTGACAAACACTAAAGCCATTCTTTTGCTTACATAAAATATTTATCATCATGCGTAAGTTATCATCATTTCTGCCGCCCGGTGCATTGCTATCCAAGGTCGTTGTCATTAAAACATAATATAAGGAACAAAAATAAATAAATAAAAAGAAGCATTGCAACAATCGACAAAAATTAATACCACACGATGTGATCAATTTAAGAACTATATCTTTACCTAGTAAAATTATAACAAGAAACAAAATAATAATGATGAATAAAATATTAAAGAAATTGAATAAAAATAAGCATTTAAAAACAATTAAAAATAGATTGAACAGCTTACTGTTTAAAGTTGGTTTATACATTTTGATAATTAATAGCATGTATTGCAGCGGCAAAATTATCCACACTTTGGGGGCAATCAAACAAAAAAGCTTTCTCATTTGGAGTTTGACGTGCGTAGACGAGTCCATTGCGAGTGAAAACAGAACTTAGGTGTTTTTGTTGTTTTAACTTGAAAGCTTTCCGATAAGTGAGATGGTTCTGGGCGGTAAGACTTTCATTTAAGTATATTTTACTGTCAAATTGCAGGCCAAGATTTTGTAAACAAATGGGTTTTTTTGTTTTCTTGTATGATAGATGTATGGAACGTAGTACCTTGATTTTATCTGCAACTGTTGGCAATTTTACTATAATGGCTGTGTCTTCTGATCCTCGTTTTGGTTTCGTTCTAAAAAATATCATTTGGCAGAGGTATTGGTGCGCAGTGAATAGAGGAACATAGTTTTTCGAACATACTGCGAAGATCTTCATTGGAGTTTTTAGGGACGCCATGGAGCACTAGATCAGTTGAATGTTTTTCTCGTTGAACATGATCAAGTTCCCTGCGTAGTGATGATGTTTCAGCCTCTAGTTGGGAGCAAATAGTGGCTTTGGAGGTTTGCTGAAGTACTTCAACACGTACTGTCAGGGCGGACATAGTTCTCTTTAAGTCTTCGAAGCGTCGATTGAAATCCCTTATGATGGTGTCCAATTTATCAGCAAGGCCGTTGTGCAGCTCAGTGATGAGAGATTTTAGTTGTGCATTGTGTTCATCAAGCCGTTTATTTAATCGCATCTCAATTTTGTTTAAATTATCACATTTTGTTGTCGCATTAGCGCCAGGTGAATTTTGGTGGATGGTGGTTGTTTTAGCAATAGTTTTGACAGAAGATCTTAGTTCCCGCGGAGATTGTTGGTTAGACATAATGAGCGGTAAAGTCTTCGGCACAAATGTGATGGTGATTGATAAAAACAAAATTTTCACAAAATCACAAAAAAATAGCAATTGGACAATTATTTAAAAATGTTCCACTACTAGAACTAACAACTTAGAAGCTTTTTGCAGAGATTGGAGATTTTTAAAAAGATTATTAATGGATTATTTTGCCACAAAAGCGCGTCTCTATTTTTGCGACTTCATCAGACAACGGTTAGTTTCTACTGTAGACTTCTTATGAGATGCTGATGACACGTTATCAATTATGTGACTTCTGTAGTAGTAGGCGGACCTACATGTTTAATTGAAGCTTCCGATGAGTGGTTCGACGTGTGTAAAATCGCATTGAAAGTTATGTCTGCAGTATGCTTGTGGGATTGCAAGTTGGTATCCGAGCACTGCTGCGAAATCCAATCTTCGTTTTGGATAAAGCTGGTGACGTCTACACACGTGTAGTGGAACCAACAGTCCCATCTGTCGCACTGGAACCATATCATCTGCGGAGTCGGGTGCACGTCATTAATTGCACTTGTAATGCGTTGATGGTGGTGAATCCGGTGCGACCGTGGAATCTTATTAGATTTTACAAATGGGTCTTTATCCGGCATGATGAGTTGTTGGCTGAAGGGTATCCCAGTAAAATTGTAAGTTGTTGAGACTATGTTGGGCTCAGCGAATAGAAGAAAATAATTTATAATACGACTTTATATCTATTTCTGTATCCGTGGAATTCAGTTTCAAATACGGAATGAAAGATTCGAACTTAATTAAATTAATTTTTTAAAAAAACTAAAATTAAAATTTTAGTTTTTTTCCTTGGCTTTACCAAGTAATTGACTTCTCCACGTGCCTAGCTGACAGAAAAAAAATAAATCGACAATGTCGAATGAGCTCGTTTACTTCATGACACGTCTGGGATGTAAGCAGGTCATTTGGCAATTACTGGCCAGGAATGACAACAGATATGAAAACCACTTTGACTTCTCTCCATAATAGTGGAATGTAGACCAGATAAAAAAAAACTCTATAGAATGATTTCTAGCACTGGCAAAATGCCAACTGGTCCCGCGGATATATAATGTTTGAAGCCCTGTAGCGCCCAAACGAGTTTGTCCTGTGTGATCAGAGGGGGTTATTTAGTAGGATATTGGATCTATTAAGGTTTATGACACTAATCACTTTGGAGCTACCTTAGAAGTATGTATAAAGTAGTATCAAGAGTTACTTTCCTCAATTATTTCTTTTATATTTTCAAGGATTCCTTGTATGAGTCAATCGATCGCATCTCTCGTGCTCTTACAATTGATAAAAAATGTTCTCAATTATTCTTGAGCAGTCCATCAGTAGGGTTTTTTCTTACCCCTAATTCATACAATAGGAAGCCATAGCTTTATTGAGGGCCGAGGTAAGATCCCTAACCCTACAATCAAGCTCCTGAGTGTTGTAGCGGGGCCTATGAAGATCGGAGGTAACTAATTTCTTTAAGATTGTCCCCTATTTAAGCCAATCGGTTTTACGATGAACTGCCCCATACCGAATGGCTGCCCACTATGAGTCCAGTTTTGTGCCTCCCCACTCTTTCGATCAATCTTTCCACGTTATCCCAGGAAGAGAGTCCATGTAGTAATGGGCGAGATATGCCAGTGCATAAAAGGAAGAGTATTCTGGAGTCCTGAGTCCATACACCGCGTTGTGAATAACCCAAGGTTCTTGGATCAGGACGATGCCTTCTCTATCCTTGGAGAGATGGAAAAATAGGCCATTTACTTTTTGGCTACTCTTTACCAGTATGCATGATAAAACTTTACCTTTGTTCTGAGCATACGAGTAACATAACTATCTTATTCCAACTTACTGGTCCTATGCGGGCGCTTTAAGCTAAACTTAATCCTTAAATATGTCTTTCGACTTAATCTATTACTTATTACTATTTTATTTAAAGAACAATTATGACTAAGAAATATTTTTATTTTAGAAACTTAGTATTCGTATATATAAAACTGAAATGCTACCTTTAAATAAGTCTTAACCTAACTAATCTACATGCATAATCATATATGGAATTTCTTTTTTAGCCAAGTGCTGTTTTTTTTAAGGTTTTTTATTATTTTTTTTTTTTGCGACGGTCAACTTCTTATAAATTTTAGCTCTAAGAAATAAAGTGAATTTGTAAGTTACATCAAAGTCATTTTTATTCTACGAATACAACAAATTTGGCGACGAGAATAAAAATAAAAAGTCAAAAGCTGTGATCGTGTAACAAGTAAAAGAGAAAAAAGAATGGATTAAATCATTTGGTTATTGAGCCATTTGTGCCGGGTGTAAATTTTCAAGCATACGAAGTACAATCCAGCAATTCCTTTTGGTAAATGATATTCAGGAAGAAGCTAAAACTCCTCCTCACAATTGTCGGAGCTGAAATTTATGAGGTCTTGATGTCTCTCACGATGCCTGATCTTCCAAAAGCAAAGGAATAAACGGGCTGAAAGGTATGCATCTTACAAGGCAAAGCAGGAGGAAGGGGAACCAATAAACGATTATATTGTGAGGTTGAAGTCTTTGGCCCAGTCGTGTAATTCTGGAGGGTTTTTAAAGTCAAGTACGGACAGAATGTTGGCTGAGGACATGCTTTAAATGTTGGGCGAAAATCTTACTGATCGTTTCATTAGTAGCCTACGAAATGAAAAAATCCAACAAGTGCTCCTAAACTAAGATTCTCTAACTTTCTATAAGTATTGTGAAAAGGTACTGAATATGGAGTTGTCACAAAAAACGTCAGAGTCACTGTAAGCTGTACCATAGCAACCCATCTATCGTCAACAAAAAAAATCCACAGCTATAATAGCCCGAGTCATTCGATTCTGGAAGTCAAAAGGTTCGACGCGTGTTTCATTTAATTTACTAGAATAGATCTTTTTTTCTTCCTTTCAGAAATTATCTGCTTAAGCTCTTCCCATTCTGCCTCATTCAAGGCCGCATGAAGAAGATCGTTAGGCTTGTATTTTGTTTTTAAATGAATGGTGTCATTGTATATTTCGACGGCTATAAAAACTAGAGTTTTATCGTCAGTTTCCTTATTTTCCTTGTTGAGTTTAAATAGCCTAATATGTGAGGTAAAATGGTATACAATGTTTTCATGATTTAAAAAGTTTTTTATATATGCTGTGTTAAATTCGTTATCTGCTACAATTTTTACTGGTTTACCTAAGGTTGCAAATCATCGATGCGACAAATGTTATTTTTTGCGCCGTAAATCACTATTTCAACAAACAGTACCTGTACCACCTATTTCACACCATAAAATACAGCCTTTCCAGTCAAGACTCCCTCACTCTCTTCACAAGGCGAAAAAGTACCTGCAAATATAACATCACCTAATGCGACGGTTGCCCACACCAATCCTGCATTACTTTCTTCTCAATGCGTAACAGAACCTGTAGTTGGCACAGCGGACGGCAGTTTGTCGACGGTTCTTTCTTTTTTAGGCCGAAAGTCCAATAACCCTTCAATTGTTCTACGAGGAAATTCTCAGCTTGAAAAAAATCAACAGCAATTTTCCCAGCACAGTCCAGCAGCTGAAAGAGGAGAACACAATTTTGCATTTGAAGGTGGCAAATTTAGAGAGCAATGTGAACTGGAGGGTGCAGAAGCAACTGTAGAATGCAATTGAAATTGTTGGTGTACCTGAGTTAAATAGTTCAAATGCAAGGGAGAGAGTAAACGAGATCTCTGATAAAGCTTTAAATATATCCGTATCGACTGAGGACATACAGAAATGTTATGTTAAGCGAATAAATAAAGCTAAACCTACAAGTACAACCTCCATCTCTAATGATCGCTGTGATATTCTTTGCGCGCATTTCTTTTCGCACAACGCCAAACAAAAAGTGATGGAAAGCAAAAAAAAAATGCAAAGAAGAAGCTGAACTCATCGCTATTTATTATTGGTAGTAACATAAAAATTTTTATTAATGATAGCTGATATTTATGAAGCTTTATTTATGACAGCAAAAAACTTTTCCGGAATTCTCAAATTTTAATGAGAAAATTTGATAATAGTGAGGTTGTTGTCATAAGATCATTTGATGATCTTGCTGCTCTCCAAGGGCATTAATATGAACGAAAGCTTTGATTTTATGTGCGACAGCCTCACTGTAAGAACCATTAGAAGTAATTTTGATAATATTTTTAGTTGCAAATCAGTTGGCAAATGATTTTTTGTTTTACATCAAAATATACGCAGCTTACGTCAAAACTTCGATATATTGATTGGAAATCTTGAAGCTCTTGTAAACCTGCCAGAAATAATATTTGGATCTGAAATTTGGATTTATTCTTGCGAAATTGAAGATTACCATATTCCTAATTACAATTTTTTTGCAAATACTAATGATACGTACTCTGCCGGTGGAGTGGAAATTTTTGTATCGAACTTGTATGAGTGTTTTGTTAAAGTTTTTAATTTAAGAAGCGCGGATGTCATCAGAGTTTGTTGCAATATTCACAAAGAAATATTTAATTTTGTCTGTGTATATAGAATACATTCGATACCACCTAATTTGTTCTTAGACGAATTTTCAATCTTTCTGGGTAATGAACGATTCTGGTAATCTTGTTATCTTAGGTGAGTTTAATATAGATATTTTATATTCTTATTCTGTTTCTGATTTATACCAAGCGGTCATGGCTGAACACTCTTATCCTTTGTTAATGAACCTACCAGACCAATTTCAAGCACCTGCCATGACCATGTTTTTCCTCGTTTTGAGAATATTGCTGTGGATGTCCTTGCAGGCATTAAATTGGACCTAAATATAACTGATCATTGTATGACGGGGATCGTTTTTGAAAACATAAAATGTAGAAAGCCATACGAATCTGCTCAAGCAAAATTTAATAAAATTAACTTTCATGAATTCAACGATAAGCTACGCTATGAATATTGGAACAGTGTTTATGTTGAACAAAATGCTTCTATAGCATATGATGTATTGCTTAGAATTCTTAAACATTACATTAGTTCATATACTTGCACTCTAACACAAAAAACCTTGGATTTCGCGGCTTAAACCTTGGATTTCGCGTTACCTTATCAAAAAAATAAATATAAAACACAATCTAAGGAAAAAATGTTGGAAACATCCATTGAATAATAACTTAAAAAGTCGTTTTGATAAATTTTGCAAAAAAGTAAATAAGGAAGTTAAAAACGCTCGGGATAGCTATTATCATTCCAAACTACAAGCGGCAAATGGGAATCTTAAAAAAGAGTGGCAACACGTTAACAGTATTGTTAATCGAAAAGTTTGTACTAACAAAGACCCCTTCGTGCTTAAAAATGGCAGTATTAACATTTCAAATCCTTTAGAAATAGCCAACAAATTCAGCGATTACTTTGTAATTTACTTCGCAAACTTCTTGTAACTGTTGCCCAAAGCCCTGGTACTCAAGGCAACGATTATAGAAACAGCTTCGTTTTTGAGTCTATCACGGGATTTGAATTGCTTAAAACTATTAATTCTCCACCTAATTCAAATTAGCATGGATATGATGAAATTTCAAATTTGGTTCTAAAGAACATTGGTCCCAACATAGTAGATATTTTGTCCAATATAGTAGATACTTTGTCTTATATTTTCAATTTTAGGATTATGTCTGGAAATTTTCCCGCTGAACTGAAATGCGCTGTAGTGATTCCAATATTTATGAAGGGTAACAGGAGAGACAAATCAAATTATAGACCAATTTCTTTAATGTCTTCAATTTCCAAAGTATTTGAAAAAGTAGTTAAAAGAAGAATTTTAGCCTATCTTAATCATGTAGATTGAAAGAGAGAAAAAAAAATGTGTCAAACGTGACAAGTTAAACACAAACTTTTATCGTGCGATTTAATTCAAGTTTATTTAAAGTAAATATCGTTAATTTAATCAAAAGTGTTGTTAAATAGGTTCACTAGCTTTATATCCTCGCGGTTATCATTAAATTCCTTCTTGAATCGCCCATTTAACTCTGCATTGAAAACTCTGCCCTTCGAATCAATGTCGCAACAACAACCCAGCGTTGAAACCCGTGCAGCTAAACAGCAACAATACTCATCACTTGCATCCGAATGTCTTCTACGATTGACGACAAAAAATTAAAAAGTTTGGAATTGAGTATGAGCAAACAATATAAAGAGTTAAAAAAGTTGATTCTGGAAGAACACAGTAAGTTGGCCTTGAAACTTGATCAAATTGAAAGCGATTTTAGACATCGTTTTGAGGAGGTCACAAGAACCGTAGCCGATCTGTCACAACGGGTGCAACAACTAGAATCAACACCAATACTGTCTGCTGCAATCACACCTGAAATATCAAAACTGGCACAACGTATCGATGAACTAGTACGCGAGAAAATATCAACAGACGCTATCATCCGTGGTATACCAAGGAAGGAGAATGAAGACTTGCACGATTTATTTGCCAAATTATGCCATTCTGTCGACTGCACTCCAACCCCAGCACTAAAAACTATTTTCCGCACTAAAACAAAGGATGCTTTTGTTGATACTGCAATTGTTGTTAAATTTCAAACAGCCACCGACAAAAATCTTTTCTTTAAATGTATCCATTGTCGTTGAAAAACAAACAAAAATCGAACTCTTTGTTTACATGATGTCGGACTCCCATCTGTCAGCCGCATCTATGTGAATGAAAGCTTAACATCAAGCAATCACCTATTCCTACGAAAAGCTCTTTCGCTAAAGCGTGGAAGGGTGCTTTCAAGCGTACATACCAGAAGTGGAAGAGTTTACGTACGAGCCAGCCCAGCAGAGAAAACACTTTTAATTAATACCATTGAAAGCTTGAACTCAATTGCCGATAATCGAAGAATGTATACTGAAGATGATCATCGTGATTCGTAAGCTGTTCTCGACGCAGTATTATCTTTATTTTCTTTATTATTTTGCTTTCTTTTTTATTCCGTTCTTTAATCGTATATTTATTATTATTTGCCAAATCTCTGAATGTTGTTCTGTTATTATGCTGGGTATTTTGTCTTCTGTCTTTTGTAGGAGTAGACTTTTCTTTGAATTCTTTGAAAATGACTAACAACAATATATCAGCTATCGATGACGTAAACATGAACTTGCGTGTAATGTTAAATATTTTGTGTAAGCAGGCTAGTGGACTTCGGGTTTGCCACATTAATGCACAAAGTCTATACCCAAAAATTGATGAATTTCGATACTTGTTTGAAGGGTCTAGTATTGACATTATTTGTGTGACGGAAACTTGGTTTCAAACTGATTTTCCTGATATCGTGTAAAAGGCTACAAATTGATTTGCGCTAACAGGAGTAATCGAATTGGTGGTGGGATAGCTATTTACATACGGAATTGCATTAATTTTAAAAGTGTCGCGTCATCGGATGTTGCATCACCAATTGAGAATAGTTTTATTGAAATTCTTAGTGGTGAGAACAAATGTTTGCTCGGAGTAGTATATATGCCCAACAAGACCATTGACTTGTCACAACTCTTTTCAACGCTAGAGAATACATCTTCCCTTTATAAAGAAATTATTGTGTGTGGTGACCTCAATTGTAAACTACTTAACCAAGAGTCGAGATTATTTTTGGAACGTATAAATATCCTAGGTTTAGAACCATTGAGTATAAATAATTCAACTCACTTTATGGGCTCAGCGTCTACCTTGTTGGACCTATTTCTGGTTAATAACCCTCATAACACCTTGCTCTATTCTCAGTTATCAGCCCCTGCATTTTCCAAACATGATCTCCTCTTTGTGACCTTAAAAATAGATATACTAAAAATACCTACCTCGTACGAATATAGGGACTTTAGGGGACTTAACTTAAATCTGTTGGAGGAACACACTTTCTGCATGAATTGGCACAGCAAATTTATTTCATGACCTCTCCCAATGATCAGGTTAACTGTCTGCAGGAAATTATCAAGAGTCTGTTTAACGAACATGTGCCACTCAAAACAAAATATCTGCAAAATGAGGCAAGTTCATGGATTTCTCCAGAAATTGAAGAAATTATGAAGCAGAGAAACTTGGCGTACAAACGTTGGAAGCGTTTCATATTGCCCGAGCTTTACGATTCGTTTCGTAGGTTGAGAAATAGAATGGGCATCCTTGTCAGGGAAGTTAAGAGCCCATTTTATTCTAAACGATTTGATAAAAACTTTTATGGAATAACATACGGGAGCTAGGTGTAGGTCGGAACGTCGGAACATTATGAACGCAGAGTTTGCCAAAGTTCAACGCCTCTCAATAGATCTTACAGATTCTAATTTTGTTACCCCTACTAATCCTAATAACCAGAGTAATTTTCAATTTAATACAATAAATGAAACTGATGTGGTAAGAGCTGTACTCAAAATAAAATCGACAGCTATGGGGTTCGATGATATTCATCCTCTATTCTTAAAGGTATTACTTCCACATATTCTGCCTACTCTAACACGTATTATCAACACAATCATCCTAACTAAGACTTTTCCACTTGCATGGACGGTAGCAAAAGTTATACCCATTGTAAAGAAGGAAGCCACTCGTTTATCTCCACCTGAATTTAGACCGATATCTATACTCCCGTTTTTATCTAAGGTAATGAAAAAAATACTGCATGAGTAAATCTCCAGCTATATTAAAAATAACAAACTTTTGAGCATTCATCAGTCTGGTTTAGTTACGGACGATCTTAGACGTGCCATGGATAATGATCTTGTTTTGTTCCTGGGACTCCTTGACTTTTCAAAGGCATTCGCCACAGTAAACCACAGAATACTCGTCCCCAAAATGAAGTACCAATTTCGCTTTTCCGACACTGCTGCTGATTTGATGCTATCCTATCTCAGCGGAAGAAGTCAAGCTGTTGACATAGGTGGAAATCTGTCAGACTCCATTGAACTAGAGTCAGGAGAACCGCAAGGATCAATACTAGGGCCGTTACTATTTTCAATATTTATAAATGATCTTCCACTCACTGTTGAATTCTCATCATTGCATATGTATGCTGACGATGTGCAAATTTATTTAAGTTGCAAATTAGGTATGATCGAAGACGGGGCTGATAAATTAAACTCTGATCTTATAAACATTATGCACTGGTCCAAAGCTAACAAGCTTGAATTAAATCCAAAAATATCTAAGTGTATAGTTATTTACAGAAATAAACTTGATGTCAGCTACTTTCCACCTATTTGTTTGGGTAAAGCCAAAAATCTAGGCATTTGGTTTAATGACACACTTAGTTGGAGCTGCCACGTCCGGTTGGAGCTGCCACGTCCGGTTGGTGATGGAAAATTTACGGCTGCTTACGAAGCTTGTCCCTTTCCAAAAGTTTTACACCTCAACACATTCGATTAAGCATTGCAAAAAGCATAATAATGCCAATAATTTTCTATGGGTGTGAAATTTTTTGTAGCCTCAACTACGAGACAAAAAAGGGTGGCCGTGGTGTAGTGGTAACATCATCGCTTGTCACGCTACAGGTTCACGGTTCGAATCCTGATGTCAGTAATCATCTATTTATTTCGCATGAAATAAATACAAAAGTCGATCACTTGCGAAAGCTAAGTCAACTCTACTGTGAAGGCATAACACTAGCAGTAGGGTGGTCTTATGGCTAAAATGCAACTTGATCGTGATGATGACATCAGGAGGACGGGAAAAAAATACTGTGAATCATAAGCAACGACAATAATAGGGAAAACAAACAAAATACTCCCCAGTTATCTGGACAGCCACCCTTGGAGTTTACAGAAACTTAACACCACCTAAGTTTCAAACTACACCACTCTGTCTTTCTCTCTGTCTCTTCCCCTTTCCACAAAAACGCACGTGTTCTAAAGAATTAGTATAAGGGTATTCATATCCCCTTTAACACGTGCAAATTATAAAAAAAAAAAAAAAAAAAAAAAAAAAAAAAAAAAAAAAAAAAAAAAAAAAAAACCTTACTGTGGCTTTTAATAACGTGCTCAGATACATCTATAATCTTAATCGTTTTGAACATATATCGACCCAATCGAAAAATGTATTAGGATGTAGCCTCTCTACATATATTAAATACTGTGCCCTTAAAACATTTAATAATATTTTGATAACTAAGGAGCCGCGTTATTTATTTGATAAAATTGAATTTCCTGTTTCCAATCTTTGTTTTTGTGCAACCGAGATCTACATGCGTACATTTTTTGTTTACGTCATAAAGCAATGGAACTCCTTACCCCTCGACATTGGAAGGCTCCGCAGAACCCAGCATTTTGGAGCAGTTTTATTCAGGTATCTGGCAGATAATAATTTTTAATTTTTGAATTTTTAACTTATTTATTATTTTTGAATTTTAACCTACTTATAAATCTTAGCTTAATTTACATTGTTTATTTTTCTTTTGTCATTTCTATAATTTTATCCTTTATTTTTAATTACATCTGTATTGTTTAACTTAATATATTCAATTTTTGTAACTTTTGCGTTTTAAGACTCTAAATCAAAAGATGTGCTTATATAAATAAATGAAATGAAATGAGATTGTTTTAGTCCCATGCAGTTTGGTTTCAGGACTGGCCTTTCCAATGAGGATGCTCTATTGGACTTTTGCTCCATTTTATATAAGGGTTTACATGACAACTAATTTTCCGCTGGCCTTTTTATCGATATAACTAAGTCTTTTGACATGGTTGACAATATAATTCTTTTAGATAAATTATATAAGGCCGGTTTCAGAGGAGTCATATATAAATGGTTTGAGTCTTATCTTAAAAATAGAATTCAATATGTAAAAATTTATAGCAATATAAGGAGTTCTAAAACAAATAACTTGGGGGTCCGGGTGCCCCAAGGTTCTGTACTTGGTCCAATTTCATTTTTAATATACATAAATTCCTTATTTTCACTTCCATTCTTGGGTAAAACCAAAGCTTTTGCCGATGACCTTGGAATTGCATATTGTTCAGTCAGTCCGTTAGATTTAATCGCTGACATAAATCATGATGTATTTTTATTAAGATGTTGGTTTGCCAGCAGCAAAACAAAGTTGATGTATTTCAGTCTTACTGGGCAGGAGTACCCCGACACAGATATAATATTTCAATCTCATGTCTGTGCAAGTCACGACTTGTTAAACAACCAATGCCGTAGCCAAAGTGGTCAAACTTTCACTAAAAATGCTGACTGTAATATTAATTGTTTCAAAATCGATAGAGTAGATAGTTTTAAGTATCTTGGTGTTACCATAGATCAAAATTTGAACTGGTCCAAACATATTACATCTTTGAAAAAATATCTGCTTTCCACTACTTGTTGTCTTTTCCGCCTTCGAAAGTATTGCTCTCTTAACACTATGAAAATGTTTTTTTTATAGCTTAGTCCAATCAAGATTGCAATATAGACTTTGCAGTTGGGGTGGTGCTTATTTCAGTAAACTGCAGCAATTAACTGTCGCTCAAAAATCTGCAATACGACAAGTTTGCTGTTCTCACCGTTCAGAACACACAATGGAACTGTTCAGGTCCTTGCAAATTCTACCGTTGCTATATTTATTTTATTTTAAAGTTGTGAAGGTATTTTTCATGAGAGGCGGGTATCTGGATAGTCCAATTTCTGACTTACGCAGCTTACGTAGCCATTCAAAGTTTGTTGTTAATGTTCCTGCTTTTCGCACTAAAAGTTATAGAACCTTTTACTCTGTTGTGTCATGCAAACTATTTAACACTATGCCTTTGGAAATTCGTTCCATAAGATATTTGTCCATAAGATAGTATACAAAAGTAATTAAATCATGGATTCTTGATTTTAATCATAAAGAAATCGAAACCCTCTTGTGATATTCAGCTTAAAATAAAAAAAAATAAAAAAAAAAATTATTTGCTTATTTGCTAATTTGATAACTAAGCATGTAACTATTTCTGCAATTTATAATATTTTTTGTATGTATCCTTTTTCATTTGTTAAAAACTGCTTTTCTCTCTTAAATTACTGGAATTTTTATAAAATTTAACTTCTATTTATTTACCTATATTTATTTCACCCCACACAAAGTTAAAATTATTATAATGTGGCATCATCTCTAATTTCTTAAATAAAGATGTCACTAACTATTCTTTATGTATTAACTGCATGTACATTTTTGTTTATAAAATTTTAAACTTGTTTTTATACATATGAATAAAGAAATTGAATTGAATTGAGAAAAAAAAAGTATTGAATTTTTTTATGGTTTAGGATAGCATATGGAAAAAGGAGTAACTGTCTTCAAAGATTACTGGAATTTGAATGTTAAATATTTATATTTGTATGATTGTAGTATGCCTATAAATCGAGAAGCTCATAAATATTTTCATCAGATTTTATTCCTATTGATCGATTTTGGAAAAAGTCGTAAATCTCGCTTAATTTTTCAGTGCTTAAAATTTGTTTCGAAATTATATTTAATCTTGCCATCATTATTGCCTCTGCTATGTTTGTTAAGTGGCTATTCAGTAGATCTATATTATGGGTTATTTGATTTAAATACTGAGAATACTTCAAAGTGATTTCATTTGATGTTATTCTGTTATCCAATTGGCTTTGGGTATAATTTAAATAATTTTTGATAATTTCTTGTTGATTATTTATGTGGTCTGTTATGTTCCTAAAACGCTGAATCGTTTGACTATTGATTTGATTCTGTTGGTTAACTTGGTTCCTTACGTTTATCTGATTTTGCATTAGCTGCTCTATTTCTTTATTCAAACGCAAAGCGTCTCTAGCGTCCATATTCCCCGTAATGCTTTTGATTACGGTTCCTAGACGATCAATGAGTCCTCTTCTATTTCTAGATTTAGGCATTAGAGTATGTAATTTTATTTTTAATTCAGTCAGTTTGATGTTTGTTATTTTCATTAATTTTGCCAAAAGTTGAAAGTGAATTACTAATTCTGTTAATATGTATTTTTTTTGTTTACCTCCAATTGTACTATGTGTAGTAGTTGTTGTATGTTCGTATAGTTCTTTCAATTCCCAATTTTATAGGAATTATTGTGTTATTGTCTAGTGGATGTATTTCCAGTTTCGGTGCGTATGTTAGCGTCGTCAACACCCTGAAATTTATTGTATGTTTTTTTCTTTAATTTCGATTTATGTATTTTCTGATTTCTATATGTTAACTGTGACTCTGCCATTCCTTTTTATCTTATTCTACTAAACCTAGGCGTTAGCTTATTATGTCAGTTTTCTTTCTTATAGACAATAGACTCTTCTGTAACTATAAGTCGAATTTCTTTTTTCTTTTTTTGTTTAGCTTATATATTTTATATATTTTTTGTTATGTGCTGTTCTATATAGTTCCTAATTTCGGGGAATAATTCATCTTGTAATTCGTGTAACCTAGTATTCATGAACGTTCTTATAATTTGAATCCTTGAACTTATATGTTCTTCCATAAAATAATTCATACGCGGTCAGGTTAGTTGCTGAGCGGACAGCATTATTGTAAGTTATTAAGGTATCGTTTAAGATTTCATCATGGTCCCTTGTCTTCTTCTTACTCGTATCAAAGATAATTCTACATAAGTATTTCCGTTAATAGTCTAAGATCTGGTGAACGTTTTTGGAATGTCATTTGAGCAAGGAAAATTTATATAATTTCTTGTTATTCTTAGACCAATGATCACAAAAATCAACGTCTGGCAGTTTTCTGTTGGTGCTATTGGGGATGGGGAAGACCTAAAGTCGTAAAAAAAATCGATGCAGTCACGTCATTTGACCAAAGCTGAATTTTTTTTATGAATAGTCGACTTTATTATATGTCATAATTTATCAATGCCAGACGTTTAAGTCGGGTCCGAAAGGGTGCCAGGATTGCTCAAACACGCATAAAAATGAGGGTCGGTAACGTCATAATGGCAAGGCTAATTTTTTTTTAATCGTCAATTGAGATCTCCCTGAGTAATTATACATAACTACCAGATGAAAATCTAACACCCTGCCAGACGCAAGAGAAGTTTTAATATGGCTACTAAAATTATGTGCGACAAATGTATTTAATAGACTTTTTCCATCAAAACTATCAAAGAAATTGAACTCTGAGTTCGTCTTATAGGAAACTTAATTTTGAATAAAAAACCTAAAAACCAATTCTACATGATTTATGTAAATCTTGTTAATTACTATCAAATTTTAACACGAAGCATTCGTACTGCAGATTTCGAAGTGTTTATATAAAGGGGCTTTCAATAGGGACATCCGAATTTTGACAGTTGATAACGGCCATATTGTTGAAGCTATGTCTGCCAAATTAGGCTGTAATTTATTCAGTCTGTTTTGCCAAATCACGTAGGATGGATATAGCGTTCCACAATACGTGCAAATAATAAAATTATTTTATCAAAATGGGTGTTCTGTTTAGCGCGCTTCGCCCATTTTACGGTCGCCATAATCGTCCTTCAAGAAGGACTATTCGTATTTGTGGTAAATAAATTTGAGTCCACTGGTTCAGTAAATGATGAACCAACACCCGTACGTCGACGAAAAGCAAGATCTGCCGAAAACATCGCCGCCATCCGTGAGAGAGTGCAGGAGAATCCGAGGCAGTCGATTTCGCGTCGCTCACAAGAACTCCGCTTTTCACAGGCCACAACTTGGCGAATTTTGCATCGTGACTTGGGCCTGCACCCGTACAAAATTCAACTGACCCAGGAGCTGAAGGTAAACGACCATAGAAAACGACCTGTGTTCGCTGGATGGGCTCTGGAGCAATTGGAAACTGACCCTAATTTTCATCAAAAATTATCTTCAGCGAAGAGGCCCTTTTCTGGATGAATTGGTACGTCAACAAACAAAATTGTCGAATTTGGGACGATACCAATCCACATGAGATCCAAGAGCGTCCAATGCATCCCGAAAAAGTCACCGTTTGGTGTGGATTTTGGACTGGCGACGTCATTGGTCCATATTTCTTTGTGAACGACGTTGGCCAGGCCTTCACCGTCAACGGCGAGTGCTGTAGGTCGATGATTACCAACTTCTTTTGGCCTGAATTGGATCATATAGATACCAACGACATGTGGTTTCAACAGGACGGCACTACCTGCTACACAGCTCACGCCATATTCGAAATTCTGCACGAGCGATTCGAGGGCATGGTCATCTCACGTGGATGTGATGTGAACTGGCACCGAGATCGTGCGATTTGACCCCGTTTTTTGATGTTATATTCTAAAGACAAAGGCATTGATAGGCCTTTAAAACGAATAAAAAATGTCGATGATACCTCACACACACTTTGTTTTATTTAAATTTAAAGATATTAAGCGCTGAATGAAAGGCACTTTATACTTTATATGTAATTTTTTGTTTATATTCAACCAACTCAACTACGCACGTTGGTTGGTAAAGTACGATGATAATGTATTAAAAATCGCTGAACCTCATCCAGAACTAAGAGAATTATTTGAGAAAGCGTCCTTTGATGTAAACAGAACCCAAAAATCATTCTCTAGACAACCAATAGATTTGACGTTGGAACAGACAATAAATGCAGATGCTACGAGAAGATAGACTAGAATTATACAATTCACCAATTCGATATCTGCCTTTTAACGTTGGTCTAAAAGTCACAGTTTAAGATCAACAATAATATCGCACATATTTGAAGAATGTGGATTGCATAATGGCCAGGACGTTGCAGCAGACTTCAAAGAAGTAAAATTTAAAAAATATTCGCGCAGCTTAACAATTTTATGCATTAAATTAAACAAAATATTAATAATTTTGCAGCAGAATTGAACAGAGGTTTCTTGTATAATATTGCAACAGGACGAGCAACACCAAATCCTATAGCTGATTTCTTATTGACCATTGAAAAGAAAGGAAGTGGTATACGTGAGAAATTCATTTCTGAATGTACTGAAAACCCTTACCGTTTTGAAAAATCGATCAGGAAAAATTTAATATTAACGGTTTCTACTGCAGGCAAAAAAATAAAAAATCAAAGTTGCCGGCAAAATACAAGAATTCGTATGCAGCGGGATCTATTCAGACGTTATTTGAATGGGACAAAATAAAGACATTGGAAAAGTTTTATCTTATCCTTTGACGCCTGTTCCTTTATCAATGTGCCATATAGATGGAACAATTTGTAAAACCGACAAATCTGTTTTAATGAAATTGTTGAAGGCAAAAGTTGATAGTCAGACCGTACGGAACATTGACGTTGTCATTATTGATAATTCTTTCATGCTGCATCTATTACATAAAGTTCCACGAACATTTGGCAACATCTCAAAAAAAAATTTACAAATGGATGCTAGGTATTCTGCGCTCAGAATCAATATCATTTTCGATCGTTATTTTTCATTATTTATCAAAGATAGTGAGCATCTCCTGAGAGATAACTTGGACAATTACAACTACATAAGGCCTGATCAAGTACGTCCAACCGATTTTGTTAGGGAGTTGAAAAATATCAAGTTCAAGAAAGCGAAGACTAATTTGTTAGCAGTCCATTGGGCTAATGATGACATGGCACCATTTATAATAACAAAGGCTGAAAGCTAAATTATGACTTATGTTACTTTTCCCATGTGCGCATGTGGTTCGTCCACGCGATTGGTAGTGTGAATGTTATTAATATGAACGTTAAACAAACACGTATCAAAAAAAATTCTTAATTGGTTTTTATTTTAATTTAAGTTTTTTGCGCGTGATACAAATTTCGTCTTTCTATTCTATTGGCGTCTGTCCGCCATGACTAATGCAATATCAATAATCGAAATGTTACATTATCTTCTCTTTATGGATGTTTATTTTTAACTCGCCCTCTACATTCAATCTGAGAATTACATTCTTTTATTTTAATGGACATGTTATATTATTTGTTACTACCATCTCTTTCTTCCAGTTATCTATTTTCTCTGTTTTATGTTTTGCCTGCCATCTATGATTCAAACTGCTACATTACTCCTTTAAAACTGACAATGGAAAAGTGATTAAAACTGTCGCAGACAATTTATCTTGTGAAAAACATGAAGAAGCTGATACCAAAATCGTCTACCATGTTTGCAACAGTGATCAAGATTCTAATGTTCTATAGGGTGACCAGATAAGAATGATAGGAAAAGAAATTTAAATAAAACAACAGAGGTACAAGATATCTTTTTTTCACTTTATTTTGAAGCTACTTTCATGTCATTATGTATGGAATTGCACATAATTTAAATGGCCGCCTCGGTTTTGGTGACAGTGCTTCAAGCGGGCAATCAAATTTTTGATGACTCGGTCCAATATGTGCGACGTTATTCCGGCAATAGCGTCTTGAATATTGGCCTCAAGCTCATCCAAAGTGTTTGTCTTGTTGGCGTAGACTAAGAACTTGACGTAGCCCCAGAGAAAGTATTCGAGTGGTGTCAAGTCGCATGATCGCAGCGGCCAATTTATGAATGCTCGCAATGACCCAGTCGCCAAATTTCTCCTTCTTGCTTGTATTGTATGTAGCGCCGTCTTATTCGAACCACAGCTCGGATATATCGATGTTGTCGAGCTTTGACCGCAGAACGTTGGTTAACATCGCTCTATACCGAGGACCATTGATGGTAACGGTGTCTCTTTCCTCATTTCGAAAGAAGTAAGGTCCGATGATGCCGCCGAGCCATAAACCGCACCAAACAGTCAATCTTTGCGGATTGATTGATGCTTGGTCGAACACTTGTGGATTGTGGTCGCTCCAATAATGGTAATTTTGCTTGTTGACATAGCCGCCGAACCAAAAATGAGCCCCATTCGAGAAGATGATTTTTTGGCCAAAATTCGGATCTGCGGGAAACATTTCCAGCTCCCAATTAGCGAAGTCACGGCGTTGTCTATTGTCGTTCGGCTTCAATTCTTATGTCATATCAAGTTTAGGAATTTTGAAGCTAGAAATTTGCCGCCATGTAAATCAGAGCTGCAGCAAACATTTCTTACGCGCATTACATTTCTAATATTTGGAGAAATGCACATTTGAAAATTCCAACAAACCTATCCCCAATAGAAAATTGATGAGTGGAAACTAATGGTTCATATGAGTTCCATTGTTTCGACGGTGGTCAATTACCTTCTTTAGTGACAGACGTTGTTATCCAACCTATTGACGAAACAATATTATGTATTATAATAAATTTGTATTGCTAACAAATCTACAATATATGCCATGCAAACTAATAAAATTGTTTAATTATATTATATTTAGATGACGATGCATCTGAACCTGACAACGAAGAAGATGATGATCTAGACGTTTAACACGTGTGCGATAGTACAGGAAGTTTTGTTATAGAAACATTCTCTCTTGTTATATTGTTCAAATCATTTATCTGATTTAATAAAATGAAAGTGTTAATTAATTGAAGTATGGTTATTTCCTTTTTCTCAGGTATAAAATCCGACGATGAAATACTATGCATTTTTTTGTGAAAACTATTTCTTGATAAGGAACAAAGGGTTTGGTGCCGCGGCTACCGACTCTTTTTGAAATATCTTCTATACTACGGGATGTATATGTAGTGATTGCGGGAAAAAATGAATGAAACCACTAATGGTATAATTACTAATTTTTTTTAAATCCATTTTAATTAACTTTAGTTATAGTTTTAATTTAACTTAATTTTAAATTTGGTGGGGGCGAAAGCCCCCATTTATTTTGCTTATTATAAGCTACAACTAACTTAAGGCTAAAACTTAAAACTAGAACTTAAAACTAAGACTTAAAGCTAAGGAGAATGGTGAAGGAGTTCGGTTTTGAGGCAGGGAGTGCTGAGGTTAAAATCAAACTGGGTGAGGTTTGAGTTCATTTTTCGCAGCATACGGGAAATTGGTTCATTAGATCCATATATACCGGACATTGTAAGTCATTCCGCCAACACCTTGGACTTGTTTCTTACTTCTCACCCTGATAAATACACCATTGATGTTCCAGCGCCTCTAGGTCGGTTTGACCACAATATCGTATCAGCTAAATTCTCGTACTCTGACCACACAGTTAAAGAAAAAACTCCTAAAATAAAAGTATTGCAATACGAGAAAGCCTCAATAGCTTCTTTAGGAGTTTTAACTGGTCGCTATGCTTCGTCGATAGCGACGTGGATGCTGCTGCTGATATGATCACTAACTCTATACTCTTAGGTATGAATGACTTTATTCCTAAGAGAATAAAGAACATTAAACCTAAGGAAAACTCGTGGTTTGACCAGAGCTGTAAAGAGGCTATCAGGTTGAAAGAAGTAAGTTTTCGGTCTTATAAAGCCAACAAATCTGAGAAAAACCGAAAGAAGTTTAAACAAGCCAGAAAAGACTGCAATGCCCATATTCGGCGTGTAAAATTCTTACATGACCAAAAATTGAGGCAAAAAATCCTACAATGTCCCAAAGGTAGTAAAAATGTTTGGTCATTCGTCAAAAATATTAAAAATTCTGCCTCGTCTGCCATCCCCACGCTCATTTACAATGACATTCCAGCTGTCAGCTTCTTAGACAAAGCTAATCTGCTTGCTGCTCACTTTGCAGCGAGCTCCACGCTGCCAGATATTGCTTTGTCTTCACCTGTATTTGAGAGCGTCAAATTTTCCATGGGACAAATCCACTTTCGCGCTCGTACAGTTGCAGGAGTACTCAGAGGTCTTAACATACACAAATCCGCTGGTCCAGATGGTATCCCCCCCATAGTTCTGAAGAGGTGTTCTTCTACGCTGGCAAAACCTCTGCATAAGCTTTTCTGTCTATCCTACTTTTCAGGGCTCTTTCCGAGTAGATGGAAAACAGCATTTGTTCAGCCCGTCCCCAAAAAAGGCGAATCTTCCTCCCCGTCCAATTACCGACCCATTGCACTTACGTCCCTTCTTTCCAAGGTCATGGAAACGCTGATAAATCGTCAGCTTATGAAATATCTCGATTCACGAAAACTCCTTAATGAACGGTAGTATGGTTTTCGTAGCAACAAGTCCACTGGTGATTTGATGGCATATCTCACCGAGAAGTGGAACCAATCTCTCCATCACTTCGGCGAAACCAAGATGGTTGCGCTTGATATTTCAAAGGCATTTGACAGAGTTTGGCATCAGGCTCTTTTATCGAAAATGCGTGCATATGGCATCGATGAGTCTCTTCTTCAATGGATTAGAAATTACCTTTCGGGGCGTTTAATACAAGTTGTTTTGGACGGCTTCAAGTCTTACTTACTTATGTCCTGTATCCCCTTGTGGGTCCTAGGGCCTCTACAACGCCTACGCGCCATCGTGTGCGATTTCTGGAAATGTGCCTCAGCTCTCCCCAACTCTTTCCCAGTTGCCGTGTTTCCTTCTCAACTGTTCTGCGCCACGTACTCCTAGGACCGCCGCGTATCCTGCCATCCTGGGTAAGCGGGTTCCATTGCATCGCTTGGTTAGCTATGGACCTGTCACTCTTTCGGAGAGTGTGACCGATCCACTGCCGCTTTCGTCGTCGTATGGTTGTGCCTATAGGTTCATGGCCCGTTCTCTGATAAAGCTGTTCGTTAGAGATACGGTTTGGCCAGAATATCCTTAAGATGTAACGTAGACACCTATTGACAAACGTTTGCAGCTTCCTCGTGATAGTGACGGTCACTCTCCAGGTACCACATCCATATAGCAACACGGATTCAACGTTGGAACGGAACAGTCGTAGCTTGGTGTTTAAGCTAATTGCACTACTTCGCCAAACTATGGATAGCATCCCAAACGCAGATTTTGCTTTACCTATTCGGCTGGATATATCCAGTTCGGTTCCGCCATCGGTTGAGACAATACTCCCAAGGTATTGGAAACTCTCTACTCTCTCAACCGTTTGTCCAGCAATGCATATATGAGTTGATGAGTTTGGTCCTAGGCTGATCATTTTTGTTTTTGCCGAGTTAATTTTCAGCCCAACGACGTCTGCTTCCCTCTCCACATTTGCTGTCATTTGGTGAAGGTCCATTATTCTGTGAGACAGTGGGCATACATCGTCGGCGTAGTCGAGGTGTTTGAGTTCAGATGTAAGAGTCCATCGAATTCCTCCATTTCCTGTTGATAAGGCCGCATTCAGTACATCGCTAATCACCAATAAAAACAATATTGGTGAAAGTATGCAGCCTTGCCGAACCCCACTTTGGACTTCGAATTCCTCAGACAGCCTTCCTCTGTGCAAAACGTGACATGTGGACCCATCATATGTAGCTTTGATAATTGCTATTAATTTATCCGGAATGCCTCTCCTGCGCAAGGCACTCCAAATAAATTCCCGATTGACACTATCAAACGCCTTTTCAAAATCGATGAACAACAGGTGAAGTGGTGATCGATATTCAACACATTGCTCGATGATGATCCGCAGGGTGTTGATGTGGTCGACACAGGAGGATCCAGAGCGGAAACCTGCTTGTTCGGCGTCAAGTGTGTCTTCAAGGTGTTCTTTGATTCGCTCCAGGATGTTTCTAGCTATTATCTTGGCCACAGCAGGCAGCACGCAGATACCTCTCCAGTTTTCGCACTGCATTAGGTTGCCTTTTTTAGGGATCTTGACAATCATTCCCTTTTTCCACTCATCTGGAAAACTCTCGGCTTCCCATGTTCTCCCGACAAGTGGGAACAGTAGCTCTGCCGATGCTGTTGGCGCAGTTTGAAAAAGCTCCGCGGGTATGCCGTCAAGTCCTACCGCCTTATTAGTTTTCAGAGCTTTGATTGCGGTAATAATCTCCTCTTTACTGGGGGTTGTGGTGCGAATTCGGGAACTTCTTTCTACGGACACTTCAGTCTGACTTGGGTGCATATTGCGGGCGAATACTCGGTTTAGAACCGAAGCAAAATGCTCCTTCCATCTCTTCAGTTGATCCTCATCCGATATTAGCAACGAACCGTCTAAGCCTTTCACTGGGTGTTGAGTAGAGCTTCGGCCACCTATAAGCTCTTTAGTGATTCTATAAACGGTTCTGCTGTCGCACCTCGCTGCTGCTTCTTCTGCTTCCGTAGCCAGCGCATTAATGTAATTGCGCTTGTCACGTCTCACGCTACGCTGTACTTCTCTCATCTTCATGCGATATAGGGACTCAAGCTCGATCCTCCCTGCTGCTGGAGTTGCTGCAATTTGAGCTCTTAGCTGTTTTCGTTCGTTGATCCTTCTCCAGGTATCCTCGGAAAGCCACGCCCTATGGTTTCCCTGTGATCGACCGACAATCCTTTCAGCACCTGATGTGAAAACAGTTTTCACAGCGCACCAATGGTCTTGGATAGTGGCGGGCAGGGAGCTGCTGATTGTTTCCACTCCACGTGAGAGATGGTCACTTAATTCTTGGCGCACTGTGGGAACTCTCAGTCGGTCTACATTGAACCTAGGTATTCTTGTGTCGTTAGATCTACGAACGGCAGCAGTGCGTAGTCGGAGAGTAGCTGTCATAGGATGGTGATCTCGTACCAACCCCATGTCGGCACCTCGCCTGTTTCGGACGTCTAGGAGACTACTTCTAAAACGGCGACTGATGGCAAAATGGTCAATTTGGTTGGAGGTTGCTTGCCTGTCAGTTGACACCCAACTGATTTTATGGCAGGCTTTGTGCTCAAACATGGTGCCACCTATGACAAGACGATTTGCGTTGCAGAAGTCAACAAATCTTTCGCCGTTGTCATTCCGATTGCCTAGTCCGTGCCGTCCCATAACATGTTTGAGCCCTTCGTTGTCGCAGCCTACCTTGGCATTCAGGTCCCCCATCACAATGACAATGTCGCCATTGGGTGTTGCATTATGAACAGCTCCCAACTGGTTGTAGAAGTTCTCCTTTTCTTCCTCAGACGAACCATCCGTGGGGGCGTAACACTGTATGATGGTGACGCGACGTACTCTCGTCCGGAATCTGGCCGTTAAAATCCTATCACCGTGCGGTTGCCAGGTAATTAGGCCTCTGCGTGCTGTTGGCGTTAGCAGCAGTCCAACTCCATATCCACGGGGGTTTCCGGTTGGTCTTCCGGAGTAGAGTAATACAGTATTACGCGTTGGGGATTGGTACTCACCCGCATCTAACCATCTTATCTCGCTTACTCCCAATATGTCCAGCCTATATCGCATGAACTCATGCTCCAATTGAAGGAATCTGGCGTTCTGAGGTCCTTCGCTCTGAGAGTCAAGGAGCGTCTTAACATTCCAGCCAGAAACCAATCTTAGTCCGGGTACGATAGCCAAAGGTCGTCAACGTATTATCAGTCCTTATCCGAGGCATTGTGTAGGTTTCCATAGCTATTGTAGTTTCGGTAACGCGGGTTGCTGGCCCAGGTTACCTAGCCTAGGCATAAGACCCTAGACAATCTCGCACTTGCAATTTTGGCCTATATGTATAAGGATTTATACATGCAGTTGCCCGGGGACCACCACGAGAAGGTAAAGCAAGCACTACATTACGAACTTGATTGTTGCGCTACTGGTCCAATCCATGTTTTGGACAGTCAGTAGTTTCCCGATCAATCGCCATGCAGATCCCCCGGCTTCAAGTCTGCAATTCACCAAATAAATGCTGGTGTTCCCCAAGGCTCTGTTTTGTCTCCGACTCTCTTTCTCATTTTTATAAATGATCTCTTGTCTGCAACTTCTAATCCAATCCATTCCTTCGCTGATGACAGTACCCTCAGTTTTTCATATTCGTTCCCTAACTCACGACCTTACTCTTCGGTCGTAGAAGGGGAACGGCAAAGTGTGTTAAACATATTAAATTCCGACCTGGACAGCATAACCAAATGTGGTTCAACCAACAGAGTGGAATTTAATACTTCCAAAACTCAATGTTGTCTTTTGTCTCTCAAGCGAAGCCAAAACCCTCAACGATTATCCATGGATGGTACTTGCATCATTGAAACCGAAAGACTTGCCATTCTCGGTATGTGTATTAATGACCATCTTCGATGGAACGATCACATATTCGAGGTCGCCAAAAATGCTCCAATATGTCTATTATTCCTTAAACAGTGCAAGAAATATTTGATCCCGTCTAATCTGGCCTCAATTTATAAGGCATTCATCCGCCCTAAGCTGGAATATATCGCCCATATCTGGTCTGGTGCACCCAAAACCGTTCTGCACATTCTTGATGGGGTACAGAATCGCGCGTTAAAACTTATAGAAAATAGAGACGTTGTGAATTCTGTACATTCACTTGTACATCGGAGAAGTGCGGTGGGACGGTAGATAAAAAAAACGAGGGCATCGTAAATTTCGTGGGTTGGTATTGAAGAAAATTGAATTATAAAGAGATGCGCAATCGACAGAGCCTGAAAGAAGTCGATGAATGAAAAGAATGTCTTCAACATCTCTGCGTTTTTTTAAAGTACTCAGGTTGATGAGATTGAGGCGGTCTTGATAAGGAGGCAAGATAAATGGATCGTTCCAAGGAAGACCTCGAAGGGGAAATCGAAGAAATCGATGTTGAACATTCTCGGTTCTCGTCGCATGAACTTGCTATAAGTATAAGTATAAGTTTAAAAACAAAAGATAAATAATAATTGGACTCAATTAAAAGAAGATCCTCAGTGAGCGTGTTGATCGTGGCAGACCAGAAGAATGACTGACTGTAGAAGGTCAGCAGCATGAGTGAGGAGGGCATCGGCAAAACGGTTGTCTTCTAGTCGCGTGATGACAATGGAAAATTTGTACAGCATCATTAAGCGGTCTATGTTATCGTGTGACTATTGGTGACGTCATGAATCGAGTGTGGTAGTCACCACATATACAAATTTTGCATATTACGTTTTTCATTCGAAATTAAATTTTACATAAGACAAACTTAGTTAGAGTTCAATTTCTTTGATAGTTTTGTTGGAAAAAGGCTATTAAATACATTTGCCGCACATGATTTTAGTAGCCACATTAAATCTTCTCTTGCATCTGGCAGGGTGTTAGAAGCGGGATTTTCGTCTAACAGTTGTGTATAATTAGCCAGAGAGATATCAATTAACGATTAAAAAAAAATTAGCCTTGCCATTATGACGTTACCGACCCTCATTTTTATGCGTATTTGGTACACTTTCAGAACTGACTAAAACGTCTGGCATTGATAAATTATGACATATAAAAAAGTTTACTACTCATAAAAAAAAATTCAGCTTTGATCAAATGACGTGACCACATCTAATTTTCGACGCCTTTAGGGATTCCCCCTCCCGAAAAGCACCAACAGAAAACTGTCAGACGTTGATGTTTGTGATCATTGGCCTAAGAATAAAATTTTCCTTAATTTCTCAATTGATGTCCAAAAACGTTCACCAGCTTTCCAACTATAAAGTCGAGTGTAATCTTTCGACCGGAGCATTACTTCTCGATTGTTGAAATGATGTCGTGTGAAGTTGTACATCGTATTGTTTACAAAAGTCCTGAAATGTACATAGTTGGTAAAAATTCTGCACCTTCATCTGTAATTATTTTTTATGGAATTCCATGGAGACTCATAAAACATTTGAGGCTTTTTTATAATATGTAAGCTGTTCCTAGCAGGTAGGGATGCCGCGGCGAATTTTGAAAATTTGTCAATTATAGTTAATATTTTCCTATTGTTTATACTGTAGATGTAAATATACGTATATATTAAGTATATCCAATGGTTTTTCGGGATTTTTGAGGGACTTGGAATTGTAGTTTGGGAGGGTTCATATTGTATTTTTAAGTTTGACATTTAATGCAGTTGTTTGAAACTTTGCAGATTTTGTTCTTCATAAATGGAAAGTAGTATATACGTTTTAGATAAAGTAAGGTCTCATTAATTCCTCTATGATTATTTTTCTGGTGGTATTCCCATATGGTTTTGTCTTGGTCGTCTTCGTTGAGTATGTCGTCTAGTAGGGTGGCCGTGGTGTAGGGGTAACATCATCGCTTGTCACGCTGTTGATTCACTGTTCAAATAATGATGCCAAGAATCATCTATTTATTTCGCATGAAATAAATAAAAAAAGTCGATCACTTGTGAAAGCTAAGTGAAGGCATAACACTGGCAGTAGGGTGGTCGTATGGCTAAAATGCAACTTGATCGTGATGATGACATCAGGAGGCCGGAAAAAAAATACTGTGAATCATAATCAACGGCAAAAATAGCGAAAACAAACAAAATACTCCCCAGTTATCTGGACAGCCACCCTTGGAGTTTACAGAAACTTAATACCACCTGAGCTTCAAACTACACCACTCGGTCTTTCTCTCTGTCTCTTCCCCTTTCCACAAAACGCACGTGTTCTAAAAATTAGTATAAGGGTATTCATATCCCCCTTAACATGTGCAAATTTAAAAAAAAAAAACAGAGTAATCTAATTACTTTGAAAGTTTTACATCTTACAAAGTATTTAGAGTACGCGTTTTGCACTGCCCGAAATATATTGTCGTCGGTTGTGAATATTGCTGTTACTTTGTTAGGGAGTGTATATTGCTTGAAAATGTCTATAATACGAGTATTGCGTCGGAGAAGTTTGGATTCCTGATAGTACGTCTTTGTTTGTTTCTGAATATTATGGAGAGAAGGTTTGATGGTTGTCTATCAGAATTTTCTAATATTAATTGCAAATTGAATTCATTCAATTGACTTTCTGAAATTGGAATACCATCATTTAAATCTTCTGTCGCGGAATGAATTGTAGTTCCACTAGTACCCTGTATAGAATGGTTATCTGTTTCGTTTAAGTTAATTTCTTGTGGCATAGTTCTGCTTAGAGCGTCTGCGTTTGAGCTTTATTTTCCCGGTTTATATATAATTTCATAATCGTATTCCTCCAGTTTCTGTATTCCTCTGAATCTGTTTCCAAAAAGGTATGGATGGAAGTAACTATGCTAATAATTTCCTTTCAATTGTAGAATAATTTACTTCGGAATATGTTAAAGTGCGACTTGTGTAGCAAACGGGTTTATCGCTACTAATAGGGCCTTGGGAAAATATTGCTCCTATAGTGTAGTTGCTAGCGTCTGTTGTGAGATTAAACGGTTTGCTGAAATCTGGATATGGGAGGATGGGGTCGTTTATTAAGAGTTTTTAACATATATTAAATGTTTGAACATGTTGTTCGTCTGGCACTATTTTTTTTATCTTTTTTTAGGCATTCGGTCATGGCTTTCGTAAACTTTGCGAAATCCCTGATAAATTCCCTCTAGTAGCCTAAGAGACCAAGGAATAATTTTATTTTTTTCTAGATTGGGGAATAGGGAATTCTCGAATAGCTTTAACCTTATCTGGATTGGGCTTAACGCCTTCCGTGGTGGCAATATATCCCAAAAAAGCTATTTCCTTATGAGGGAACTCTAACTTGTCGATTTGAATTTTTAGATTTGCTTCCCTTAATCTTTGGAAGACTTTTTTGTGTTTTCCAAACGTTCTTGCAATTATGTAGAAAATATTATAATGTCGTCAAGGTCGACAAGACAGATTTTAAATTGATATTCTTTAAGCACGTTATCCATCACCCTTTAGAAGGTGGATGGAGCGTTCTTAAGCCCGAAAGGCATGCGTACATATTCGACATGTTCACCTTCCACGGTGAAGGCAGTTTTCTTGATATCACTGAGGGTTCATCTCTATTTGATGGTGTCCACTAACCAAATCAAGGTACATACACCTCCAGAGTTTGTCCAATATCTCGTTTGTATTGGGAAGAGGGTATCAGTTCGTGACCGTTTTTTCAATCGACGGTCGATAGCGAGACGCCATTTTTGTTTCCCCTGGCATCCTGGGCATAGCTGGCCCTTATAATGCCTTGTTCCAACATGTCTTTTATTTGTCGTTGGACTTCTTGCTTATGTATGTATAAAGGGATACCTGTTCGATTTGGTGTAAATCGGAACATCGTTATCCGTGAGAATAGTGTGTTTAACCGCATTTGTAAAGTTCAGTTGTTGGCCTTGTTTTAGAAAAATATCGTCGTATTCTCGGCAAAGGTTTGTTATATGTTTCCTTTCTTCATTGTTCAGATGAGAAGTTCGAATTAATTTTGTGACATCGTTTGGAGTCCTAGTACTGTCAGAATTGTCGTTCTGCACATTGAAGTTATTTGGTTCGGTAAATTGGTTAATAGGAAATGGGATTACTTTAAGGGTTTATTAAAGAATGAAACTTTGATCGAAGTCCGCTTGATTAGTTACTTCAATCAGACTATACCAATCTCTTGCCTTGTAAATACCTTCTGGTATTATAAGCATGTGCTTGATGGATAGTGGCTTAATATATAAATATATATCTCCATTTTTTATATCTACGGGTAATCTAGCGACTAGTTCTGATTGAATTGACGTTAAAGCGTCAAGACCTAAAAGGCCATCAAAGTACCCGTGAAAACGGAATTCTAAAAATTGTATCTAACCAGTTTCTTGAATTCTACGAATTTTGGCAGTGTAACTTCCTTATATATGTTTGATCAAAATGGTGGCTATGTGGATGCCCAAATTTAGGATCTATAAAGGAAGAAGAGGAGACAAAAGGAGACAAAATTTAAAAGTATGGTAATATTGATCCGTGCTTGTTTATGTCTAAATATCCGACAAAAATTTGTGTCATCTAGTTCATACATTGCATCTAGTAGGTCTCGGTCTGGTTGGTCAGCATTGTCATAGTATTCGTCCAATTCTTGATAGTCGGTGTTGGGTTCATTATTAAGTCTATGTTGTTGTAAGTTGTTGTTGCTTCACAATTTTGGTTTTCCTCTGACAAATTGTGAATTTCTCTTTTGAAAAGGTTTGCCTAAATATGTTGCTTGGAGTCCTAAAGATTGGTGGTTGATTCTGTCTTTGTGAAGTAGGTTTAGTATGTGAATTTCCAGAATATGTGGCCATCGGTTCTGGGGTGGATCTTTTAAGTTGTTGACTAAAGTTTTGTATTGAATAGTTTGTTGGCTGATGTCTTTGTTGAGAAAAACGGTTTAAAAAAATTTTAGAAGGGGTTTGTTGTGACCTATTTGTAAAGTTTTGTCCATTTGGGCTTGACAAAGGGACAAAGGGACTGGGTCTTTTGCATAACAGGTATGTATTGGCGTGTAGGTTGAGAAGCATTTTGTTCATTATTTTTCCTGATCTTATTGTAGATCCTAGCGGTTCTCGTAAACCAATAAGGAATGCGTTGAGGCACATTTCTGAATATAGATCGCCTTTTGCTTTTATTACATTAGGTTCTTTCACATGTACTTGTACACGGTTGCTAATGGTGGCAAATATTTATATTTTTTTACTGTAGAATTGTTCTACAGTACCTTTGTTCTGTCTCTGATTGTGTAAGTCCCGGATAAGTGAAGTTTCGCTTCGCTTATCTGAGTAATGTAAGATTAAGTTTTATCTAATGGCGGTCTATTCTAATGGGGTCCAATACATATTTAAGATCTCATTAGCTGGTCCTATAATTTTATTCCTAATTGCCCTGAGCATTATTCTGGCTTGTAACGAGCCATTCATTGATTGGATTAGTGACAGAATTTCTTTCTGAGTGAACTCGAAGAGAAGACACTGATTTCCATCAAAGTTCGGTAGATCTTTGATAGAGTCAGGAATTCTTAAAGCCTGAAAGAGATCCATTTGAGGAATGGGAGGTATTCATTGAGCATTACTCTGTTCTTCATTTCTCCCTTGTTGTGGTTGCTGTTGAGCAACTTGTTGTGCTTGTTCAGTGATTTGCTGGAGTTGTTAAGTAACTTGCCCAGCCGCATTTGTATTGCTTTAAGACATTCCGTAGAAATTATCAAAACTACTTAAAATATTTAGATTGCTTACAGAATCTTCAAGCTCTATTTAAGAGGCACTTAACTTATTGGAAGGGAGGTTGTACGATTAGCGACGAGTTCCCGGTTTGTTTGACAAATATATATATATATACAATATATATATTTTTTTTTCTTTAAAACTAACAAGTTCAAGGAAAATATTCAATACAATTGGCTTACATGCAGAAGTTTAGGAATAAGAATACTGGTTTCATTGTTGAGTTCGATTATGATTCTTGAATTCGATCATGGTTCTTCAATGATGCTGATCCTTTGAGTTCGATGATGATTCTTGAATTCGATGATGGTTCTTTAGTGATGTTTTAATGTTGATTTTCGGTTGAAAGCTAGAAAGCTACCGAAAATAATAGCACTGCTTTAGTTCTTTTAGCGTTTACACACTTCCTGTTTACTTGTCAAAATTCTTTTGACCCTTATTTATGTTTTGCAATATTCTCTTGGCATTACACTATTTTATTCCTTAACTGTCAGTATTCTCTTGACTTTACTTTTTTTTATAATTTGCGCGCGTCAAATGGGATATGTATACCATTAAATTATTTCAGGGCACGGGCGTTTGTAGAAATTGAGAGAGAGAGAGAAAGAAGGATTGGTGTAATGGGTTTGAAACTTAGTTGGTATTAAGTTTCAGTAAACTCCAAGGGTGACGTCCAGATAACTGGGGAGCTTGTTTGTTTTGCTTTCTGTCGTTGCTCATTATTCAAAGTATTTTTTTCCCTCCACCTAATGTCAACATAACGATCAAGTTGCATTTAAGCCATATGACCACCCTACCGCCAGTGTTATGCCTTCGCAGTAGAGTTGACTAAGCTTTCGCAATTGATCGACTTTTTTTATTTATTTCAGGCGAAATAAATAGATGATTGTTGAGATCAGGATTTGAACCGTGAACCAAGAG
This sequence comes from Pocota personata, assembly GCA_963082735.1. Lineage (NCBI taxonomy): Eukaryota > Metazoa > Arthropoda > Insecta > Diptera > Syrphidae > Pocota > Pocota personata. The sequence goes on from OY720433.1 coordinate 19,567,516, forward strand.
CGTGACAAGCGTTGATGTTACCACTACACCACGGCCACCCTCACTTGGTATTATTCAACTGTTTTAATCTTTACTTTGCCAATATTCTCTTGGCATTACGATTACACGAATTTTTCTCGTACCGAAAACTATTTCGACTGCGCCAGTTATGGGTTTGAAGTACCCAGTCAATAAAAAAATAAAAATGCGACTACTTCGGACTACGTTCCACACTCAATTTCACTTTATTTCATATCTTTATAAAGGTTCTACAATGTTTCTTGGCTATGGGAAGTATTTATGTTGCAAAAGTAAGTTAAAGCAAAAGGAAGGCTTACAATTTCAAGTTAAGGAATGTACTGTGTGAATTACGCTGTGATTCTGCGTTAACACGAGTAAAGCTCATATCACTGCATGTGGCGACTGCGGATGCATCCATATCCGGCATGTGAAAAAAAGGCAAAGTGAACTCCACCGCCGTGGTGTTCATGCACTCAAAAGTGCATTATTAGAGGTGTCCATCTCCATGTCCTTGAGTCTTCACCAAGTTGGCAATAGATTACTTATTGATCACAATAAGCGCGCATCTATAAAGACTCCTTTGCTCCTCCAGCTTAGCTCGTTCCAGTTACGAGTTGGGAGTGATGGGTTACTAATTTTATTGATTTGGTGTATATCATCCATATTGGAGGGTTCTGTTGGGATCCAGGTTCGAGTTCTCGGCCTACTTTCGAAATTGCAAGATATCTGATCCTTGCAAACGATAAGCTTCACGTGGACTTGATACCATCCGCCATCGTTATAACTTGGAGGAGGGCCAGGATTTTTCTTCGTGATTTGCAGGAAACCTACGGTCAGTTTTGCTGGAATCAACGTCTATTTTTCTGGAGTGATAGTGCCGTCGATATCGCTTTTATCAATGACCACCAGCACGAACCTGTCCTTGAGAATTTCGCTGAAGGACTTCGATGGGATGTTGGAGGACCTGGGGGAATTGCTGGAGTTGTGCTCTTTTGGAATCCGACATGGATTCCTCCAACGATCGTTGGTTTTTTTGACGTGAAGTCGCTGCTTGTCCCAGCCGGTTCGTTGCTGTCGGTTTTCTTTGCCCAGTCTAATCGGTTTTTAACCCACTCCGATCTTTGATTCTCCAGCATATTGCCAAAATATTGAAGAATCCTGCTGGCTGTACGGCGATCTTTAAATACCCGCTCGAAGGACATTTTTGTCACAAGCTTTCGCTGTGACTCATCATCCTGAACCACTAAAGATTTTAATTGAACCACGAAAGAGTTTCGCTTTTACTGGGAGGCCCCACACGGCTTTTATCAGTAGTTGCGCTATGTGGAGGTACAATCTTCTTACTGGCTAGCTGTTCAAGGGCCTTACTAGTTAAGAGCCGTGTTACAGTCCGGTGTAAAAGGAGAACCAGTCTCAACTATATTTGCTTTTTTAAGACATAGTTTGGTCCCACGAGGGGCAGAGAAAAGAAAGTCTGTTTCTTCAGAGATCCGCAATATACAGAAAAGGCTAGTTAATTCAGATGTTGCCAGGCTTCCGATTGCTCCGTAAGAGACAGGGTTAGTTTTATGATGGGCCCACAGCCTGACTGATCTTGGTACAAGTCGTATAACACCTTGATCCTGCCCACCGGAGGGTAGTGGGGGAGAGATAGGATGAGACGGGGGAAGATATGGTTGACTACATGTTAGCTTCAAGTCTTATCTGGGCAATAGATCCCGAGACATCTTTGACCTTACTAGGCCACCTACACCGCGACGAGGTATGTAGTCCCTTAGGTGCCTGTTGCTGAAAAAAGAAAAGAAAAAGAAAATATATACCCTATCCCATAGGGTATATTAATCTTAGTCCAAAGTTTGTAACATAGAGAAATGGAGACATAATGAAAATGCACCATACTTATACATATATAAATATGTATATAAATGATCAGTATAAAGAGCCGAATCGATTGAGTCATATAGGTCCGTAATTATGTTCTCAGTTGTTGAACTTTAAACTTTGAACTTTAAGATGAAATTTGAAACGTAATTATTTCAGATTGCGAAACAGTGCAAGTATGAAATTTTATGAAATCTATCCACTTTTCAGAAAAATGTAATTTTTCAATATTTTTCTAGAAACTAAAAAATATTGTCTGAACAAGATAGATAGACGTAGACGTCGTTAAAATCTCTTGTCTATTAAAATATTTTTAAAATCGTGAAAACATTTTTTGAGTGCCATTGCACTTACATTAAAAAGTACGCTGTTCAGACTTTATTTGATATAGATGAGAAGATGATAGCTAGAATAGATTATACGATCCACTCAAGACAGATTGTAACTTTCCCGTATGTTTTTAATCTAACTTATTTCCACTTTAAAATATAAATTGTCCTTAAGCAAACATAAGTTAAATACTTATGACGTATTTTTTTCCAAAAAGTAATTGACCAAACAAAGTGGTTCACAATACATAGCATATCTTGAATAATTTGGTTTAATTTTAATTTCTCATTTTTTAGCATTTTACAGTAATGAAATTATGTAACGAAAAAAACTTTCCTTTAGTGTTAGCCCTAAATTTAGTATACTACTAAAACGTGTCCCCCTGAGCTGGGAACCGATAGAGTGGTATTTATCCCAAAAACTTAAAAGCGAGGTCGGAATCTACGAAGGATTTTAGGCTCACTAGAGTAATTTCGTTCTTACTTAAAATTTTAGAACGCATCTTTTGTTGTACTCTCAACGAGTTTTATAAAAGCTGTTTGTCGGAGTTTCTAACATTTCTACTGGGTCAGGTGTATTGTCAGATGATTTTGGTGTTTCTTTATATTTATTTGGTTAACAATTAACATTTTTCTGTAAAATTAGATTTTCTCTATTACGTCTATACTGTCCATCCCCATTCAAATCTTCTTTTATATACGAGTAAGAATTGGGTTGATTTCATTTTTTTTATTATATTTGTTCACGTTATTTCTATCTGCCTTCTGATCTATGACTTTCGGTTTAAGTCACTCTGTTCTAATCGATAGTGTAGAACGAAAATTTCTTGACATCAGCAACTTAGCTGTAAACTCAAAATTACCTTTCGGGATATTTCTGTAATGAAGTAACCCAATGTATGGAGCCAATTAAAGCATTTCTTGAAAATATTTCTAATAGATTTAATTGTGCGTTCTGTAAGGCCATTCGACTTAGGATAATATAGATTTGATGTTATGCATTCTATATCCCAAACAGAAAAAAATTATTTTAATTTAGCTGAATTGAAAAGTGGTCCATTATTCGAGATAAAGACTTTTGGATTACCACGTCTTGCGAAAAAAGATTTTAGGTGAGCTATCGCATTTTTAGCAGTTTAGTTTTTGCTGAGCTTAGCGGTTTCAACATACATATGTATGTACATATTTAGAATAATAATCAACAGCAATAAGGTATACGTTGCTATTACAGTGAAATAAATCTACACCTACTTTTTGCGATGGGAGTTCTATTGGAGAATGGCATTTTGGGATTTGTAGGCCTATATTTTGCATAGACCTGAAAGTCGAAACTTAATTTTTTATGTCGTTGTAAATGTTTGGCCAAGATACAACATCTCTAGTTTGATTCACACACCTCTTCAGGCTAAAATACTAGCATGAATTTTACTTGAGATTTATTTTCTCAAAAAGCAATTTGACAATTATTTCACTCCTTATATGAAAATGGAGTTGCTCTTCTAATTTTGTTGAGCTGCTTCCCTGTGGCCATCCGTTCATGCAATATGGCTTAACTATCTGAATACGGAATCTCTCACATAGCAGGATCTCGACAAAGTTTCAGCTACTACATGTATTTTTCAGGACCTTGTTTAACTTTTATATCATATATCATACATTTGTGAAGTTTTAGCAAAATTCTTTGTAATCTAGGAGATACTCTGTATAAAGGTTTATTGAATATTGGAACTAACGGCTTATGGTCCATTGTTTTGTTAATTCAATATTTTTTGAATTATTCAATATTAATGTGAAACAACTCGATTCTTTCGTAGATGAAACAAAGCTAATTGATGCAGTACGTTATAATTTTATTTAAAGAAAATTTACAAGTTACGATTGCTGAGAAAATTTACAAGTTACGATTGCTGCTTTCCGTTTGACTTCCAACACACGAATGAATTGAAGAGCTGCTTAATCAAAACAAAGAAAACAAAGTGCGGTGGCTAGCTAGCGGCAACCACAGCTGCATCGAATGATCACAATCCGCTAACACGATCGTATGATAAACTTTAGATATATAAATTATGCAGCATGTAATTAACTTTATATAATGCTGTACCATGTGTTACTTGATATGTTCTTGCTACAGTGGCGGACAGAATTATATGTACAATGTTGTTAGCATAATTTTAATTACGTGCGAATAATAGGTATTACAAATTCTTACTTAATATAAGTTTAAACAATTCTAAACATACACCCCGCGTTGAAGGCTTTGCGTTCAAGACGATGATTGTTCGACGTCGATGGGAAGCTTGCAGATTTTTGTTATAGCTCTTTTCAAAACACCATTTGGCGTTTTAACATTGACAACTCGAACGACGGCATCAGCACCAGGGAAGACTTCGATCACTCTGCCCAATGGCCACCTCAATGGAGGCAGATTATCGTCCTTCAAGATGACTAGCGTTCCAACAGCGATGTTAGCTTCTGTTTTCTCCCATTTGCGTCGTTGTTGAAGGGTAGTCAAGTATTCGCTGGACCACCTCTTCCAAAAGTGCTGCATCATACAGCGCACCATTTGCCATCTAGTTAATCTGCTTATGTTTAGATCCGTAGTGTCCGGCTCTAGAGTGGCGGTAAGTGGAGCACCAATTAAGAAATGGCCTGGTGTAAGTACCTCAAAATCGGAAGGATCATCTGAAACGGGACTTAAAGGTCTAGAATTAATAATTGCTTCAACTTGACAAGTTAGAGTATGTAACTCTTCGAAGGACAATGAAGCATAGCCGGATACACGGCGCAAGTGAAACTTAGCGATTTTTATTGAGGACTCCCACAGTCCGCCGAAGTGTGGGGAGCGAGCTGGTATAAACTTCCATTGAATACCATCATTCAGACAGGCTTGATAAGCCGAATCAATATGCACTTGTGAACTAAATAATGTTCGCAGTTCCTTTAATTCTGTGTTCGCCCCCACAAAATTGGTAGCGTTATCGGAAAAAATTGTTTGTGGTTTACCACGTCTAGCGATGAATCTTTGGAGAGCGGCTATAAAGGCTGAAGATGAAAGATCCGTAGCCAGTTCTAGGTGAACTGCTTTAACCGCAAAGCAAACAAAAATTCATATGTAGACTTTGGTCGGTGCTCGGCCACGAATTCGCGAATGGATATAAAAGGGTCCACAAAAATCCACTCCAGTGGTAGCATAGGGTCTAGACTGTTGAACACGCTGAGGTGGTAGATTTCCTTGCAATTGATGCATAACCAGTGGGCGAGCTCTGTAGCAACGAATGCATTTGTTGATGACTTTCCTCACAGTATGTTTACCTCCAATTGGCCAAAATTGCATTCTCAGCGAAGCCAGTAACGACTGAGACCCAGCGTGCATGTTCTTAATATGGAAGTGATTAATAATCGTCGAAGTAAAAGGGTGTGTCCTTGATAAAATAATCGGATGTTTGTTGGCGAAACACAAAGAGGAATTTTGAAGACGTCCACGAACTCTCATAACCCCAAACTCATCTAAAAAAGGTGTCAGAGACTTCAAACGGCTCGTTAAACCTATTTCACGATTAGATACTAACTGCTTGTATTCATCAGGAAATTCAATTTGTTGAATCATTCGTAACATATATTTTAATCCGAGATCCATTTCTAGGGCCGTCAAAGGGCCTTTTCTACGATTGTCATCTTTAGACCGAGCATTATACCAAAAACGGCATACATAAGCGAACGTATTTATCAATTTTTTGAAAGAATTTATAAATTTGCTGCCTACAGATAGATCCTCAATTCTGCAACTAGCAAGCAAAGTGATGGGTTTAGTTTTTTGTCCTTCTGGAAGATTTTCCTCCATTTTCCACAGCATTGGCCACGTTTGCTCACAATCTAGCAAAAAATCTGGACCAGAAATCCAAAGGGAAAGCTCCAACAATTCTTTAGGATAAACACCACGAGAAAGAAGGTCAGCTGGATTGAAATTTGTAGGAACGTGACTCCATAAAATACCTTTCGATAAATTTTGAATTTTTGCTACCCTGTTAGAAACAAACGATAGTGGAGTCAAAATATTTTACAATTTTCCAGTTGTAGTATCGTCCGAATCCGTTGCATTAATTCGCACAGCAGTAGAGCAGCACACAATTCCAACCGTGGAATGGAGACTGTTTTTACTGGTGCTACTCGGGATTTCGAGCACAGTAGTCGTACATTGACCTTACCCGAGACAGTTTGACTGCGTAGATAAATACAAGCTCCATAAGCACTTTGGCTAGCGTCAGCAAATCCATGGAGTTGAATGCTGGAATTTGGAAATTTAAGATTATTTATTTCTGTCAGCTGACTTCCATATTTCAGCCAAGCAGAATGCAAATGTTGCGGGAGTGATTCATCCCAATGCAATTTTTCTCTCCATAACACTTGCATGAATATTTTTGCCTTTACGATAATGGGACTAATGAGCCCTAGAGGATCATAGAGCTTAGCTATACTAGAAAGAATCGATCTCTTGGTCATATGTGGAACTTCTAGCGGGAGGCAAGAAAAGCAAAATTCATCTGAATCAGGCTGCCAAATCAAACTGAGTGCCTTTGTTACTTGACTGTGATTTATGTTTAAGAAAGTATCTTTATTTTCATCTGAAATTGTGCTTAGGAACGTATCATTATTAGAACACCATTTACGTAAATGAAAACCTCCCCTTTTCAACAACTCTGTGGTTTGATTTTTGATTTCAATGATTTCCTCAAGTGTACATGCCCCTGTAAGCAGGTCATCAACGTAAAAATCCTTTCGCACGGTTTTCGATCCAATAGGGAAATTTGCATTTTCATCTAACGCCAATTGTGTCATTGATCGAATAGAGAGAAATGAAGCCGGACCGGTTCCATATGTAACTGTATTCAGCTTGAAGATACTTAAATTCTCATTCCTATTTTCCCTCCAAAGGATTAATTGCATGTTATCATCAGGCGGCTGAACCTGCACACATCTGTACATTTTCGCGATATCAGCCGTGATAGCAAAGCAATGCATTCGAAAGCGAACGAGAATAGTAAATAAGTCATCTTGAATGGTTGGCCCTACCATTAGAATATCATTTAGAGATAGCCCCGATGAAGCGTCGAATACTACACGAAGTTTGGTTGTAGTGCTGTCTGCTTTGGTAACACAATGGTGCGGAAGAAAATAGTTGTTTTCTTTGAAAACATCAGTGTCTAATTTGGACATATGCTTAAGTTGAATGTATTCATTCATAAAGTCGACGTACTGTTGTCTTAGCTGAGGGTTTCGATAAATTTTTGATTCCAAATTATAAAATCGGGTTTGTGCAACTTTAAATGAATCTCCTAAGTCATGTGGAGATCTTTTAAATGGCAGGCGAACGGTGAACTGCCCAGATGAAAGTCTCTTGTAAGTTTCGCTAAAAAGATTTTCGCATTCGATTTCCTCCTTGGTTTGGCCTTTCGAAGTATTTTCATGGGATTCAATCTCCCAAAACGATCTAAGAAGTTCTTCGATGCCGTCACACCTTTCCAAATTTCCTTTATTTCCTGAATCCGGAGCTATTACATTAAAGCTAAATTGTGGTACTTCTTTTGGCTTGAATTTCCCAGCCACAATCCAGCCGAAGAGGGTTTTTTGCAAAAGGGGTAGATTGTTACCCAAACGAATTTGACCAACTGATAAAAGGTCAAAAAAATATTTCTGCTCCAATTAGCAAATCTATCCTCTGAGATTTGTTAAAACATAGAGTGAAATCGGAGAGTTTAATATTCTGTTCGGGCTGGTTGCAGGTGACAGATGGCAAAACTTGAGCTTCTAGACACGCTGTGTACTCATTTAAACGTGATCTCAGGAATATGCTAACCTTAAACTTAGACACTGTATTTATTTCTCCAATGCCACCAATGGGGTTGGTTGCCTTGATGCGTTTTAAATTGAGCTGCTGAACTATCCGATCTGTAGCAAAATGAGTTTGTGAGCATGAGTCCAATAAGGCTCTACACGGTACATAAGAACCGCACCAATCTCGCACAAGGACTAAAGCTGTTCCAAGAAATACGAATGGTTTACACTCGCGTTGATCTTTGATTGAAACTGAAGTTTGATGAGATGATTTAGTAATAAGGGCAGTGCTTACATTATCAATTGGTCGAGAAATTGCATTGTTGGAACTTATTGGCAAATTTTGAGGGTCTCGTTTTCGTTTTTAGTGCATTTTTATTTTCGGAATTTATGAACTCTTAACAGCTAGACACAAAAAACGCTTAAAACTAGCTTAACTAACTTAACTATGTTATATACTAACTTAATGGCCCTATGCGGGCGCTCTAAGCTAAACCTAATGCTTAAACTATGTCTTTCGACGTAACATAACTTAAAATATTTATTAAATCTATACTTACAAATATTGAGAAACTAAGAAAAAATTTTTAAGCAAAAACTTAGTATATGAATTTTGAGGGTCTACAGGTTTGACAATGGATTGGGTGGGCAGATTGACAGTAGGGCCCATATGGAGTAATGTATTGTGCCTTTGAGAGCAATGTTTGCAATTATTCGAATTACAGGCACGAGTTTGATGCCCAACTCGAAGGCAATTTATGCAAAGCTTTCTGGCCTTTACTTCCTGATAGCGATTTTCAGGTGAAAGTTTGGCAAAATGTTGGCAAGTATAAATAGTATGATCGTTACAATTACAAAAACGGCAAGCAGAAAAGGATACATTTGACGTAACAAAAGTCTTATGAGCTATGGGTTTGAATGACTTACGCGAATTGTTGAATGTATTTGAATGTTTATGACCAACACTGGATGCATTGTCCATAGTTTCAAGCGCCTGACATCGTCTTTCTATGAATGTTGCTAGTTGATTCCATTTAAGTAAAGTTTTGACTGGCATTTCCTCTTCCCACTTCTATCGATTTCGCGAATCCAGCTTGCTAACGACGAGATGAATCAGCAATCCATCCAAAATTTCTTCTTTACTCCCCAACGTATTAATTGCTCTGAGGTGAGAGTTCACGTTATCGCTCAAGTCACGCAATTTGTGCACGGAACCACCATCAACGTTGGGAAGATTAAAAACTTCCTTAATATGCGCCTGAAATATTAAACGTTTATTATTAAATCGAGCCTTTAATAGTTCAATGACTGGATGACTTCAAGAGACTGGATAGTCCTGAAAGCAAGATCGGATAAACAGGAACGTAAATGCTGGAACTTTTCAACTTCCATAAGCTCCTCGTCTCCATCCACCAATGTCTCAAACATGGATAAAAAGTCAGGCCAATCCGTATACTTGCCAGAGAATTTCGTCAGTTCCAACTTGGGTAATCGGGCAGTTTTCGGCTTCACATGTAGAAAAGTCGACTCGTGTGCATAAGCCGGTCCAGCTACAGCAGCAGAAGGCCTTTTTGCATCCATAAAGACCAATATTTTGGTTTTTATACAAGAATATAGATCCTCAAACGAACTTCTCCTATCACCCTCCAATTCAGTATTGTCTAAAATGTCTATATTAGTCTGAGCATCGTCAAATTTGTTAAGGTATGACTCCAACAGCCCCAATTTAACCTCCCACTCATGCAACGACACATTCTCACTAGCAGCTTCCACGAATTTTCTCAGCTTCGTAAGTTGTCCAGTGATCGAGGATCTTTTCGTTTTGTATGATGATAATGCAACACTAGAATCCACACTTTCTCCAGTCATATTGAAGGCACAGTAAATTATTATATAAAGTTAAATATCTATGATACTTATCCCCTTTTATGCGATGAGAATCCAGGAACTGTTTCTTCAAGTTAGTTTGTCCACCCAATCACCTTATCAGCAACCTCCAACATTTGTCCAAGAATATATAGTAGGTGCTTCTTGCGGAAATTACTTGGATTCCAAAAATAACAAAACAATTCTTAACACCGAGCACTGTCCTGTCACGGTCGCCAATGTTTTGTTAATTCAATATTTTTTGAATTATTCAATATTAATGTGAAACAACTCGATTCTTTCGTAGATGAAACAAAGCTAATTGATGCAGTACATTATAATTTTATTTAAAGAAAATTTACAAGTTACGATTGCTGAGAAAATTTACAAGTTACGATTGCTGCTTTCCGTTTGACTTCCAACACACGAATGAATTGAAGAGCTGCTTAATCAAAAAAAAGAAAACAAAGTGCGGTGGCTAGCTAGCGGCAACCACAGCTGCATCGAATGATCACAATCCGCTAACACGATCGTATGATAAACTTTAGATATATAAATTATGCAGCATGTAATTAACTTTATATAATGCTGTACCATGTGTTACTTGATATGTTCTTGCTACAGTGGCGGACAGAATTATATGTACAATGTTGTTAGCATAATTTTAATTACGTGCGAATAATAGGTATTACAAATTCTTACTTAATATAAGTTTAAACAATTCTAAACATACATCTCAACAACGAATTTGTGACCATATAAATATTTATGAAAATTAAAAAGAAAAGTATGGTGAAAATATCACCTGGTATATTCGGCAAATAAATTGGCAAAAACCGATTTTTGTGAACGAAAGTCTATTAAATATCAATGGAGCTCTTTTTAACAAAGCCAACAAATTTAAAGATGACAAACAATTTACTTTCATATTTGTATATAATGGTGCAATTTTAATGCGGAAAAAAGAAGGGGATAATCTTATCAGAATTTGTTTTTTTGATGATCTTGATAATTTGGCGGGAGGTTTTGTTATTTATATAAGAGAGCTCTATATGTCGTTGAGGTCTGATATGTTAAAGGTCACTTGTTCTTTTGATTCCTTCAAACTTGTTTTTTTTTTTATTGTTTTTATAGGCTACAAGATAAGAGTAAAGCTGTTTTTATGGAATAGCAGACTCCCCACTTTGTCAGTGAATGTTCAAAAAATATGTTTATAGTTGGTGATATGAACCTAGATATTTTATCCCTAACTCTGGCCGCTGAAAAATATCTAATGCCAATCTTTCTTTTACAAGTGCAATTTCGGACTTTAGGATTACTGATCATTGTATATCATGCCTCTTTTTTGAACATGTTGAGCTCAAACAAAAGAAAAAAACCGTTTCCACCACAACCCCGAATAGAGTAAATTTTCATAATTTAAATGCACTTTTATTACATGAAAATTAGTCTGAAGTTTATAGCTTTTGACTTGTCCCTTAAGATTTTAAAGGGTCACTCTGAGTTGTGCTCAGAAGCAGCTGTCGTAAAAAGAAAAAAGTTAGATAAACTCCAGCCTTGGATGTCAAATTACTTGTTCCAAAAAATATACAGGACAAACAAGTTACGCTTAAATGTAAAAAATATACTCGGTTTCCAAACTCTTACGAATTAATTTGCAAAGAAGTAGCCACTGCGACTCGTATATGTAAAGACAGCTTCTATATTGATAAATTTCATAAAGCGAAAGGTAATCTTAAAGAAGAGTAGAATATTGCGAATGAGTTATTTAACATAAAAGTTTCCTCTGATGTACCTTCATGTATTAGGTATCAAGATAGTGAAATCACAACTTCAGTAGATAAACGTTTAATGAATTCTTTACAAGTGCTGTTGCAAATACACTCACCTATGCTGGCTTTGACTCAACGGCTCAAGCCTCTTCAAGCCTCGCAAATTAATGTTTCAGCTATGAATATGATTCGCAAAATAGTTTTTTCTTCGAACCTATCTCTTCTTTCGAACTTTACAAAAATATCTTGTTTCTGATAAAGTCGAATTCGTTCACACAGAACAGCTACTCGAATTCTTTTATTAAGAACGTTTGTCTATATGTTGTTGATGTTTTGGCACATATTTATTTACTGCGGCGACTTTCCGATTAGCTTAATGAGTGCCCTAAGTGATACCAATCTTCAAAAAAGATGATAGGAAGAACTTAAATAATTATAGGCCAATATCTCTGCTTCCTACTTTTTCGAAACTCTTCGAAAAGGTTGTCAAGGCGAGAGTTATTTCTTTTCTCGATAAATGCTCGTTCTTTAGTCCTAATCAATTTGATTTTAGAGCAGGAAAAAATGCCGAAGATGCGCTTTTAAATTTCAAACAAAGGGTTAAGATCACCTGTTTCAGTGACTGTCTGAGTATTAGGATTGGTGGTCCTCAGGGTTCAGTACTTGGCCATACGTTATTCCTCATCTACATTAATTCAATCATTAGCCTGCAGTTGAAGGGGGAAAACACCGGGTTTGCTGAAGATATTGCTTGCTCATATTCAAATGGCGTACTGGATTTAGTGACGGATATTAACGACGATTTGGAAATACTAAGGCATTGGTGTGGTTCACATAAACTAGTCATCAGTGATAAAACTAAGCTCCTGTATTTTAAACTTTTCCTTATTTGAATCTTAATACCCGAATTTCATCTTTCACAGTAACAGTCATTACTGAGTGTTAGTGCTGATATTTATAGTATAGTATGGTTTTTTATCATACGACTCTAAATTGAACTGCTCTTCTAAATGTTTCTCTATCGAAAACGTATCTGTGTTCAAGTATTTGGGTGCAAATATCAACTGCAAACTAAATTGGGGTGTACATACCTCCTTAATGAAAAAGTATTTATTGACAGCAACTTATGTTCTGTATCATCTAAGACAGTTCTGTTATCGTAAGCTTCTAGAAACAGTTTGTTTTGACTTTGTTCAATCTAAGCTGCAATATGGACCCAAATAACAATAAACGTTAGCCCTTATTAGTAGTACAAAAATATTTTCTAAGAATTATTTGGAAAAAAGGTGCGGTAAACACATATTTTATCTCTTCTGTAGCTCGCAGATACTGCCACTTAGCCATCTTTAGTTGTACAAAGTCTTCAAAATCTTTTATATAATAAGTGGCTATCTATTAAATTAGAATTTAACGGCCTGTAACCTCCATAGTAATCAACGATGCTTGGCTACTATTCCTGAACATAATACTCAACGTGTTGTGAACAACATAATTTCCATGCAATCAACAGTATACATTAGACATCGAAGGTGTCATATCACTGTCTGAGTGGTGGTCATCCAACACCTGTGTGACCAGACAGTAGGGGTAAAATGAAAAGCATAGTTTTATGCTTTTCATTTTCTTTGTAAAAATTGTATATAAATAGTCTAGAATTAAAGCAATAGATTTGGATTCGTTGAAAACCCATAGGGCAAGGTGTTTATTTGTAGTGAGACCCTCCACCAGAGGTAAGGCTCACACCTCATAAAATTTCACAGGGCTGAGCTTGGGCTGCTGTGAGGGTCAGCAAGTGGCGGATAGCTGAACGACCTGTGATACATATGTTAGCTGCGAATAGCAAATAAGCAGCCCCGACCAAAGGCGGCAGAGAAGGGAGGGTGAGGCTGAAAACGTCTCAGAAACCCTATGGACTCTCTGCGACAGGACGTGTTGGTGCCCTTTACAAATAGGTTCGCCCCACTCCAAGGAGTGGCGACGGGGGAACTTTCTAAACACGAAGACAACACGTGAAGCACTGCAAACTAAGCCTATATACTAGGCATTAAGACCGAGCCCAGTAAGGTCTTAGTTACGGTATACCGGATCATCGATTGAAATTGATTGATGTGGGCTGACGGTTGTAGTATTCTGTTACGTTAGTAAGTTAGAGTGAAAACTGATTGAAATGGCTCGCAGGTCAATGATACAACCGCCCCCGTCTGGCTAAGACCTTGTCAAGCCTTCTTCTAGGTACGTTCTCTGTCACGTCGCCGTTAAGTTGGTAGTGTATGCTCAGATATAACATTCCTGATTAGCACCGATCTGGCACTGGCATAGGCACCCTCAACGTCTTGTGTCAACCCCCGCATGGCCTCCCTGCCCGCATAAATAACCATGGGATCATAGAGATAAATACACATCCGGTTGGAGATAGCGGCTGTGAGTGGGGACCCTATTGACCACGTCCGAAAGACCGTGAAAGGAGACTTATTGCTGCAACTGAAGAAAACAGCAGATGTTCAATCTTCGGACTTCCAACAAAAAATGGAGAAGATCCTGGAAAGTAAAGCTGAAGCCAGGACCGTGACACATGAGGTTACAATAGAGATAAAGGATCTTGATGAAATCACAACCAAGGAAGAGGTCACTCTAGCCCTCTCAGAGCAACTCGACCAACAAAAGCCTATACCAGTAACTGCAGTAAAGTCAATGAGGAAGACCTATGCTGGGTCGCAGACAGCAGTGGTAAGTTTGCCGACTAAGACAAAAACCGGACCTGAAAAGATGTTACCAATGCCTCGGGTATGGTCATTGTGCAAAGGACTGTACGATGAAAGACCAAAGGATTGCTCATCAGAGCTGGAATGCATGCTCTGCAAAGGAAGTCGCCATAGTGCCAAGCACAGTACTGGAAGCATAAGATGCCCTGCATTCCAGCTGGCGCTGAACGCTTCCCAGAAGTGAACATGAAGATTATCCAACTAAACCTTAACCACTGCAACGCAGCTCAGGACCTACTTACACAGTCGGACCGAGATTACGATGCAGATATCGCAAGCCCTACAAGCAACTGAATGAGGGAATATGGACGGAGGAGACTTCAGGTTAGTGGCATTTACTTCTTTAGCTGCCACGCTCCTCCCAGCATAACACGTGAAGAATTCAAAAGAATCGTCGACAACATCGTAACCACTGCAAGAGGAAGAAGCCGCGTCGTCATTGCAGGTGACTTCAATGCATGGGCGGTTAAATTGGGCTAACGTATCACAAACACCAAATGAAGAACACTCCTCGAGTCGTTTGCATCATTGGATTTAGTTCTCCTAACCTCAGGAAACAAGCTGACCTTCAGTAAAAACGGAAGAGGGTTAATAGTGGATATCACCTTTGTGTAAACGTGTTTGGCAAGGGATGCTGCGTGGAGAGTAAGCAAAACATACATGCACACCGATCACCAGGCAATTAAATTTCATCTACGACCCAGTCTTACAGGAAATAGAAAAGAACAGAGGAGACAGTTGCAGAATACGGGGTGGAAACCTCACACCCTAGACGTCGAGGTACTCCAGATGATGACGGAGGACATATCCCTCTACGGACCTGCTGCCGATTCGAGAGAAGCGACAAGAGCTTGTTACGCTTTCATGCAGCAACAAATCTGTTGCAACAAGGAAAAACCTCTAAAGTCGAGCTTAGACGAAATTGAGTTTTTGATACCATTAGATTCAGCATGCCCAAAAGATAAATTTTGTTCTAGCTCTTTATCTTCAAAATTGGAGCTACAATGTACAATGTTTAATAGATAGTCTAGAACCATTTGTAATTTTAAACTTTTTAGCAAAACTTTAATATGTTCTCCTGAAAAATTATCAAACTCGACTTTAGCGGTTTTTCCTTGTTGCAACAGAATTAGCAAACTTACGTCAACCCCCAGTACACTGGTAGAATGATGAGATTGTTAGACTGAGCGCAGATTGCCACAGGGCGCGTCGATTGTACAAGCGTTCCGGGGAACATAGCAGCCATGGAGAACTCCACTAAAGATTTATAATTGCCCGAAAAAACTTAAAAGCTGTAATTGAAAACAGTAAAAAGAAAAGCGTCGAAGAACTGTGCAACGAAGCCAATCAAAACCCGTGGGAAAAAGCTTACCAAGCGGTTATGATAAAGTTGAAGGGTGGCAGAAAACCCTCGCCCACGTCCACAGTGTTTCTCGAAAACGTGGTCTCTGTACTTTTTCCACAACAACAGGGAATAGAGGAACAAACGGGAAGGAGAACCACGACGGGGTCGTTACCAATATCTCTCGCCACAGCAGCAGAATTCCTACAAATCTGCAAAAAAGTCAAGGATCAAAAAGCACCTGGTGTTGCTGGAATCCCAAAAATTGCATCAAGAGCAGCAATTAATTGGCGCCAACACATCTTTGCAGACGTATACAAAGCCTGCCTCAAGGATGGAGTATTTCCCGATCAGTGGAAGAAGCAAAGACTTGTCCTCTTACCAGAAGATAATAAACCACCGCAGGATCTCTCTTCTTATAGGCCTCTATGCATGCTGGACACCATTGGCAAAATTCTGGAGCGCATAATAAGTGACAGATTTGAAAGCACCATCGATGAAGCGGGAGGCCTCGCAGACCGCTAGTATGGCTTTCGTAAGGCACGTTCTACGACTGATGACATCGACGAAGTCGTAAATACAGTGAAAAAGCCATCAAAGGAAGACGATGGAAAAGCGGAGGTAAACAGTACTGTGCCATCATAACACTGGATGTTAAAAACGCCTGTAGCACAGCAAATTGGAATAATATTCTGCGACACTTACCGCCAAGTGGGTACCGGAATACCTCTCGAAAATAATGGCTAACTATTTTAGGAATAGAATACTGTACTATTGCAGCGACGACGGAATGAGGCAGTATAACGTCACAGTCGGTGTCGTCCTAGGCTCCACTACTGTGTCGTCCACTACTGTGGAATCTAATGTACGATGACGTCCTCTGACTTCGAGTCCTGAAGTCCTCGAAAATAATTAGATTCTCCGATGACATAGCGATCGTTGTAGTCAATTCAATTCAAATTCATTTTATTTATCAAATTTAGTGTTACATGGTTATCCATTTATCTGCGAAGCCTGAGGGGCTTATCTGCAGAAGAATGCATATCACTTTTTAATAAATGTTTCTTAAGTGAGCTTTAAATTATTTTTAGATATTTAATGAAGAAAAAAAAAAAAATCGAAAATTAAAAGTTCAAATTTAAATAGATAGCTAATTATAGGAAACAAAAAAAGTTATATTACAGCAAGAAAAAAATCTTTTAAACTCTTTTTGCGGGTTTTGAAATTTGCAATATTTTTTAAATTTGAGGGAATCTCATTAAACACTGCTGGAACACTATAGTTTGTTTGTCTTTTGCCATAATTGTTGCTGCATAACGGTGTTTGAAGCATACCTCGAACTCGTCTTCTCGTGTTGTATTGATGGTCAACAGGTCTTTTAAGTCGGATGTCATCATAATATTCTAGGCATAGCGTCAACTTGAAAATTTGCTTAATTGTCAGTACCTTCAAAGAGTTCTCTCCATATGTGTTTGTTAGATGTCTCCTCTTGATCTTCTTAATAATGGTGTTTTGAAGCTTTTGTAATTTATTAATGTGTGTATTAGATGCGTTGCCCCAAGTAAGTATCCCGCACCTCAGTTTTGATTCGACTAGTGCATAGTAGTCTTGCTTCTGGACTTGAAATGTCGAGTAATTTCCCAGATGGTATAGAGCAAACAGCGCCTTTTTAAGATCTAAGCGAAGTTTATCGATGTGTTTGTCCCAAATGAAATGGATATCGATGGTAACTCCTAGATATTTGTAACTTTCGACAACTTCCATGTTCTGATTCGGCAATGCACTTTGACAGATTATACTTCGAAAGCTAATGTTCTGTTGAGTTAATCTATGATGTGGTCCCCGAATATGCATCATCTTGGTTTTTGATGGGTTCAATATTAGTCCGTTATCGTGACACCATTCTACAGCTTTATCAAACTCATCTTGCATTATTCTATGCCGTATCAAGATATTTATGTTGGACGATTAGCGCCGTGTCATCTGCGAATGCAAAAGCCGTACTGTTTTTGAAAACGCGAAGCAGCACGTTTGTAAAAATGATGAAAAATAATGGTCCCAGTTTCGATCCCTGTGGAACTCCGAAAAGAACCGGTGTATGATTGCTGAAACTGCTTCGCACCTTCAGTCGAAAAGATTTTTCACTTAGATAGTCTTGCAACCAGTCAGCCAGTGTGCCTCGAATCCCTAATCTTTTTAACGCCGTTATTAACTTTTTATGGTTCAGAGTATCAAATGCTTTACTGAAGTCCATGAATAAAACAAGAACATGGTGGCTTTTACTCAAGCTCCCATTGATAATATCCGCAAATTCACCCATGAGTTTCCCGTACTTTTGTTTATTTGAAAGCCGAATTGTTTTTCGTGGATAAGGGAATGATTTTCTACAAAGTTTTGGAGCCGTCTTGTTATAACTTCTTCCATACACTTCTCAATTGCCGGCAAGATTGATATTGGTCTGTAATTGGCTGACAAATTTTTAGTTAATCCTTTATAGATAGGGCGCACAATTGCAGTCTTCAGTATTCGAGGAATTTTAGATTGATTCAAGCTAAGGTTTATAAGCCTTCAGATTATCGGAGCAAAAATAACAGCATTGTTTTTGATATCACTCACTCTGATACCATCGATACCCGCTGATTTATTTTCATCCATTTGTTTTAATACATCGTCAACTTCTTCAGTGTTTCTTTCTAAGATGAATATTGTATTGGGTAATACGGAGTTGATATGGTGGAATATATTTGTATTGCAGCTGTGAACTATCTGCAGAACTTAATCCGAAAAGTTTTCAGCGCATTTCTTTGATAAGGCTGTCAGGCACTTCTCTAGAGGAAAGGTTTTGCTGATAACTTCGTCGATATTTTGCTTCTTCCGTCCCATTATTTCATTGACCAGGTTCCATGTTTTCCGAGGATCCGATCTAAGGTTGTTAAATTTATCTCTATAGTAGTTAGACTTTGTATAAAGATATCAATGTTCACTTTGTTCCGAAATTGCTTATACTCGGCTTCATAAGTCATGTTCAGCCTGTTATTCTTCCATCTTCGATACAGTTGATCCCTCAGCTTGCATTTTTCCCGAATGTCAGTGGTAATCCAAGGATTGTGTCTGCATTTCTTGTGCGATATAGTAGACACCGTTGAGTTCGCATAGATGTCTTGCATTGTTGTTAAAAATTTTCCATACATATCGTCAATATCATTTTCATTTAAAAGCACTTGCCAGTCTGTTGAATGTATTCGTTCGTCCACCATCCTATTTCGAATATATGACTTTGGTCTCTCTTGAATGCTAGATAAACTCTGAGTAATGGTTCCATACAAAACAGCATAGTGATCGGAGATTTCACTTTCAATTACGAAAGATAACATTGGTCTATCTATCATGCTAACCACAATGTGCTGTATCAAGGTTGATGTTCCTGTTTTTAGATCTACTCTGGTGCTATCCTGGATCACATCCATGAAGCCGTGTGCAGCTAACATCTCTAAGTAGTCCTTTACATAATTTCGATCAGATCTTCGTTTCGTTTTTAATGCATTTTTATTTTTGGAATTTTTGAATCTTAACAGCTAGACACAAAAAACGCTTAAAACTAGCTTAACTAACTTAACTATGTTATTTACTAACTTAATGGCCCTATGCGGACGCTCTAAGCTAAACCTAATGCTTAAAGTATGTCTTTCGACGTAACATAACTTAAAATATTTATTAAATCTATACTTACAAATATTGAGAAACTAAGAAAAAATTTTGAAGCAAAAACTCAGTATATGAACTGAATTTTTTATCTATATATAAAATTTATAAACTACCTAAAAGCTACATATTCTAAGGTACGTGATTAAACACGCGAATTTTTTTTGATATACATATATATATACATATATATAGATATACTATATACCTTCATAATACATATAGTAGACATACATATATACACATGTATAAGGTTTTTTTTTATTTTTTTTTTTAATGCTTAAAACTTAAATAGACCTTGGAACTATGTAAGCCGGCTAGCCTATAAAAAGCTACACCGACTTTGCCCCTTGTGAGGCTACCCCGAATCAAAAGGAAATGACGAGGAAGTTCCCTCTCTGTCCCCGAGCCACCAGAATTTCTGGTGCTGTCTTGCTGCATCTGCCACATCACGGCTTGATACCGCTCTACTAAACCGGAGACGCTCCGTGGTGCTGTGTGCGACGCGTCGGTCGTAGTTAAGTCGCCTGTCCGCAGCATTTCGGGCAACATGGTAGATTAACGGCACTGCTACCCTATCCTGTATCAGACCTTCTCTACCTAATATAAGGAACGCCTCTGGGGGGATGAAGCCGTTAAGGCGCACGCTCTCGTGATACAAATCATTGGAGTAGTATGCCCCAGAGATCAGGTTATTCATCGAGGACATAGCTCTTACAGTGTGCCTTCGAATCATCTTGATCAGGAAATTATCCACTCTGTTTATGTTCGCCCTGTTATACAGAACCTCATTAGAATAGAATTTTATGTACTGGGACTCTGGTGTTCTGTACAACTGAAGACAAGCCCTAAGGCAAGCCTTCTCAAATACCCGAATCATTTCCATCCAGCTTGCTCCCACGTTGAACCACACGGGACATCCATATACGAGCATGGGCCGAATAAGGGCCATGTAGCAGATTACCTTCACCCTAGCATCGAGTTGGCTGCTATAAAATAGTCTCTTTGTAAGGGCAAAAGCACCTCTGGCTCTGACCAGAGCAGCATCTACATTTTTGTTAAAATATAGATATTGATCTAGCCAGATTCCAAGGTATCTAACCACACTTCGACTCGCTAGTGGCTGCCCGTGCTGTCCCACGATTGAGAACTTTCGCCAATTCTTTCTGGTATCCCTGGAGGCCCCAGATAACAACGTTCTAAACAAAATAGTATCTGTCTTCTGGAAGTTGATCTTCAGCTTCCAGTCATCGCAGTATGTCCTGATCTTATCGAAATCACGCTGCAAGAGTATTGCAATGACCTCGATCTTTGGCCCTGACCTATACGCGATCAAGTCGTCTGCATACGCAATAGCATGGGGAAGAGATCCTATGAGATCACTCGTGTAAATGTTAAAGAGGATCGGCGAATTAACCGCACCTTGTTGTAGATCGTTATTGATTTCGAACGTCCCAGCAGAAGTCACATTGCCATTTTTCACAATGAACTGTCTACTGGTGAGCATATTACAGAGCATATACAGCAGTGGTTTACTTATACCCAGCCTACTCAAACTGTAGAAGAGTCCTAGCCATACGGTATCGAACGCCTTCTCCAAGTCAACCAGGCAGGCACCCGTGCATTGTTTCTTACTTTTGTTCCATTGGATATCAGATACCAGTTTAGACGCGGCATGTACAGTCTCATGACCCGCCTTGAAACCGAATTGGTTATCTGGAACTATCTGCATGTCCTCAACCCACTTAGTCAGGGCTCTATTGACCACTTTTTCGAATACCTTGCTGATGTTCGGAAGGAGACTTATCGACCGGAGATTCGCCGGATTGGGTGTATCTTTACCTCTTTTGGGAATAGGCTGCACCACTGCTGTCTTCCAATGCGCCGGATAATGTGCATTATTCAGCACATTGTTAAACAGGGTAGTGTAAATGTCCACCGCTTCTGGAGGGAGATGTCGAAGCACAATGTTAGATATTCCATCGATACCTACTGATTTCTTCCTTCTCAATGAGTCGAAGATCGTTTGGAGCTCCACCTTCGATATGAACGGGGGATGTAACCCCTCATTGGCGACGACAATATTTGCCATGTTATCGTCATTGAACTCGGTAAAACCTATGTTCTCTGATCGCCAGTGCTGTATATCATTTCGAAGGTAGACGTTGTGCACACGGACTCGATTTTCCAGGTCGTGGTTCGGGCAAATGCTATCATTCACCTTGTACACTTCCTGGAAAGTCGCTCCTATAGCCTCTAATTTCTCCTGCGGATCTTCGATCATGAAAAAGTTGTCATCATCGACAGCGTCCACGGGATCTATGCCCGCTGTTATTAGTATTTGTTCGTTGTTCGTCGTTCGAGGAATCTTAAGACACGGCAGGTCGTTTTGATTATTCTTCCGAAAAAATTTATTTATTTGCGGGAACATACTCGGGTTGTTGGATTTTACAGCCCGAATTTTGTTGTTCCAATGCAAATTTACAGAGAGTCTGTAATTTTCTCTAATTAACTGTTGGAGATTTTTAATCAACGACTTCAGTGTCCTAACCTCCGAGTTTTGTCTGTCCGTAAACTGTCTGTACAAGGTTTTGAGTCTTGACAGAAGTCTACTTTTTTGTTGGTGTAGTGCGTCGATTGCTCCATTGCGGAATATGTCTGCGTTGTCAGTGTGTTGATAACGAGGTATCGTACTGTCCATCGTTCGTTTGATTCCAGTCGTCGCAGTACCTGTCGTTCGTCTTAGGTACCTGTCGATCTCCTCGTTCGACAGGTTCCTATTGGACGGTGGGTGGAGCGAATTCAAGGAGAGTACTCTCATCATAGCTCTGGAGAAGCGTGTCCAACGCATCCTACTGTAATTGTAGGGGTACGTTTGAACAAACTCGTCCAATTCCGCAATTTCGTTGGGAATTGTAATTTCGGCACTGAGTCCGCAATGGTCACTGTCATACACAAAAGTATGTAGGCAGTTTCTTGTTTGTCGGTTCGTGTTGGTCAGTTGCAATCGTACGTCGAATAGCATAAGATCCAGATAGGAGCCGCATCTAGGATACGACGGGCTATCCGTAGCTATCAAATCGAGTCTATACTCGACATTGTGATAGAATTTGCTATGTTATTTCCCCAATCGCTATGTTCGGCGTTTAAATCTCCGGCCATGAGGAAATAATTCTCCTCCGACTCCAGCCTTAGGCATCGAAAAAGTGTCTCGAGCTCTGTAATAAATGAAGTAGTTTGAGTAGAACCAGATGCGTAGACCGCGACTATGTACATCCTCTTTCTACTACGGAGAGCAATGCACACAATACATGCTTCCAGTTCTTGGAATCTCCGCACGTCACATCTGTACACGGCCTTATATCGCAAGTCTTTGTGAATGAAGATCGCAACACCTCCACCTTGAGTAGAGTTGGGTCGGTCTCTTCTTATAATATTGTATTTATTATGGCTCAGTTGTGTTTCTGGGATAGCTTAGTTTCGCTAAACAAAAGCACATCAGGACTTTGATCTTCTAACAAGTTAAAAAGTACGGTTCTTCGCTCGATCCTTATCAGTGAATTCACATTCACCACAAGGATCTTCAAGGATTGCTCCTCCATGTTCGTACCCATTACGACTGGAGGTGCGCTAGGCCCGGCAGAAATGCGTAGATCTGATCCACCCGTTTCGCCTGCTCTTGTAACTGCCGCTGAAGCTGGTTCATTTGCCCTTGAATAGAGAGCAAAATAGTCAGTAAATCAGGCTGAGCCTCAGGTGCTTTAGGTACTGGGGCCTGTGCGGCAACCTTCGGCTGTTGTTGTACCCTGTTTCTCCGGCCTGACGCCATTTGGGCGTAGGTCCATTGGGGAGTAACGGCTGGTGTTTGACTAGAAACAGGTGGACGCTTGACTTCGACTTTCTGCTGACGAGCCAGGTTTACTTTTTTCATGTACTGGAACTTAGGACAACCCCGATAGTTTGCGGTGTGTCCCGAGTTCCCACATAGTGCAGACGAAAGTTGGCCTTTATCTGCCACCCCATCCTTACCCAGGGAACATTCCACTGCTTTGTGGTTCTTTCCACACTTTACGCATCGAGGCTGCATTTCGCAGTTCGACGCGGCGTGCCCGAACCTCTGGCAGCGAACACATTGTAAAACGTTATCGCTCCTCTTTACTTTTTCCCATTTGACAACCTGGTAGTCTAGGACATTAATACTCCTTAGACCATCCAGTTTGCTGTTGGGAGTTATCTGAACAAGGAAGAACGGTAATTTCCGCTTCTCCCTTTTGGCACTTGCTGTGGTGAACGGCTTCACTCCCACGAACTCAAGGCCGTCGCACTCCTTCTCTTTCAGCATCCTAAGGAGTTCTCCCGGTTCGATAGACGGATCTATCCCCCTCAGCAGCATAGTTTGCAACTTTTCCCCCTTCGGGTGAAGGAAAAACTCCGTCGTCATTTCCTTTAATAAACCTTTTATTTTTTTATACTGCTCCATTGTATCACAGTGGATAGTATGCCTATACGTCATTAATACGTTTAATAAAAAAGTTATTGCCTATGGCCGACTTACATAGCTCAATGGTGTCTTTTAATTCCATCTTGAAGGTGTTGATTGGTGGCACCTTCTCCTTTTGCACTCTTCTGCTGCTGATGTTGTTGTTGCTGCTGATTCTGTTTTTGCTGTTTTTGTGGTTGTTGTTCCTGCTGCTACTTAGCAGGCAACTGTTTTTGTTGTGGCTGCTTTGTTGGCAGCTGTTGATGTTGTTGTTGCTGCTTTGCTGGCAGCTGGTTTTGTTGCTGCCGCTTTGCAGGAAGTTGTTGTTGCTGCTGTGTATCAGGCAGCTGTTCTTGTTGTTGTTTTGTTTTCAGTGACTGGCTATCTTCCGCTCTTCTGGCTGTCTGTTTAGCCTTTATGGTCAGCACCCTCTGCTGGAGCTGCCGTATGCTCTCGTTGATGGAATCCATCTCTTCGTCCTCATCCTCAGACTCGGAGGCCGCTAACATGGCGAAGCTATTGCTACCACTTTTGTAGCAATTTTCTCCACCGTCCGAGCCGAATGTGAGTTTGTTTGTTGCTGCTGTTGTTGTTGATGGCGCCCCCACCCTCACTTCTCCCGGCAGTTTTTCAGTCGAAGCTGATAGGGAGGGGCGCTTGCCTTCGTAGGGAGTCAGCCTCTGCTTCCTCCTCCTCTTTACTGTAGTTCCACTTTCTACAGTTGCCAAGTGGCTTTCACTGTCGGCCTCATCGGCCGATGTTTTTGTGTCCACTGCTCCCGCTATGGGAAGCAAGGACCGTTCACTTTTTCTCATTCGGTACCTCACTTGTATTGTTTTTTATGTAAAAAAAAAAAAAAAAATTTTTACACGTGACCGAAACACGTGTGATCTCCACTAAGGTCTGTGAAAGACTGATCACGATATCCCTTTTCTTATCTAGTTGTTCAAGTATAAGCCCCATTTCTCTAATAAATCCTTTTGTATTTAGTTTACTCGGTCTATATAATCCATCCACATATTTAGTTTTTTCCCCTTCCAGAATTTTTATTCGAAGACATTCGTAAAACGTACTTTCAACACTCATACGTTCATATTTTAAATCATTTTTAATGAACATGACAATGCCACCACCTCTGCGCTCATTCCTGTTAAGAAATTCCGCATTTAATCCGTTTAAGTAATATTTATCATTTTTCTCTTTTTGAATATTAATTTCTACTAGAACAATTATTTTTAAATACTTCAGAAGGTTGCTTATGTTTACGTATTCCAGTGCTTGGGCATTGATCTTATATTGAGACACAAGCAACTAAAATTAGCATTTTTTAAATCATTGAAATTATCGCCGCTAAAACCGTGTATTACCCTATAATCCAAATCTACTAGTATATTATTTCTATTTGTGTTTTCCATTTTTGTGGTCAGTTAGTTGTTCGTCTAAACACACACTCTCACATTGAATTTAAACATTTGCTATGAGACTGACGTCATCAACTGTCAATATTGGAACCGCATTCGTACTCTCGCTTTTTTTTGCTAGTACTCTTCCCGCTGACTCCCACACATAGCTCCAGTTTACTTGTTTTGCCTTTTCTTTCGCCATCCAAAGCAGTTGTTTATTTTGTTTGGTCAGCTGATTGTTGACGAAAACAGGAGCACTACTCCAAGCTTGATTTGGGTTGGGGGCATTGTCAGTGTTTTGCATCACAGTTTTTAGTTGCATTGTACGGGTTGATCGTGCTTGTTTAACAAAGCAGGATTTGGCTATATGTGACGCGAATGATGCAACAATTAAAGATTTTTCAGGATTCTTTGGTTTGGTTCTATGAATGTCAGAGATGTCGCTGTCTTTTACTTCGTAATTGATAGTTTTACCGATGCCTTTAATAATTTCCACAAGATTTTCGTTACGTGTTGGTGGAATGTTTTTAATTTTAATATTATTCTTAAGTGTTTGTTGTTCTAAAACGTTTATCTGTGATTGCATATTTTTGATAGTTTCGTCTTTTTTGCGTTGCTTTCTTTGAGGTCAGTAATTTGTTTAGCTAAGTTTTCCATTAATTTGTTGTTTTGAGTGATGTTGGAATTGAGTTCGTCCTATTTTGTTGCAAGAAACTCTCAGCTGATTGCAATGTGAAAGTGCGATTTCCGCTCTTAGTTTTTTTTAGCTCAGCTAGAATGGGAGTGTCATTGCTACCAGTCAAGTTCGTAGCAACGGGACTGGTTGTAATTTCGTAGTGCGCTCTCTTACTTGCTTGCACTACCGGTACCAATGGCTTAGAGGTCGGTGCCGTTGTTGAAGACGAAGAGTTCTCAGCAACACTAACAGCTTGGTTGTCTCCACCTCTGCAGAACTGGCACTTCCAAGCATCTCTTCTGGCCAGACCGATGGTTCTCCAAAACTTTTCTTGTACCATAGTGCATTTGTAGTGTAGTTTACGGGTGCAGTTTTTGCACACCACGAAATCGTCTTCAGCGGGCAGACATTCCTTGCAATGGGAGCTGAGATTCATGTTTCGCGGTTAAGAGAGACAAAATCAGTAATGATAAAGAGAAATTAAATAGGATGGGCGAGCAAATGCTTTAGTAAATTAAAAAAAAAAAACAAAAAGAATATTAAGATATTTGAATAAACTGACACTTATACTTTTATTATAAGAAGGTTATTAAGCAGTCACTGTCTTATATAGGTTTTTAAAAATATATTACGCAAGAAAAACGTCTTATTAAAGGGTAAATCACCGAAATTCACAGAGCACTTTCAATAGACGACCGTAAAGCTCAGCTCACTATTATGACGTCTGACCAAATTGCTTTAGGAGTTGGAGCATGACTGAAATGAAGCTATCGAGATGGTACAGGACTAGCATGGACTTAAAACTACCAGAGGAAAAGACCGAAGTAGTGCTCATCAGCTGCAGATGAGTTATGGAGGCTATAGGAGTAATTCTGGTCGACCACGTTGCAGTTTCCAAACCAGAGCTTAAGTACCTTGGCGTTACTGTAGATACAAGATTGACTTTTAAGCAAAACCCGCAAGACGCAGCTGAGAAGGCAGCAAGAACAACGGCTGCCCTGGCAATGATCATGCGAAATATTGGAGGACCTTAACAGAAGAAGAGACTGCTCTTAGCGAGAGTTGCGACGTTGATGATGCTTTACGGGTCCCAAATATGGGCAAGTGCCATGAAGACGAAATCGTACAGGTGGAAGACGGAGGCGGTCTACAGAACCAATGTCTTGAGAGTATGTAGCGCCTTTCAAATAAACTCCTACAACGTGGCATGTGTAGTTGCTGAATTTTGCCAATGAATAACAAGAAAAAAAGAGGTCTAATTAACATTGTAGGTACCGCACAAAAATGGCTATTCGGGACAATGGACGACGTGGACAGACAGACGAAATTCGACAAAATAACCATAACGCCATTCACGTAATAAATAAACAAGTTAAGATAAATGACTTTTTTAAAAACACTTTTCAAATACTGAAAGAAACTATTATTAACGATAGAGAAACAATACTTAAGAAAGTTAGTTCTATACAGAAAATAGAAAGAAAACTGAATAAAACAGATTTATTTCGATCAACTTTTCAAACTTAAATACATTAACGCTAGGGTAGAACACATTCAAGAAAATATAGTTTCAGCAAGAAATAATATATTGCATCAGTGTCCTAACTAACGAAGAAATCGAAACTTACAAAATAGATTTTTTTAAATTAAAACAAATTGAACTAGGTGTCACTAAGTATGATAATAATACGTTAATATTTGCAATTAAAATCCCAAAAAATTATGTTACACCTCTTAAAGTTTTAATACCAATACCGAATAAAAAATTTATGGAAGTAGATGCCGATAGTGAATTCACTGTAGAGTAAAATAATAGCATATACAAATTTTAACAAAATAAAGTATTAAACGAACTTATTGAAAGCAAACATTGCATAATCAGACAAAATTGTAAACCTAGAATGAATAAACAAATTGAAATTATAACATTCGATGGCGAAACTATACTTGTGAAGAACTTCGAATCAAAAGTAAATCACACTTGTGATGATAGGCAGCTTAAGATTAGCGGTAATTTTTTAATAACTTTTACTAATTGTACATTATGCTTAATGGATCATACATTTTCTAATGTAAAACAAATACGAAATTAAAAATTTTACTAGCCAATTTATGTTAAAAACTATAAAACAAATAAAACATTAAATTAAAAAAAAAAATATTTTTGATCATATTCGAATAGATAATATTAGAGAAATAGAAGAAGTTCAATTTGAAAAGAATTTATCATACTGTAATATGCAAGCTACGGCTTGAGAAGATAAAACGATATTCTGTGAAATTTATTTCTTTATTTTCTAGTCTATAGAACAATTCAAGTTCACACTATAGTATTCTTCGCAAATTCTTTTCTTACAAGGTCTCTTTCCTCTCTAATCACTTTATCTCCTTTCAATTACTTAATTCACAAATTCAAACTAATTACTTTTTCTTGTTCACTCTCAACTTTCAATTTATCACGAAATTACAACTTCGCCCATTATCACTTTTACAATCTCTTCGCCACGGTTCTAAACCTACTGCCCCCTTTTTGATCGCCATCTGTCCTTATATAGCAGAAGTTTCTGATAGCCAGAAACTTCTAGCAAATTCTTCGACCACTGGAACAAGAGAAATTCCAAGATGACAATCATTCTTGCAGTTATAATTCCCTCTCATCCGTGATATTATCCGTCTCTTTCGTTGACATGAGCTGTGGAGACTTCGTCCCAGACACGAACCTCGAATGAAAGGACACTTCGAACCAAAATTCTGCCAGAATGAAAAGACACTTCGGAATTTGTTGCATCATACTTTTAGGGAGCATAGTTATTATTATGCTACAATACCAAATAAACATAACATTTGTTGTAATAATACTAATTATGTTTGCCATATTATCATTCTTATGTATACAATAAAAAATAATACAACTTAAATTTACCAATAGAATTCAGGAGAATTCTAATCATGAGAAGGGAAAAGTTACGTATCACCCACCACCACAAATACGATGAGTTCATTAAAAGTATAACAGCATCAGCTAAGTAAGCAATTTTATTAATTCAGGTCATTTCATTCCAAATGTAATTGTGCTGACCTAAAGTCTGCAACGATCATACGATCGATTCTCAGAATTTCATGTGGATAAATATATGGAAGAATTATATGAATAAAAGTGGCAAAAGGTGGATAATTCGTAGTTCGATCCGCCTTCAGCTTTGTTGAACTTAGAAATAATTTTTATTTCTCACAAGGAACTTCAAAATCACAAAGAATTAGTGACTGTTAACTAAATTCAAACTACATCTATCCACGTTATAAAAACTTCTTTATTCTGTCTGACTGTGCTGACTGCTAATCGACAAGTGAAGTGTAATTTCGTCGTAGTTCCCATGAAACATAGCTTTTAGGCACTATTGTAAAATTAACAGATGATCATTATTTTACCTAAGAGGGTCAATGACTATTTGAGTTTGACTTTGCATTTCTTTACATAAATTAATATATAAACATTTTGATGTTCTGGGAACTATGTGTGTGTTTTTACATGTGTTGAGTTTCATCAGTGTTGCCTTTGAAAAATTAATGCCCCCTATGAGTCATGCAATAATGCATCCTTTCTCCTTTTCTTAAAGTCGGCCATTATCAATTTAGTGAAAGGGAGATAGTTGGTTAAAAACAAATGCCTTGATTCTGAGTGAGAATGTAGACCTAGTTAATGAAAAGATTGTAAGTTGTACTTCGTAATTTGATCTGCCAGTAGAAGTCTGACCTAGACCTGTGACCTGTGCGGATGTCTTTTGCTTTTGTAATTTGAGAAGCTGAGCGACATTTTCGGTGACAAACGTCGCTTCGGATCCAGGGTCAATTAGTGCCCGTAAGATGTACTGGCTACCATTAGCTGCAAAAGCTTTAACCAATGCTGTCGCTAATATTGCCTTGGTATGCACTTGATTAGCTAGCGAACAACATATTTGGTTTTGCTATTTATATCCACATTGCGAAGTATCTGTCGAATTTTGTACATTTCTCTTTCGGATAAGGAGAGAGTTAATGTTGCAATGCGGATAAGTGCATATTGCATTTTGAGATGTATTGGAAACATAGGTACTTGCATTGTGATTAAGTTGATTTCTAACGGTTTGGTTCTGTTTCATCGACGTGGTGTTTTTTGCCATCTCTATGATGTTGTGGGGAACAGAGTGCTGGCAATAGTGGCTTTGTACGTTTTGGTGCGAGTTTTGTTGAGTTTTTTGCGACTCATATTGCAGCAACGTGTCGTGTTTTAAGTTGCATTTAAAACAGCGATTAGTGCTACCGCAATTGGATGTATGGTGGTCGAACCCGAGGCAATTAGAGCAAATTGAATTTGGTTTGGTTGTCTCTATGCGGGTTTTGACATCCATCCTTAAAAATTGTTTGCAGTGGCGTAAATTGTGTGCGCTTTACAGAGCCTACAGCGAAATTGTTTGCCTTCACCCTCAGTTTTGATATGATAGGTATGAGGAGCGGAAGTCTTACGAAACCATGACGAAGAAAGCGGTTGTCTCGCATGCGTATTGGATTCCCTGATATTTTCAACAGAGCTAAATCGGCTTTCAATGAAAGCTAAAAACGTTTTCCAATCGGGTAAGCTCTTTGAAGTGCCTAATTTTGCTTCCCAATCTTTTTGTGTTGTGAATGGAAGTTTTTGATATGTAACGTATATCAGAATAGAATCCCATGCCTCTACATTCATTCCCAGATTAGCTAAGGCATAGATGCACTCAGTGCTGGTATCGCGTAACGATTTTAAAGCTTCGGCAGATTCAAGAGTAATTTTTTGTTGCTCTAAATAATTCTTAATTGCGTGTTTACTAATTTCCATTTGTTTTGGAACCGATCAGTTATTATTTCCCAAGCCGATGCATAGCTTTTGCCATCGATGTTTTTAGAAACTATAATTTCTGTATTTCAGACAGGTCAACGTTTTGATCTATTAAGCTTTCAAATACGGTATGAAATGATGATTTTGTGACGTTTAGTCGTGAGATATCAAGATTGGTATTGTTCTCGTGAGATAGTTTATGAATGTCATCGCTTATCATATCACTAAATTTTAAAAAAAATTCGTTTAATTTTGGCATATATTTCATCTGTAATATATTTGTCTTTTAGCGGATCCGCCGCAGTGTTCACAATAGTGGTATGTAAACCCTTAACCGACTTAAATACTTCATCCACGTCCGTTAACCATGCGTTTACATAACCCCTTGATTTACGCGATTCGGTTATTCTCTGATATTCGTCAAAATCGGCTATGATTTCTTCAAGATAACGTTCTTGCGTTTTGATCGATTTCGGAAGTTTCGAGATAACTAAAATATTGTTAATTGGCACCAGCACCTGTTTTATCAGGTTTTTGGTTTTGAAAAGGAGAATATATGAATTGAATTCCTACCTTGATGTTGAACTTAGTTCTGCATGTGTTCCTTTTTATCCTGATGCAAAAATTGTTGTCCTTGCGTTAGGAATTTGTTGGTTGATCGTCCAAAGCGGCTGGATGTCCGCTAAGGATCCGTTGCAGCTGTCCGTTAATGTGCGCTAACAATGTCCGGTGCAGCTTTTTCTTTATAATCTGCGCGCGCCAAAGGGAGTATTAATACCCTTTAATTGTTTCAGGGCACGGGCGTCAGGGAAAGGGGGAAGAGGAACAGAGGAGGTACCTATGCACGTTGGCTTTGAATGTTTGAAGGTTGTAGTGATGGGGAAATACAGAGCGAGGTAGATCGTTCCACATTCGTGTTGTTCGGCTTATAAATTAATCCCTATATTTGACAGTACGACCGAAGTTTGGCTTTATGGTAAACTGATGTGCATTCGAAGCATGTCGCGTATTGCGGGTGAAATTTTGAAGGGGAGGAATGCAACTGGCTATTTCGCTGGAGCATTTTTTGTGGAAAAAACGATAAAGCAGGGAGAGACAGGAGACATTTCCCCGATGTTCTAGTGAATTAATGGACTTCACAATGTCTCTATCACCTATAAGTTTTAACGCGATTTTGTACCCTATCAATAATGTGCAAAACGGTCTTGGGTGCACGAGACCAGATATGGGCGTAATATTCCAGCTTAGGGCGGATGAATGCCTTATAAATTGAGGCCAGATCAGACGGGGTAAAATATTTCTTGCACCGTTTAAGGAATCCTAGACATTTTGCAGCATTTTTGGCGACCTCGAATATGTGATCATTCCACCGAAGATGGTTATAAATACACATACCGAGAATGGCAAGTCTTTCGGATTCAATGATGCAAGTACCATGGTTGAGGGTTTTGGTTTCGCTTGAGAGACAGAAGACAGCATTGAGTTTTGGAAGCATTAAATTCCACTCTGTTGGTTGAACTCCATTTAATTATGCTGTCCAGGTCGGAATTTAATGTGTTTAACATACGTTGCCGTTCCCCTTCTACGGCCGAAGAGCAAGGACGTGAGTTAGGGACGAATATGAAAAACTGAGGGTACTGTCATCAGCGAAGGAATGGATTGGATTAGAAGTTGCAGACAAGAGATCATTTATAAAAATAAGAAAGAGAGTCGGAGACAAAACAGAGCCTTGGGGAACACCAGCATTTATTTGGTGAATTGCAGACTTGAAGCCGTCCAAAACAACTTGCATTGAACGCCCCGAAAGGTAATTTCTAATCCATTGAAGAAGAGACTCATCGATGCCATATGCACGCATTTTCGACAAAAGAGCCTGATGCCAAACTCTGTCAAATGCCTTTGAAATATTAAGCGCAACCATCTTGGTTTCGCCGAAGTGATGGAGAGATTGGTTCCACTTTTCGGTGAGATATGCCATCAAATCACCAGTGGACCTGTTGCTACGACAACCATACTGCCGGTCATTAAGGAGTTTTCGTGAATCGAGATATTTCATAAGCTGACGATTTATCAGCGTTTCCATGACCTTGGAAAGAGGGACGTAAGTGCAATGGGTCGGTAATTGGACGGGGAGGAAGATTCGCCTTTTTTGGGGACGGGCTGGACAAATGCTGTTTTCCAACTACTCGGAAAGAGCCCTGAAAAGTAGGATAGACAGAAAAGCTTACGCAGAGGTTTTGCCGGCGTAGAAGAACACCTCTTCAGAAATATGGGGGGGATACCATCTGGACCAGCGGATTTGTGTATGTTAAGACCTTTGAGTACTCCTGCAACTGTACGAGTGCGAAAGTGGACTTGTCCCATGGAAAATTTGACGCTCTCAAATACAGGTGGAAACGAAGCATTATCTAGCAGCGTGGAGTTCGCTGCAAAGTGAGCAGCAAGCAGATTAGCTTTGTCTAAGGAGCTGACTGCTGGAATGTCATTGTAAATGAGCGTGGGGATGGCAGACGAGGCAGAATTTTTAATATTTTTGACGAATGACCAAAAATTTGTACTACCTTTGGGACATTGTAGGATTTTTTGCCTCAATTTTTGGTCATGTAAGAATTTTACACGCCGAATATGGGCATTGCAGTCTTTTCTGGCTTGTTTAAACTTCTTTCGGTTTTCCTCAGATTTATTGGCTTTATAAGACCGAAAACTTACTTCTTTCAACCTCATAGCCTCTTTACAGCTCTGGTCAAACCACGAGTTTGCCTTAGGTTTAATACTTTTTTATTCTGTTAGGAATAAAGTCATTCATACCTAAGAGTATAGTGTTAGTGATCATATCAGCAGCGGCATCCACGTCGCTATCGAGGAAGCATAGTGACCAGTTAAAACTCCTAAAGAAGCTATTAAGGCCGCTCCAGTTGGCTTTCTCGTATTGCCATACTTTTCTTTTAGGAGTTTTTCCTTTAACTGAGTGGTCGGAGTACGAGAATTTAGCTGATACGATATTATGGTCAGACCGACCTAGAGGCGCTAAAACATCAATAGTGTATTTATCAGGGTGCGAAGTAAGAAACAAGTCAAAAGTATAGGCGGAATGACTCTCAATGTCCGGTATACGTGTAGGCTCATTTACAAGCTGAGTCAAATTGTTTACCTCAGCGAAAAGTTCAACATACCTTCCTTCGGGTGTTGTCTGGCCAGAATGTTGAAGCCAATCCGAATTGTGAAGCTGTGCATTGATGTCCGTTGAGAACGGATTTTTGGACAGTTTCCCAAAATTTTGACTGTTGACCGTTGAGTTGAACGGGTTGAAAAATGTCTGGATAGTTGTCCAGAAAAAAAAACTACATCTATCGACGTTATAAAAACTTTTTATTCTGTTTGACTGTGCTGACTGCTAACCAACAAGTGAAGCGTAATTTTCGCCGTAGTTAACATGAGACATAGCTTTTAGGCACTACTGTAAAATTAACAGATTTTTTTTTTTTTTTTATTTCAAACAAAATAAACTACAGGAATTACAAATGTTTGTTTACACTGCGACTAGTTATGAAACTAACGAGCAGTTTGCTTTTCAGTATCATTAGCGGGAGAAAAGTAAATGGCTAACAGTTTACTATTTTTAAGGTACATTATAATTGTAATTTGTTGTATGTTAACTTTTAATGACAGTAACAAGAGCATAGATGGGATTTAATCCATCCAAAGCGTTGGAGGTTAAGTTCACTCCGAGCACCTCTTTTCGCTCGTTGTTGTCGCTCTGTTACTATCTAGTAGAGTACGTGGTAAGTCCTGTCACGGTTGCCTTGCAAGATCTGACGGTCTTATACGTTGCAGTCGTCTCACGCCATATACGTTTAGAAGAATTGTTGCTTCCTCGTTAATATGCTCCTGAAGTCTCTGTTCGTGTGCTTTGGCCCTAGAGTTGATCTCTTCAAGAACAGTAGGAATGCCTAGGTCCCGATGGAGGTCGCTGTTTCTGATGTACCATGGAGCATTCACAATACTTCGAAGGACCTTATTCTGAAATCGTTGGATGACTGCAATATTGGTCTGGCTGGCACATTCCCAGAGTTGAGCGCCATAGTTCCACACTGGTTTTAGGATCTGGTTATATAAAAGAATTTTATTAGTAATTAGTAGTCCTGACTTCCTGCCTATAAGCCATTCTAATTTTCGCCATTTAATGTCTAATTCGAGTCTTTTGATTTTAATATGCTCTTTCCAACGAAGCTTGGCATCTAGAGTTATACCTAGATACTTCGCTGTATTTGCATATGGTATTGTCGTGCCTGATATTACAGATTTGTACAGATTTACTCGAATTCAGTTTTATACACCATCTTTGAGTCCACCTGATAATTTGGTCTGCAGCAGCTTGCAGCTTTTGCGTCGATTCTAGCGTTGTATCTCCCACTGCTAAGACTGCCGTGTCGTCGGCAAAAGTTGCAGTCTTGGTGTAGGGCATTGTAGGTAGGTCTTTAGTGTAAAGAAGGTATAACAGAGGTCCGAGGACGCTTCTTTGAGAACTCCGGCTTCGATCTGCACTAGCTTTGAGTAGTAGTTTTCTTGTTTTATACGGAAGTATCGCGATGTTAAATAAGACTCCATTAGGTGGAAGAACTGTTCTGGTAGGTACACTTTTAGTTTATTGAGTAGACCTTCATGCCATACTCTATCGAAAGCCTGTGCTACGCCTAAGAAAATTGCAGAACATACTTTTTTTTCTTCTAGTGCTCTTTCGATTTCAGTTGTTATAAAAATTAACTGATGATCATAACTTTACCTAAGAGGGTCAATGACTATGTGAGTTTGACTTTGCATTTCTTTACATAAATTAATGTATAAACATTTTGATGTTCCGGGAACTACGTGTGTGTTTTTACATGTGTTGAGTTCCGTCAGTGTTGCATTTCAAGAATTAATGCCCCCTATGAGTCATGCAATAATGCATCCTTTCTCCTTTTCTTAAAGTCGGCCATTATCAATTTGGTGAAAGGGAGATAGCTGCTGACCTCGTTTTGCATTTCCACATGTGTTAGAGGGAGAGGATGCATTGCGCGAATGTTTACATTTGTTGACAATGACAAGGTACTTTCGTGTTCTCCAGTGGTCGGTGATGTAAAAATATTTCTATTATTATAAAAAAGTTTGTTGGGAACTAACACTTCATGAAATTAATATTGTAATAAAATGTGCATTTGATTTAAATAAAGTGGTGTTTTGTTATTGTTGACTTTGCACTTGATAACATTTCTTATGCGTCAAATTTATTTTTTTTTTTTATAATTCGCGCGCACCAAAAGGAATATGAATACCTTTATACTGTTACAGGGCATGGGCTTTTAAGGACAAGGGAAAGAGGAACAGAGGAGAAGCCTATGCACGTTGGCTTTAAATGTTTAAAGGTTTTAGTGATGGGGAAATACAGAGCTTGGTAGATCATTCCACATTCGTGTCGTTCGGCTTATAAACGAATCCCTATATTTAACAGTACGACCGAAGTTAGGCTTTAGGGAAAACTGATGTGCATTCGAAGCATGTCGCGTATTGCGGGTGAAATTTTGAAGGGGAGGAATGCAACTGGCTATTTTGCTGGAACATTTTTTGGAAAAAACGATAAAGCATGAAGAGACAGGAGACATTTCTCCGATGTTCTAATGAATGAATGGAATTCACAATGTCTCTATCACCTATAAGTTTTAACGCGCGATTTTGTACCCTATCAAGAATGTGCAGAACGGTCTTGGGTGCACCAGACCAGATATGGGCGTTATATTCCAGCTTAGGGCGGATGAATGCCTTATAAATTGAGGCCAGATCAGACGGGGTAAAATATTTCTTGCACCGTTTAAGGAATCCTAGACATTTTACAGCATTTTTGGCGACCTCGAATATGTGATCATTCCATCGAAGATGGTTATTAATACACATACCGAGAATGGCAAGTCTTTCGGTTTCAATGATGCAAGTACCATCCATGGATAATGGTTGAGGGTTTTGGTTTCGCTTGAGAGAGCGAAGACAGCATTGTGTTTTGGAAGCATTAAATTCCACGCGGTTGGTTGAACCCCACACATTCAGTGTGGTGCAGTGGAAAAATAAATAAATAAAAAACCAGTGATATCAAGTGGAAAAAAATAAAAATAATTCAGTGTCAATGTCAGTGTTTCCCATCTTTCACCCCCACTCACCCGCTGTTGCGTTTCTTTGTCATCGCAATTGGAGTACGTGCTATGTACATATGTGCATACTTCCAGTTGCAATGACTGAGAAAGTGTAACATTTGATGCATAGCGGACTGTGAATTTTTATCCGAATAGTGGACCTTAGCTGATTGTCATTTAGGCATAGCACCTCCGACAGTCTGTTGTGGAAAACTATTCTTTGGATCTTCAACTCACAGCTTCGCTTAGTTACGTCAGAGTTGTGCCTTTTTGTGTTTCTATATTGTGGTAATGTGGGAATTTACAGTTGATTTTACCAACATTCGTGGGCTTCGAACGAATTTCTTCGATGTGTACGCCCACGCCCATTCCTATAAACCAGCTGTTCTGGCACTAAGCGAAACAAAGGTAGTGGAAGAATCTTCCGATTCGAAACTGCCTGGATATAACTTAGTGTCATTATTCTTTCCCCACTGTGGCCTCGCCATTTACGTCCGTAGTGATATTGCTTACCAAGTTAAACCACAGTATGGCCACTGTTCCAACCGGGAAATTAATTTGAAATGGCTTAAATTCACCGTCCGTAAGCTAATAATTCACTACTGCTTTATTTACAGAAGCCCTAGAGTGGACAGCAACTCAACTTTTGATGAATTTGATGCACTGTCCGATCTTATTACTCGAATTGTCTCCTTGTACCCTCGTACTGAAATCGTCATTGCGGGCGATTTCAATCTACACAATACGGATTGGCTTGAACATTCTGGCCAGAAAACACCCGAAGGAAGGTATGTTGAACTTTTCGATGAGGTAAATAATTTGACTCATCTTGTAAATGAGCCTACACGAATACCGGACATTGAAAGTCATTCCGCCCACACTTTGGACTTTTTTTGGACACTTTAAATCGTCAGCTTATGAAATATCTAGATTGACGAAAACTCCTTAATGACCGGCAGTATGGTTGTCGTAGCAACAGGGCCACTGGTGATTTGATGGCATATCTCACCGAGAAGTGAAACCAATCTCTACATCACTTCGGCGGGACTAAGATGGTTGCGCTTGAAATTTCAAAGGCATTTGGCAGAATTTGGCATCAGGCTCTTTTGTCGAAAATGCATGCATATGGCATTGATGAGTCTCTTCTTCAATGGATTAGAAATTACCTTTCAGGGCGTTCAATGCAAGTTGTTTTGGACGGCTTCAAGTCTGCAATTCACCAAATAAATGCTGGTGTTCCCCAAGGCTCTGTTTTGTCTCCGACTCTCTTTCTTATTTTTATAAATGATCTCTTGTCTGGAACTTCTAATCCAATCCATTCCTTCGCTGATGACAGTAACATCAGTTTTTCATATTCGTTCCCTAACTCACGTCCTTGCACTTCGGCCGTAGAAGAGGAAAGGCAACGTAAGTTTTAAACACATTAAATTCCGACTTGGACAGCATAATCAAATGGGGTTCAACCAATAGAGTGGAATTAATTGCTTCCAAAACACAATGCTGTCTTCTGTCTCTCAAGCGAAACCAAAACCCTCAACCATTATCCATGAATGGTACTTACATCGCTGAAACCGAAAAAGTTTCTATTCTCGGTATGTGTATTAACAACCATCTTCGATGGAATGATTACATATTCGAGGTGGCTAAAAAAGCTGCAAAATATCTAGGATTCCTTAAGCGGTTCAAAAAATATTTTACAACGTCTGATCTGGTCTAAATTTATGAGGCATTCATCCGCCAAAGCTGGAATATAACACCCATATCTGGTCTGGTGCACCCAAGACTGTTCTGCACATTCTTGATGGGGTACAGAATCGCGCGTTAAAACTTATAGAAAATAGAGACGTTGTGAATTCTGTACATTCACTTGTACATCGGAGAAATGTCTCATGTCTCCCTATTTTATGCTTTTTTTTATATAGAAAATGTTCTACCGAGATAGACAGTTGCATTCCCCCCTTTCAAAGTTTCACCCGCAATACGCGTCATGCTTTAAATGCACATCAGTTCACCCTTAAGCCCCATTTCGGTCATACTGTCAAATATAGATATTCGTGGACAAACCGAACGACACGAATGTGGAATAATCTACCAGACTCTGTATTTCCCCATCACTAAAACCTTCGAACATTCAAAGCCAACGTGCACAGGCTTCACCTCTGTTCCACTTCTCCCTTTTCTTAACGCCGGTGCCCTGAAACAGTTTAAGGGTATTCATATCCCCTTCGGCGAGCCCAGATTATAAATAAAAACAGACAGATGACGAGCACGCAAGAAGCTTGGGAAGCAGTAAGCGAAACTGTGGCTACCATAATGAAAGAACAACGAAGACAGGAGCGACAGCGAAATGTCGCGCAGTCGGCTGGCAACACGAAAGAGAGGCTGAAGCCCTCCTCTCGATGAAATGCCTGACGGAATGTATATGCTAAAAGCTTTTTTTCTGTTTTGGGAATAATTCTATGTAAATGCACTACACAGCAATTATTTTATTTTATTAAACTCCTGTTCATGCGAGTTGTTCCATTTCCAATCTACATGGTTTTTTAAAGGAGATCTAAAATTTAATGTTTCTAAAGTCAAGTTTTTAATGTACGAGCTTAAGTAATTTAGCATTCCTAAAAACCACACCTCCTTTACGCATGCAGGTGTAGTCATATTTTTAATAGACTCCACCTTCGAAGGATCTAATGATATTCCTTCTCTATTAAATATATGTATGATCTAAATATTTTATTAATGTGACACCTATCTCACATTTTTTCTTTGTTGAACTTCAGTCATACTTTCCCTGCCCTTTCTAAAATTAATCTTAATCCATGCAAAAGAAAATTATCGATATAAATTAGTAATCCCTTTATGACTCCAAACTTGTTTACCATTTTACCGTGAAATATTTCTGATGCGGCATTAATGGCAAATGAAAGTCTTACGAACCGGTATCTTCCAAATAGAATATTGAATGTAAAGGGTGGTTAAATTTTAAGGGCCGATGTTGAATGTGAACCACACCTAAACGTCAAGTTTTTTTCTGCATTTCATTTGACATTTCTCAATTTCAGACTTACTCAATTTGAACCATGGAAAGATACACAATCGAGCAACGCGTTAAAGTAATTCAGGCTTATTATGAAAATGGGCGTTCAAATCAAAATGCATATCGTGATTCTTTCGGTCAATTTAATCGTCCAAATGTGCGTACAATCGGAAAAATCGTGCAAAAATTTGTGCAAACCGGGTCTGTAGGAGATGTGAAAACACCAGTGCATGCTCGTACAGCTCGTACTGCAGAAAATATTGCTGCAGTTCGCGATAGTGTGGCTGAAGAGCCGTCCACCTCAACTCGTCGTCGTGCCCAACAATTGCACCTCTCACGCTCGTCGTTGATGAACATTATGCATAAAGACTTGCATTTACGCGCTTACAAGGTGCAATTGACTCAAGAACTAAAGCCTCTTGACCATTTCAAGCGTCGTCAATGGTCACAATGGTGGCAAGAAATGGCAACAGTGGATGATCAATTTTCGAAGAAAATCATCTTCAGTGATGAGGCACATTTTCACCTCAGTTTATTCGTCAATAAGCAGAATTGCCGCATTTGGGCGAATGATAATTCAAGAGTGATTGTCGAAAAACCAATGCACCCACAAAGAGTGACTGTTTGGTGCGGTTTATGGGCTGGCGGCATCATCGGGCCGTATTTTTTCCAAAATGAGGCCGGTCAGGCAGTTACTGTGAATGGTGTTCGCTATCGTGAGATGATAACGAACTTTTTATGGCCCAAATTGGAAGATATGGATGTGGACGATATATGGTTTCAACAGGATGGTGCCACTTGCCACACAGCTAACGAAACAATGGCTCTTTTGCGCGACAAATTCAATGGCCGTGTTATCTCACGTGGTGGCGATGTCAATTGGCCGCCAAGATCATGTGATTTGACACCGTTGGACTTCTTTCTTTGGGGTTATTTGAAAGAAAAGGTGTACGTCGATAAGCCAGCAACAATTCAAGAGCTAAAGGATGACATAATTCGGCACATTAACGGCATAGAACCTCAATTATGCCTCAGCGTCATCGAAAATTTGGACCATCGGATGGTGGTGTGCCGCCGATGTCGCGGCGGCCATTTGGCCGATATTTTGTTCCATACATAATTGAACCATACCAATATTATCATAATAAAAAGAAATGATAGTAATTTCCTAAATAATTTGTGTTTTATTCAAAATCAACATCGGCCCTTAAAACTTAACCACCCTTTATATGCAAAGAAATGAACTAGCTTTATCTATGATAGCTCCAGCATCCAGAAACCAGAAATAGCATCAAGCATCACCTAAGTTGCGAACGAATATAATCGAAATCTGGTATTATGCAGTGAGGATGCATTATGGCTAAATTTAAATTTTGCGGATTTAGATAAACTCTAAGACTTTGATCCGGTTTTTCCACCAATATGATCGAACTTACCCATGCAGTTGGTCACCGTTTTATTCACATTCAGGCTTTCCATTATATCAAGTTGTTTTAATGCAAAGGGCACTTTTCGCGGAGCATCAATTGTAGGTTTTATATCTGGGTTAACTTGTAGTTTAACTTTTTCTGGCAATAGACCTAGGACTGTAAAAACATCACTAAATTGATTTAGGATTTCACAATTTTTTGTTTTTTTTTTTTTCATTAATTTGAAATTTTTTAATTAAGTTAAGGAACACAATCATCTCTTTTAATTACATAAAATTAAATAAAAACTTCTTTTTGTTTGCCTAAATCATACTTTAGATCGTTTTTATAATTTCGCCTGTGTATGATACAATTTTA
Organism: Pocota personata; assembly: GCA_963082735.1. Classification (NCBI taxonomy): domain Eukaryota; kingdom Metazoa; phylum Arthropoda; class Insecta; order Diptera; family Syrphidae; genus Pocota; species Pocota personata. The sequence goes on from OY720433.1 coordinate 19,609,395, forward strand.
TACTTGCAATTTTTAAATTTAATATTCTCAATTTAGTCATTTTAATGTTTTTACCGACAGTACATTCGATTTCGCACCGGCATCTAATAAACAGCTTACTACATTGTTACCAATACATAAATCAATTGTTCATAAACTGTTTTTTATTTCTTTGTTGTAAACACACCAAAAATAAAACTTCATCTTTATCTGACACAAATTTTTCTCTTTCTGCCGCATGCAAAGTCCTAACATTTAACCTACTCTTTACATTCTTACGCAATGATTTGGTTTACCACGCTTTTGGCAAATTGCTCCTAACTAAATCGATGATGCTGTCCACAGTGATAACAGTATTTTGATGAGCTGGTAACATGACGACTATTGTTTGCTTCTCCAGATGATGACGTTCTTCTGCTATCGGTTCTATCATTATATGACAATGTATTGGGTTGTTTGTTACAAAATTTACCGTTGGTTCGTGACGTAACTGAAGATGTGTTCGTGGGCCTTTGGTCTCGTCTCGCTATGATTGCTGTGTCAGACATTTCCAGTTTGCCTGATTCTTTGTTTGCTCCTTTACTCGGGCAATTTTGATGCCTTTGTCTGGAGATGCGTTATTTTCGTGTAGGAGTTTATCGCGTATGGAGTGATTTTCTTTGCTCAAACCACAAATGAAATTAACTTCGACAATGTCGTCTTGTAATGTTCCAAGCTCACATGATTTTTTATTTTGTAAATTAATTACGGGAGTTGTCCAACTGATATAGGATATTGAAACCAATGCTTCACCTAATAACTCTGCTAAACTTGGTGAATATAAGCCTCATAAATTGCCAGAAATTGCCCAACAAATTTTATTTATTTTTTTGCCGAGAGGGTGAAAATCTTTTAAAGACACCATAAGGCCTGGCCGCGCGTGCTTATGGTAGTGTGAGATTTTTACTCACTAAGAACACCTCTCTCCAAGATTAATACTAAAACTAAACCGACGCTTATCCAGCAGTTTTATTTTCGCTTACGAGACTCGTGATTTTTGGAAAAAGATGTTGATATGTAATTAAAAAAAATGTAGCACTTTAGGCAGTGCGGTATTCACGACCGGCATATGTATACTATGACGCGAGGTCAAAAGATTTTGTCCTTTGCAGACGACGAATTGAATTGTTCGCGTCAAGTAGTTGAATGACGGTACGGTTACAATGGTCGTGAACACGATCTTTGTGTTTACAAGCAAATTTTGTTATCGACGACGCTGGGAATTCCCAGATCTCGATGAAAATCTTCTTTGCGTACGTACCATGGTGCGCTAACGATCGTTCTAAGAACTTTATTTTCAAAAGTTTTTAGAATGTTTCTATTGTTTTTCCTGGTACAACCCCATAGTTGTAGACCATATGTCCACACTGGCTTTAGCACTTGCTTATAGATAAGCAGATTGTTATGTAAGCTCAACTTCGAATGTTTTCCGAGTAGCCAGTACATTTGTAGGTATTTGTTTTCGAACTCGTCGCGTTTATTTTTTTACGTACGATTTTCACTTAAGCTTAACATCTAGAGTCATTCCTAGATATTTTGCTTCGTTCGCGTACGGTATTTGAACCGAGTTTAAATATACGGCTAATTTATTCACTTTTTTGTAGGTAAAGTTGGCGTGAGTAGATTTGCTTTCGTTCAGCACAATACGCCAAGAATTCGTCCAAGCGTGGACTTTATTAACAGCATGTTGCAGCTTTTCAGTTGCTGCTTCAATTGTATCGCTCGTTGTCAGTATCGCCGTATCGTCCGCAAAGGTGGCGACGAAGCAGTTTCTTTCCTGCGGGATATCACGCGTGTAGAGTACATATAGAAACGGGCCAAAGAAACTTCCTTGTGTGACTCCGGCCGCAATCTCCTTGAAGTCAGAGTAATCATTTCCGTGCTTAACACGAACAAGTTTTTCGGTCAGGTACGATCGTAAGATTAGAAAGAATTGCCGTGGCAGTAATAGTTGCAATTTAACTCCAAGCTTCGAAAGCTTGTGGGTCATCAAGAAATACACCACAACAAATCTTTTTTTCTTCGAGAGTTTTCTCAACCACGTCAGTTATTTTGTGGACTTGGTCGATTGTAGAATTTATTTGATTTTAAATCCAAACTGATGGTCAGGAATGAGACGTCGACTTCGGGTTGTAGTCGTTTAGAAAGTAGTTTTTCGAATATTTTAGAGATAACCGGAAATAGGCCGGTATGATTTCTTCTCATTCAGAGGTTTACCTGGTTTCGGGACCATTATAATTATGGCGACTTTCCATTGTCTCGGAACGTAGAGCAATCTGAACGAAGCGTTAATCAAATATAGCAATTTGATAAGAGCTTTATTCGGCAATTCCTTGACCACCTGCGCCATTATCAAGTTGTAACCTGGTGCTTTTTTCGTCTTTAGATTTTTAATCACTTCCCTCAATTCAATCAGTGCAATTTTTTTACTTTAAAGTTGTCAAATATCGTGACTGGGAAGTCGAGCGTTATCAAAGGGTCATGGAATGGCTTAAACGTTTCTTCTAAGTACAAAGCAAAAAATTCTGCCTTTTCTTTGTCGCTTTTGGCCCAAGTTCTATCGTTTTTCCAAATTGGTGGCGCTTGCATTTGAGGTTTCTGGATGCCTTTTAACACTTTCCCAAGTGAATAATCTGATTTTCAAGGTAGGTCGCTATCTTATTGCTTTTAAATTCCCGAATTTTATCTCCAGTGTACCCACATATCTCTAAGAAGCAGCTCGACTTGGCCATAATCCAGGAACCATGAATTCTTCATATTCGGATGAAAGGACTAGGGTCATACAACTATAATGTAGTGTACAATGCTAGTGAAAGTAAGGTCAGAACTTGTATTGTTGCGAAGAAAAATTTTCACGTACCAATGCTCTCTAATTACAGCTCGGGTGATCAAACGGTGGTGGACGTAAAGGGAAAGAAGATCACATACACGCAGGCGTCGGTATACCTACCATACGACGAAGGCATTGACGTCCCCTCCGGAAAAGTCAAGGCATTTTTAGCAATGTCTCAACAAGGTAAAAGGAACTTAATCCTAAGCTGTGATGCTAACGCCCATCATACTACTTGGGGTAGCTCAGACACTAACAGTAGAGGCGAGATTTTGTTTAACTATATCCTAAGTACTAACCTAACTATATGTTATCGTGGCAATTCACCAACTTTTATTACAACCAATAGAAGGGAGGTTCTTGATATAACACTTGTTTGAAAATGATTTAAACGAGAAAGTGGTAGAGCAATGTTAAATTTATTAAAATGGAAATTATTTAATCAGGCTATCTTACGCTTACAAGAGATGTGATGTGTGTTACGTTCGAAATCCAAGTGGACGAGAAAACAAAGATTAAGCAAGCACTAAGTCAAAAAAAAACTCAAACTCTCGCTCACTGTAATTGCTGTTCTATTCTGGGGAGAAGATTAGTTTGATACGAGTACCGCATAATTGGCATGGTATGTATATAAAAAAAACCAATGAAGTTTGTTAAAGAATTACACTCAAGTAGATAAACAGGAAGTAGAGTTAGTCAGAGTTAGATTACAACAATTTGAATTAACTTGATAATGAACGTAAGATACATTTATTATTATTTTTTTGTTAATTAATGCTAAAGTTTCAAAACATTCCGGCCCCGCTGAAACACGTTTCAGAAAGTGGGAAGCACAGCCAGTTTGCTGATGGGAAGAACAAATAAGCCGCGACTGGTTCTTAATGTCGCAACCTTTGCTCGGGTATCTGGGCCAGGATGAACACTTTCGACTCTGCCACGGAACCACTTTGTAGGGGGGAGGTTAGATTCCTTTAGAACAAATAAATCGCCGGGTTTCACGTTGTCCGATATCCGCTGCCACTTCGGACGTTCTTGTAGCGTAGTGAGATATTCGTTTTTCCATCGCTTCCAAAGACCTTGTACCACAGACAATAAATATACAGATGTCGCACACCCATACAAAAAGTGGTGTATGAAAATGAAATCCACTGAAAACAAAAGCTTTTTAAAAAGCTTCAACTAAAAAACTAACAACAAAATCTATTTTTTCTCTCTCTCTCTCTCTCTTCTATTTCATCAAATCAGTAATCACATGAAAAATCACACACAGAAAACAAACATAATATTTTTTTTTCTACTCTCTTCTCACTCTCTCTGATCATGGCACACACAACATTGTTTTTGTTTAGCTTGAGTACATGTGTACTTATAATTTTGTTTCTATCTTGATGTACTGCTCATCGAAATCCTATGGAATGTTATTTTAATGAACGGCCACAAGTTTTAAACACTTGATTAAATAGTTCTATGTGCATCGAGAAATATGTATGCATTTACTCTTATATATTGTCCTCACTTCGGCCATTGTATCGACTCAGTCGGTCCACATGAACCACTTTCATTTTGGCCCTTGGTCCTCGCTGGATGCGGTAGACAACATCGTTGATGCGGGTTATTATTCTGTAGGGACCCCCCCAGTTCTGCTGCAACTTAGGTGATTTCCCCTTTTGGCGATGGGGATTATACAGCCACACTAGATCTCCTTCCTGGAATCCTGACGTTGTTGCCTTGGCATCATACCTGGTCTTCATGCGGTCGCTCGTTATCTTAATCTGGCTTCTGGTCCTTTGGTGTATGTCCCTAAGCCTTTCCCCAAGGTCCGCCACGTACTCTTCTTCATTTCTGGGCTCATTGGTAGGAGATCCAAATTTCACCTCACTGGGTAAACGAGCTATTCCACCAAATAAGATTTCGAACGGCGTATGTCGAGTAGTGCTATGCACGGCACTTCTATAGGCCATCAAGAACAAGGGAATCTGCCGGTCTCAATCCCGTTGGTAGTCACCTACGACTTTCGAGAGATGTTCGTCCAAAGTCCTATTGAAACGCTCCACCATACCGTCCGACTGTGGATGAAGCGGGGTGTCTTTGTCTTTTTGATTCCGAGTAGTTGACACATCTCTTGGAAGATTCTTGACTCGAAGTTCCGAACTTGGTCAGAATGCAATTCCAAGGGCACACCGAATCTGCTAACCCAATTGTAGACGATCTGCTCCGCCACGGTTCTGGCTTCCTGGTTAGGGATCGGAAACTCTTCCGGCCACTTACTGAAGTAGTCCATCACTACGAGTATATACCGATTACCATTGTCGGTTTCCGGAAAGGGCCCTGCGATGTCAATGGCGATTTGTTCGAAAGGTGCTCCCACGTTATATTGGTGCATCTTACCTCGAGTTTTGATTCTCGGACCCTTGCTAGCTGCACACACGTCGCATTTTCTGCACCAGTCTTCGATATCTTCCTTCGCTTTTAACCAATAAAAACGTTCTCGTACCTTTTCTAGCGTCTCATTCACTCCCAAGTGGCCTCCGGACGCCCCGCCATGCATTTCCTGTAACACCTCCTTGACCCTCGTTTGCGGTACGACAAGCTGCATTACAAACGACTTTCCGTCGGAGGATTCCCATTTTCTTCTCAGAACACCTTCTTGGACATGGAGGGAGTCCCACTGCGCAAAATATGCCTTTAAGGTCGGGCTTCTGTGAGAGATGTCCTGATGATCCGGTTACTCCATGTTCTCCTTCCAGGCCAGAATCGGCTCGATATCCGGGTCTTCCTTCTGAGCGTTCCGGATCTCATCTACGCTCCAGCCGGCGATAAGTTCGGCTCTCATTCTTTGGATGGAAACCAGCTCCCGTTCTTCCTGACGCGCACAATGTTTACAATCCGTTCTGCATGGTCTCCGGGACAGTGCATCCGCATTAGAATGGAGTTTTCCTTTACGATGCTGTATTTCGTAGTCGTAGATTTGCGGCCTTTCGATCCATCTTGCGACCTCACCCTCAGGACCCTTGAACTGTAATAGCCATTTTAAGGCTGCATGGTCTGTGCGAAGAACGAACTTCCTCCCATAGAGGTATTTGTGAAAATGCTTCGTAGCCAAGATAAAAGCTAGAAGTTCCCGCCTTGGCACGCAGTAGTTCCTTTCTGGCTTAGAGAGCACCTTGCTGAAGTACGCAACCACTTTTCGTTTTCGTTTTTAATGCATTTTTATTTTGGAATTTATGAATCTTAACAGCTAGACTCAAAAAACGCTTAAAACTAGCTTAACTAACTTAACTATGTTATATACTAACTTAATGGCCCTATGCGGGCGCTCTAAGCTAGACCTAATGCTTAAACTATGTCTTTCGACGTAACATAACTTAAAATATTTATTAAATCTATACTTACAAATATTGAGAAACTAAGAAAAAATTTAGAAGCAAAAACTTAGTATATGAACTGTATTTTTTTATCTATATATAAAACTTACAAACTACCTAAAAACTACTTATTCTAAGGTGCGTGATTAAACACTCAATTTTTTTTTTTCGATATACATATATATGCACATATACATAGATATATTGTATACCTTCGCATATACATATAGTATCAATACATACATACACATGTATAAGGTTTTTTTTTTTCTTGTGTTTTTGTGTATTTTTTTTTTTATTTTTTTTTTTTTTTTTAAAGCTACTTAAATTGACCTTAAAACTATGTAAGCCGGCCAGGCTATAAAACCTATACCGACTTTGCCCCTTCGGAGGCCACCCCGAATCAAAAGGAAACGACGAGGGAGTTCCCTCTCCGTCCCCGAGCCACCAGAATTTCTGGTGCTGTCTCACTACATCTGCCATATCACGGCTTGATACCGCTCTACTAAACCGGAGACGCTCCGTGGTGCTGTGTGCGACGTGTCGGTCGTAGTAAAGTCGCCTGTCCGCAGCATTTCGGGCGACATGGTAGATTAGCGGCACCGCTACCCTATCCTGTATCAGAATTTCCCTCTCTAAATATAGGAACGCCTCTGGGGGGATGAAGCCGTTAAGACGCGCACTCTCGTGATACAAATGGGGTAGTATGCCCCGGAGATCAGGTTATACATCGAGGACATTGCTCTTACAGTGTGCCTTCGAATCATATTGATCAGGAAATTATCCACTCTGTTTATGTTCGCCCTATTATACAGGACCTCATTAGAATAGAATTTTATGTACTGGGACTCTGGTGTTCTGTACAACTGAAGACAAGCCCTAAGGCAAGCCCCCTCAAACACCCGAATCCTTTCCATCCAGCTTGGTCCCACGTTGAACAACACGGGACATCCATATACGAGCATGGGCCGAATAAGGGCCATGTAGCAGATTACCTTCACCCTAGCATCGAGTTGGCTGCTATAAAATAGTCTCTTTGTAAGGGCAAAAGCACCTCTGGCTCTGACCAGAGCAGCATCTACATTTTTGTTAAAATATAGATATTGATCTAGCCAGATCCCAAGGTATCTAACCACACTTCGACTCGCTAGTGGCTGCCCGTGCTGTCCCACGATTGAGAACTTTCGCCAATTCTTTCTGGTATCCCTGGAGGCCCCAGATAACGACGTTCTAAACAAAATAGTATCTGTCTTCTGGAAGTTGATCTTCAGCTTCCAGTCATCGCAGTATGTCCTGATCTTATCGAAATCACGCTGCAAGAGTATTGCAATGACCTCGATCTTTGGCCCTGACCTATACGCGATCAAGTCGTCTGCATACGCAATAGCATGGGGAAGAGATCCTACGAGATCACTCGTGTAAATGTTAAAGAGGATCGGCGAATTAACCGCACCTTGTTGTAGACCGTTTTTGATTTCGAATGTCCCAGCAGAAGTCACATTGCCATTTTTCACAATGAACTGTCTACTGGTGAGCATATTACAGAGCATGTACAGCAGTGGTTTACTTATGCCCAGCCTGTTCAACTTGTAGAAGAGTCCTTCTAGCCATACGGTATCGAACGCCTTCTCCAAGTCAACCAGGCAGGCACCCGTGCATTGTTTCTTACTTTTGTTCCATTGGATATCAGATACCAGTTTAGACGCGGCATGTACAGTCTCATGACCCGCCTTGAAACCGAATTGGTTATTTGGAACTATATGCATGTCCTCAACCCACTTAGTCAGGGCTCTATTGACCACTTTTTCGAATACCTTGCTGATGTTCGGAAGGAGACTTATCGACCGGAGATTCGCCGGATTGGATGTATCTTTACCTCTTTTGGGAATAGGCTACACCACTGCTGTCTTCCAATGCGCCGGATAATGTGCATTATTCAGCACATTGTTAAACAGGGTAGTGTAAATGTCCACCGCTTCTGGAGGGAGATGTCGAAGCACAATGTTAGATATTCCATCGATACCTACTGATTTCTTCCTTCTCAATGAGTCGAAGATCGTTTGGAGCTCCACCTTCGATATGAACGGGGGATGTAACCCCTCATTGGCGACGACAATATTTGCCATGTTATCGTCATTGAACTCGGTAAAACCTATGTTCTCTGATCGCCAGTGCTGTATATCATTTCGAAGGTAGACGTTGTGCACACGGACTCGATTTTCCAGGTCGTGGTTCGGGCAAATGCTATCATTCACCTTGTACACTTCCTGGAAAGTCGCTCCTATAGCCTCTAATTTCTCCTGCGGATCTTCGATCATGAAAAAGTTGTCATCATCGACAGCGTCCACGGGATCTATGCCCGCTGTTATTAGTATTTGTTCGTTGTTCGTCGTTCGAGGGATCTTAAGACACGGCAGGTCGTTTTGATTATTCTTCCGAAAAAATTTATTTATTTGCGGGAACATACTCGGGTTGTTGGATTTTACAGCCCGAATTTTGTTGTTCCAATGCAAATTTACAGAGAGTCTGTAATTTTCTCTAATTAACTGTTGGAGATTTTTAATCAACGACTTCAGTGTCCTAACCTCCGAGTTTTGTCTGTCCGTAAACTGTCTGTACAAGGTTTTGAGTCTTGACAGAAGTCTACTTTTTTGTTGGTGTAGTGCGTCGATTGCTCCATTGCGGAATATGTCTGCGTTGTCAGTGTGTTGATAACGAGGTATCGTACTGTCCATCGTTCGTTTGATTGTCTCGTCCATTTGTCTTAGGTACCTGTCGATCTCCTCGTTCGACAGGTTCCTATTGGACGGTGGGTGGAGCGAATTCAAGGAGAGTGCTCTCGTCATAGCTCTGGAGAAACGTGCCCAACGCATCCTACTGCAATTGTAGGGGTACGTTTGAACAAACTCCTCCAATTCCGCAATTTCGGCACTGAGTCCGCAATGGTCACTGTCATACACAAAAGTGTGTAGGCAGTTTCTTGTTTGTCGGTTCGTGTTGGTCAGTTGTAATCGTACGTCGAATAGCATAAGATCCAGATAGGAGCCGCATCTAGGATACGACGGGCTATCTGTAGCTATCAAATCGAGTCTATACTCGACATTGTGCTGACCCCACCAATTGAATAGTAGGTTCCCCCTAGAATTTGGTATGTTATTTCCCCAATCGCTATGTTTGGCGTTTAAATCTCCGGCCATGAGGAAATAATTCTCCTCCGACTCCAGCCTTAGACATCGAAAAAGTGTCTCGAGCTCTGTAATAAATGAAGTAGTTTGAGTAGAACTAGATGCGTAGACCGCGACCATGTACATCCTCTTTCCACTACGGAGAGCAATGCACACAATACATGCTTCCAACTCCTAGAATCTCCGCACTTCACCGCTGTACACGGCCTTATATCGCAAGTCTTTCTGAATGAAGATCCCAACACCTCCACCTTGAGTAGAGTTGGGTCGGTCTCTTCTTATAATATTGTATTTATTATGGCTCAGTTTATGTTTCTGGGATAGCTCAGTTTCGCTAACCAAAAGCACATCAGGACTTTGATCTTCTAACAAGTTAAAAAGTACGGTTCTTCGCTCGATCCTTATCAGTGAATTCACATTCACCGCAAGGATCTTTAAGGGTTTCTCCGCCATCGTATCCATTACGACTGGAGGTGCGCTAGGCCCGGCAGAAATGCGTAGATCTGATCCACCCGTTTCGCCCGCTCTTGTAACTGCCGCTGAAGCTGGTTCATTTGCCCTTGAATAGAGAGCAAAATAGTCAGCAAATCAGGCTGAGCCTCAGATGCTTTAGGTACTGGGGCCTGTGCGGCAACCTTCGGCTGTTGTTGTACCGTGTTTCTCCGGCCTGACGCCATTTGGGCGTAGGTCCATTGGGGAGTAACGGCTGGTGTTTGACTAGAAACAGGTGGACGCTTGACTTCGACTTTCTGCTGACGAGCCAGGTTTATTTTTTTCATGTACTGGAACTTAGGACAACCCCGATAGTTTGCGGTGTGTCCCGAGTTCCCACATAATGCACACGAGAGTTGGCCTTTATCTGCCACCCCATCCTTACCCAGGGAACATTCCACTGCTTTGTGGTTCTTTCCACACTTTACGCACCGAGGCTGCATTTCGCAGTTCGACGCGGCGTGCCCGAACCTTTGGCAGCGAACACATTGTAAAATGTTATTGCTCCTCTTTACTTTTTCCCATTTGACAACCTGGTAGTCTAGGACATTAATACTCCTTAGACCATCCAGTTTGCTGTTGGGAGTTATCTGAACAAGGAAGAACGGTAATTTCCGCTTCTCCCTTTTGGCACTTGCTGTGGTGAACGGCTTGACTTCCACGAACTCAAGACCGTCGCACTCCTTCTCTTTCAGCATCCTAAGGAGCTCTCCCGGTTCGATAGACGGATCTATCCCCCTCAGCAGCATAGTTTGCAACTTTTCCCCCTTCGGGGTGAAGGAAAAACTCCGTCGTCGTTTCCTTTAATAAACCTTTTATTTTTTTATACTGCTCCACTGTATTACAGTGGATAGTATGCCTATACGTCATTAATACGTTTAATAAAAAAGTTATTGCCTATGGCCGACTTACATAGCTCAATGGTGTCTTTTAATTCCATCTTGAAGGTGTTGATTGGTGGCACCTTCTCCTTTTGCACTCTTCTGCTGCTGATGTTGTTGTTGCTGGTCTTTCTGTTGATGTTGTTGTTGCTGCTGATTCTGTTTTTGCTGTTTTTGTGGTTGTTGTTACTTAGCAGGCAACTGGTTTTGTTGTGGCTGCTTTGTTGGCAGCTGTTGATGTTGTTGTTGCTGCTTTGCTGGCAGCTGGTTTTGTTGCTGCCGCTTTGCAGGAAGTTGTTGTTGCTGCTGTGTATCAGGCAGCTGTTCTTGTTGTTGTTTTGTTTTCAGTGACTGGCTATCTTCCGCTCTTCTGGCTGTCTGTTTAGCCTTTATGGTCAGCACCCTCTGCTGGAGCTGCCGTATGCTCTCGTTGATGGAATCCATCTCTTCGTCCTCATCCTCAGACTCGGAGGCCGCTAACATGGCGAAGCTATTGCTACCACTTTTGTAGCAATTTTCTCCACCGTCCGAGCCGAATGTGAGTTTGTTTGTTGCTGCTGTTGTTGTTGATGGCGCCCCCACCCTCACTTCTCCCGGCAGTTTTTCAGTCGAAGCTGATAGGGAGGGGCGCTTGCCTTTGTAGGGAGTCAGCCTCTGCTTCCTCCTCCTCTTTACTGTAGTTCCACTTTCTTCAGTTGCCAAGTGGCTTTCACTGTCGGCCTCATCGGCCGATGTTTTTGTGTCCACTGCTCCCGCTATGGGAAGCAAGGACCGTTCACTTTTTCCCATTCGGTACCTCACTTGTATTGTTTTTTATGTAGAAAAAAAAAAAAAAAAAGAATTTTTATCCCGGTTGGGATTGAACCCGAATGACTCAGGTCACCTTTCGCTAACACTAGCTCTGCGCTACCGCGACACTTGATGAACTACTGTCTATTTTTATATTTGAAATCACGCGAAAATTCTAAGAGAAGCCGAAACACGTGTGATTTCCACTAAGGTCTGTCAACGACTGTACGCAACCACCTTCTCATGCACCTGGGAGAGTACGGCTCCTACCCCGACATTACTAGCATCTGCATTCACAATGAACGTTTCCCCGGGAGTGGGGTAGGCTAGTATCGGGGCATCGCATAGCCGTTGTTTAAGTGCCTTGAAGCTCTTCTCGCACTCAATTGACCATTTGAATTGTTTTCCCTTTTCCGTCAACTGGTGCAGGCTCTTTGCGATCCCGGCAAAATCCTTCACGAACCGTCTGTAGTAGGTGGCTAGGCCCAGGAAGCTCCTTAGTTGGTGTTTGTCTTTGGGGACTGGCCAGTTTTTCACCGCTTCGACCTTCTCTGGATCGGTTCTCACTCCTTTCGCTGAAATTATGTGTCCCAGGTACTTGACTTCCACTCTAAACAGGGGGCACTTCTTGGGGTTGAGCTTCAGGTGGGCACTTCAAAGCCTTTGAAACATATCCCTTAGATTGTCTCGGTGTTGCGCAAACGTTTTTCCTACGACGATGACATCATCCAAGTATACCAAACAGGTTTTCCATGTTAACCCTTGCAGGACACATTCCATCAATCGCTCGAAAGTCGCCGGAGCATTGCACAGCCCGAATGGCATTACCGTGAATTGCCATAGCACATTTCCTGCGGTGAAGGCGGTTTTCTCAAGGTCTTCTGGATGGATCTGTACCTGCCAGTAGCCACTCTTCAAGTCGAGAGTGGAAAACCATCGGGCTCCTGATAGTGTGTCCAGCGTGTCGTCAATCCGTGGCAGAGGATAGCTATCTTTCTTGGTGACGTAATTGAGCTGCCGATAGTCCACGCAGAACCGCGTGCTGCCATCTTTCTTCTTAACCAGTACAACCGGTGATGCCCACGGACTTTTGGAACTTTCAATCAGACCTTCTTTCTCCATTGCCGACACCATCTCTGCAACTTCTGTCTGCTTTGCCAATGGAAGGCGCCTAGCAGGCTGACGAATTGGTCTAGTATCACCAGTGTCTATTCGATGTTGTACCAGGTGTGTTCGGCCGTATTCTCCGTCCTGTGAGGCAAATACATCAGCGTACTCATTGATAAGATTCTCTGCCATAGTTCGCTGCTCCTGATTCAGCTCACTGGACTGGAGAATCGTCTCTCTCGTTTCCGCTGTCCACGGTGATAGGAAAGGTTTTGGAGCATCACGTTCAGATATTGTTGCGACGGCGGTAATCGGCGTGCATTTTCCAGTCACCTCCCCTCGCCTTAGTTTGACAGTGTGTGGTCTTGCGTTCAAAACCCTCACTGGAACCATGGTGTTCCTTGGTTCGACTAACGTCTTTCACACGATGTAGTCTTGAGAATTCTTCTCTGGGTCTGGTTCTACTATGTAGAATCGGTGGCTCCCAAGATCACCCTCCAGCTTCGTCCAAATGATTGTCTCTGAAGACGGCGGCAAAACTTCGTCTTTGCTGATGACTGTCCTGAGAGTTACGGCATTCTCGTTTCCGTACACCATCGGAATCTCCACATTTCGATACCTCAGTACTTGCATCCCGATGTCCAAGATTACTTCATTTGCTTTCATGAAGTCTATTCCGATGATGCACTCGTCGCATATATCTGCCACCAGAAACGCATGGGAGAACGTCAGTCCTGCCAGAGTAATCGTAAGACGAACTTCTCCAAATACCTTCGCCATTTCCCCTGTTGCAGTCTTCAGGCAGTAGCTGTTGGTGTTGTGCAGCCAGGGGCTTCTGACGATATCTCTTCTTATAATGGAGGCAGTGGCGCCTGTGTCGATGGTGGCTACGCACTTCTTCTTGTTGATTAGTGCCTCCACTGTCAGGCTCTTGTTACCCCGTTTGGTTTGCGAAACTTGAATGGTGGTCCTGGGGGCCTCGATTCCAGTAACCAACTTCTGCCCCGCGAAGTTGGTCCTTACGCATTTCCCGACTGCTGGGTTTGGTAAGTCTGACTGACAGATGCTTCCTCTCTGCTTCTCCTACTTCCGCAATGTGGACAATTTCCTCGTCTAGGTGCACTTCTGCACTGCCGTTGTAGGTGTCCGGTTTGGTTGCAATTCCAGCAACGGATTTGACTTCCGCGAGCTTTGACGGCTGTTCTCTGGCATGAGCATTCCACGACGGACATTTCCCTGACACGGTGTATTCCCTGGTATGCTTGGTCCGCAGCCTTCATTGTGTTCGCCTCGGGGAGTGTTCGCTTTTCTGGACTCGACTACGCAGCTGAACCCTGTACACCTGCTGCATGTGTTCATCCCCAAACCGCATCTCGATAGCCTGAACCAAAGAGTCGTAGTTCTGCTGTTTATCTTCCGGGATGGTCTGCAAGAGCTCCGCAGCTGGACCCCTCAGTGCAAGTGTGAGTGCAATGGACTTCTCTTCATCGTCCCAGCTATTGGTCATTGCGGCCGCTTCGAATTGCCTTTTATAAATTGGCCATGATGTTTGACCATCGAAGATAGGGGGCTGCATCTCCTTTCTTCTTAGACCGTCAGTGGAATATTCCCGTGCTTTCTGTCTCTTCACGTTGCTGAGCTCCTTAACAAGATTTTCGACTTGCTTTCCTACTATCTCGAATTGCGTATCCACTTTTCCAAACTGAGTCTCTATCTTCCCGCACTGAGTTTCATGTTTCTCAAAATTTTCATCGAATCTAGTTTCGACTTTTTCGAGTTGCGTCTCGACCTTCTCGATTTTCTCTTCGATCACTTCGAATTTGGATTCCAAGTTCCTGTTTTGCTCATCAAGTTTACTTTCCAGAGCATCTAGAGAATTCCTTTGTTCGTCCATTGCTTTCTTTTGTTCATCCAGCTTAAGTTCTAGAGAATTCTTTTGTTCGTCCATTGCTTTCTTTTGTTCGTCCAGCTTAAGTTCTAGAGAATTCCTTTGGTCGCCCATTGCTTTCTTTTGTTCGTCCATCGCTTTCTTTTGTTCGTCCATCGCTTTCTTTTGTTCGTCCAGCTTAAGTTCTAGAGAATTCCTTTGATCTTCTATTGCTTTCTTTTGTTCGTCCATGACTAACGCGAGCTACGGCTCGAGTAGATAAAACAATATTCTGTGAAATTATTTCTTTATTTTCTAGTCTATAGAACAATTCAGGTTCACACTATACTATTCTTCGCAATTCTTTTCTTACAAGGTCTCTGTCCTCTCAAATCACTTTATCTCCTTTCAATTACTTAATTCACAAATCCAAACTAATTACTTCTTCTTGTTAAATCTCAACTTTCAATTTATCACAAAATTACAACTTCCCCCATTATCACTTTTCTAATCTCTTCGCCATAGTTTAGAAACTACTGCGCCTTTTTGATCGCCATCTGTCCTTATATAGCAGAAGTTTCTGATAGCCAGAAACTTCTAGCAAATTCTTCGACCACTGGAACAAGAAAAATTCTGATGTAATAATTCCAAGATGACAATCATTTCGTGCAGTTATAATTCTCTCTTGTTCTCTTTTATCCGTGATATTATCCGAGCTGTGGTGACTAATTTCAGACACGAACCTCAAATGAAAAGACACTTCGGAATTTGTTGCCTGTTCGAGGGGAACACCTGCGTCTACTTTGCATATGTCTCTATATCCGTCATTGTACTGTACATAAAGCAATCTCCCGTTTAAATAGCTCTTAATAAGAGGATAGTAGTCCGGTAGCATTCGTTTTAATTTTCGTAGAAGTTCTTTATGCCAAAAACTATTGAATGCTTTAGCAACGTCTAGGTAAACAGCCACACAATACCTTTTCTCGTCCAGGTCGTTAAGGATCTTATTTGTTACTCTATGAACTTGCTGAATTGTTGAATATTGTCTACGGAATCCGAATTGATGGTCGGGGATAAGGCTTTTTGCTGTATGGCTATTTCCATACGGTCGAGAAGCAATTTTTCAAATATCTCGGAGATAATTGGAAGTAAACTTATTGGTCTGTACGATGTTGATCTTGTAGCGTCCTTGCCTGGCTTTGGTATGGCGGTTATTTTTGATACTTTCCAAACTTTTGGGAAGTGGTTTTGTTTTAAGAATGGTATTAAAAATAATCCTTAGGTATTTAATTGCCCTATCTGGTTTTTATTTTAACATTCTTCCTGTTATCATGTCATAAACAGGTGTCTTCTTCATATTTAGTCTATACTGGAGGAAGTGTTTTATTTCATTTTTGCGCTAAATACTTTTATTGTCCTGTATGTCGTAAAGTTAACTTGAGGCAACGAGGTGTTAGTTTGGTTGATACAATTGGTGAATGTTGTTTTAAAGTAATTTGCAAGTGTTTGAGCTTTGCCTGTACTAGTCCTAGACCATGTGTTGTTCAGCTTTAATAAAGGTGGTTGGTAGATGCTACCTTTTTTAAGTTTTTTATTTAGATTCCACAGTGAGTAGTTAGTTGAATTAGTCGCTGTTAGATTTGATAAAATTTTATTGGTGTTGTTATTATTATGTGTTTGTAAGAGTTTTTTTTAGTTCTTTCGTCGATTTGTTCAGTTTTGCCTTGTCGAGTGGGGATTAACAGATCAACATGGCAAGTCTCCGTTTTTCTTTGATTTTTTGTTGGATTGATTGCGGTGTCAAGTCGTTGAGTTGTTTGATTTTAATCTCTGGAGTAGATTTTATTGCAGCGAATTGGATTGTGTCTTTTAGATGGATAATGGCACTTTCGAGTTCGTTTGGTGTTTTAAGAGACATTTGAAGTTCTATTCCCTCGTCAATTATTTCGCGGAATGTGGTCCAGTCTGTCTTATAGTTGCATAGTTGCACTCCTGGAGTTTGAAGTCTTGTATTTGTTTGAAATTCAATTATAATGTGTGAATGGTCAGAAGATAGTTCAAGGCAAGATTTTATTGTCAAATATTTCTGGTTAATATTCCTAACTATGCAGAAGTCTATGAGGTCCGGTATTTTTCTAGTGTTCGTGGGCCAGTGTGTGGGTTCTCCAGTGCTTATGTATTTACAATTGGTTTTTATTATAGCGTCTAGAAGGTTTTTTCCTTTTTTGTTTGTGAGCCTGCATCTCAGTCGGTATGCTTAGCATTAAAGTCTCCCCCTGCGATGAATCGTAAACCCAGTGTTTTGATGTAGTCCGTATATTGTGTTGTACTGATTGTGTGTTTTGGTGGACAATATAGTGAAGATATTATTAGAGGTCCTTGTAAGTCTTCTATTTGAATTGTCGTAGATTTTATGTGTTCTGTTTTGTACTCTTGTAGTTCTATGTATTTAATATCTTGTCTTACCAAGATGGCTGCACCACCGCGGGCTCGTTCACTAGGGTGATTTGTGTGGTGTATGTTATATTTTGGAATTTTAAGATAGCTTTTGTTTGTGAAGGGTGTTTCAGATATTAAGGCAATATCAACGGAATTGTCTTTGACGAACTGTTTCAATTCCAACGCATGTGGTATTAAGCCATAAGCGTTCCATACAACTATTTTTAATTTGTTATTGTGTCTGATCATTAATTTTCGTCATTAATAGAGTAAGGATACTCATCATGTTAGAAATTTGTGCTATGAGTTGTTTCATCATGATTTTTATATCTGTAAGATCGTCAAATGTATTTGCTTTTTTGAAAGTATGTGAAAAAAATTTTCAGATGAACACGGCATATTTGAAAATATTTTTCAGATGACCGTAAGAGAACTGAGTTTTCTTTAGAATTTTCATACTCTTTTAATTTTATTAATATTTCTGTAAGATCAAGATCGTTTTTGTCTTTGGACATTTCTTCAACACAATTTTCACAGATTTTGTTCATTTTCTTTATTGCTTTGAAAACGCAATATCCTGCAAAATTTCTAGTAGCGAGGTCGTTGATTTGCGGCACCTTGACCGATATCGCATCTTCATCAGGTGTGTGAACTACATTGATAATATTTTTTTTTTTTTTTATAATTTGCACGTGTTAAAGGGGATATGAATACCCTTATACTAATTTTTAGAACACGTGCGTTTTGTGGAAAGGGGAAGAGACAGAGAGAAAGACAGAGTGGTGTAGTTTGAAACTTAGGTGGTATTAAGTTTCTGTAAACTCCAAGGGTGGCTGTCCAGATAACTGGGGAGTATTTTGTTTGTTTTCGCTATTATTGTCGTTGCTTATGATTCACAGTATTTTTTTCCATCCTCCTGACATCATCACCACGATCAAGTTGCATTTTAGCCATATGACCACCCTACTGCCAGTGTTATGCCTTCACAGTAGAGTTGACTTAGCTTTCGCAAGTGATCGACTTTTTTTATTTATTTCATACGAAATAAATAGATGATTCTTGACATCAGGATTCGAACCGTGAATCAACAGCGTGATAAGCGATTATGTTACCACTACACCACGGCCACCCTCATATTCATGTCATTTTCAAAACATTCCCCCACGTCATTAATGACTTCATTTTATGGTTGCTCCTGTGTAAGAATATTTGTTCTTCTGTATCACTTTGCAAAATAGCATTCCAATCCACCTGTAGATATTCCGAATCGTCTTCTTCGCAGTTGGAACATTTCGATTTAAATAAAAATTTTAACGATAAACTTTGGCTAGCAGGGAACCAATTTCGGAAGCGCTTGGATTACTTTTGTTAACATTCCGCCCTCTTATTTTTCCAAATAAGTTTTCTAACGGATCTTGATTAAATTTATTTACATAAATGCAAAATACATCATTATGATCGATAAATAATATTTTTCTTATTCTTAGAACACTTTCAATAGTTATGGCTAAACCTTTGAAACAGAATGATCTATTTCTTGCGTTTAACGGTTCTATGTTTAGTATATAAAACTTAATTTCTTGTAAAAAATTTAAATTTTAAGAAGATCAAAAAGCCAATTTATTTTTTCTATAAATTCAGCTGTCGATTTCGCAAAATGGGCTATATGGCATTGTAATTTGTTCAGTTTTATTAAGGCTTCAATTCCACAAGCTACAGATCTGCTTAAAACTTGGGCAGCCAAATTCACGTTCATTTTTTTAAACTCAGTAGGGTCAATGTGTGCCGATGTCAGTTTCGGACATATTTTGGTAGTATTACCTTTCTCGGTATTATAAAGGTATTCAATTGCCTTCCAACTTACAATTCCATCAGAAGTGGTCAAATTGTATTTCAATCCGAATACTTTTGATAAGATGAGGAATATCGTACATTCCATATATGGATTTCTCTTTTTAAATAAAGCTAACGTTTTTCGTGAAGATTAAATTTACTAAATAAACTACGATTTATAGGTCCTTGATCACAGCAAATAACTCTTACATTCAGTTTCATCTCTGCGCATATGTCAAGACAATTATATACCTCAATCTCAAGCTGTTTCATAGGCGTATTATTTGGGCAAACGACATGATATACAACTTGCCTAAAATATCCACATAAACTTCGAATCATAAAATCGCACGCAGACTTAGCGCATATGTTTGACCTTTGATTTCTTCCATAATCAACAAAACCTTCAATTTCGTCCTTGAATTTATTGTACGTTAGATTCGCCTGAAGGCTCATTTCGTCAAAAATAATAATAACTTCTTTTTCTTTTGGTGAAAATGTTGCTGTTATTTTCTTTATCTCCTCTAATACATTCCTGCTCAACCCTGGAGATAGACTTTTAATCTTAATCCATCTATGTAAAGAAGATGGGTGCGGCAAGTGTAACCCAAGTTGATCTCGTAGAAAGCTGTAACCGGAAGACGAATGGAAAAAAAGCACTGCGAAACCCACTTCTCTTCTTCGGTGTATTCTCTTGTACTCTCAGATAGAATGAGCTTCAAAAATGTCTTAGTATTTTGATCAATTCCAAGCAATAAATCAATTTTCTCTTGGATACTCTGCTTTTCACGCACTTGCAGCCTTTTTTTGTCCTCTTTTAAACGATGAATTCTCTGCAGCAAATTTATTTTCGATTTGCGATTTCGTTTTATTGTTATCCTTAAGCTATTGTTCAATTTCGTAAGCCTCTCAATTCTTTTAATATAAATAGATTGCCTTTTTATATGAGTCTCACAGTTGGCGCAAGTTAATTTAACGTTATCATTGAATCTTTTTCTTGATAACCTTTTTGAAGACAAGTTTAGTTCTTCTACTGTAACACCATTCGAATCCAGTACTAATTTATTGCAGTTTTAACCTTAGCTCTCGTTGGATCAAAACAAATGACCTCATCATCAGATATAGCAACACTTCGTTTTAACAAGAGAGAAGGGTAAGCATTTTTTTTTTAAATATTTCTTTCCAATAAAGGCATTCTTAAAATGTTTGCTACATATGTAGGGCGTTTTAAGGCTTTTTATGTGTTCCCGAGACTCCTCTGCTAAACCTTCATTCATTGTATATAACTGTTCCTTTTTTAGGAAATTTAAATAATTTTCCATCAGGCAATTCATTTCTGTGCGTTCTTTTCCAGGACATTTTTTCCGTGGAGACAATTTTCTTATGCCTTTTAATTTTTTAGTATATGTATGTATGTAATATATGTATAAGTTAGTAATTAACCTGAAAATCTAAATGATTGATATTCGAGCAAAATCGCTCACACCGTTATTGAAATTAAAGTAACTCTATATAAGATAACCTAAAATATTTATACATACATAAAATATAATATTTGTATTAATTAATATATGAACTTGGCAGAACTCGCCTAAGTGGTACATGGGTAAATGGCAGGACAGTGGTACATGGGCAAATGGCAGCACTGCGATACATGGGCAAGTAGCACGATGGTAGGTAGGTGACTAGCAGCGATTTCCGGCAGACGATCTGTCTGACGGCCATTGAAGGGACGATCTTTGCAGAACGAAGTGACGACCACGAGCAAGCCAAAAAGGGCAAAGGAAAAGAAGAAAAAAAAAAGCGTATTTAAGTTCTGTTTATTTCGAGAATGAAACAAATAACAACTGAAGGAGCGAAATTTTCTTTTCTTGCCTCTGGCGTCAACATTCTTAAATACGATTTGATAATTCGTCATCCAAATTGATATCATAAGCCGTCGCCTGAAGCGACCAACGAGGGATTGATATCCAAATTGATATCATACGCCGTCGCCTGAAGCGACCAACGAGGGATTGATATCCAAATTGATATCATACGCCGTCGCCTCAAGCGACCAACGGGGGATCGATATCCAAATTGATGTCATAAGCCGTCGCCTGAAGCGACCAACGAGGGATTGATATCCAAATTTATATCATACGCCGTCGCCTGAAGCGACCAACGGGGGATCGATATCCAAATTGATATCATAAGCCGTCGCCTGAAGCGACCAACGAGGGATCGATATCCAAATTGATATCATAGCCGTCGCCTGAAGCGACCAACGAGGAAACGATATCCATTTGTGTCATAGTCCGTCGCCTGAAGCGACCAACGAGAGAACGAAAGTCTGTTAGCAACCACAAGCCGTCGCCTGAAGCGACCAACAATACCAGCTGCAATTACGCAATCGCCATCGCCTCAACACCTGCCGTATATGCCTCCACTGTCCGCATCCCACTACCCATAGGAGCACAGGTAAGTGAATATGTCACACATATCAAATACTAGCCCTACGCCATCTGCCCTTTTTAACTGTGCTCAATGCCCTGAGCCCGATGCATTCGACAATATGGTAGCATGCGACGTTTGCGACAAATGGTACCACTACACTTGCGCGAAGGTCGATGAAAGCATAAAGACCCGCGATAGTTGGGTGTGCGAGGCATGCCGAGTTAAAGAACACAGGGAACAGAGTCAGGCCATGTCAAATTCGCGACCGAATCCAAACTCCAGCCATATCTCCCCACTCCCGAAACAGCAATTGTTTTTAAATTCGACGTGCGAAGAGAGAGTAGGTCAAATCATTTCGAGTTCGCGTCTGAAACCAAATTTGAACCATGCTCCCCCACCTCCACCGCAGCAGTCGTCTCTAAAGTTACTAGCCCCTAGCCATTCCCCCCTGAAGACTGCAACAAAGCCAGTCCATTAGCATCAATCTGTAAAGTCAGCAACAAAAGCCGGTTCTAGGTCAGTCCATAAGCACGCAGATCTTCTAATGAAGAAATTAGAAGAAGAGGTAAAACTTCGAGAGCAACGCGAGCAGGATTACCTAACAAGAAAATACGAGATTCTCGAGCAGGTTACCACAGACGACGAGGACGACCCGAATAGCGCAGAGTCAATCGAAAACAATCGCGTGGCAGACTGGGTAAATAGCACTATACCCCTCTGTCGAAAGGTTCGCTGTAGAAAGGTGCCTAAGGTGGATACTAATCCTAAGCTTCCGCATGGACATCCTTCTCCGCATCCGTGCACACAAGCCTCCAAGCCCTCTGCAACTTTCCCAGAAGCCTCACCGGATTCTTCGGCTGTCCCAAAGCTAAACAAAAATCAATTAGCTGCAAGACAAATAATGTCAAAAGAGTACGTCAAGTTTTCAGGGCGACCAGAAGAATGGCCGCTCTTTATTAGCTGGTTCGAGAACTCTACGAAGATGTGCGCATACAGTAATTTTGAAAACCTCCATCGACTACAGCGCTGCCTTGCAGGTGAGGCACTCGAAAAGGTACGATTTCGATTGATGCATCCGGATCAAATTGATAATGTTATTTCAACCTTGCGCATGTTATACGGTCGTCCAGAGGTGATAATTCAGACATTGTTAGGGAAACTCCGAAATGAGCAGCCGCTCAAAGCCGATAAGTTAGAAAGCGTTATTAACTTTGCCATCTCCGTAGCTAATGTGTGCGGTACCATAAAGTCGGCGGGTCTTGTCTCACACTTAAATAACCCTTGTCTACTGCAAGAGTTTGTCGATAGGTTGCCAACACAATTGAAGTTGGACTGGGGCATTTATATAGCAGGGACTTAGCAACACTAATTTAAATACGTTTAGCGAATGGCTTTCGAAAATAGCCAACGCCGCTGCCGAAGTTACAAACACGATACCACCTTGGAATCATTCAGAACGTAAGACAGCCAGAAAGCCGAGAGGATTCGTTAACATTCACGAGAAGAAAGAAGGAAGTGCTCCCCGTAAGGAAGATCGGAGATGTTCCGTCTGCGACAATGACTGCAAGTCCTGCGCAGTATGCGAACTATTCTTGAACATGAGTCTGCAAGAGAGGTGGACGGTCGTAAAGCGACGCTCAGTCTGTCGTACGTTCTTACGATGCCATGGTAGAAACAGGTGCTCATCAACGCAGGTCTGTGGAGTTGATGGGTGCAGGTACAGGCACCACAGGCTGCTACATAGGCACGACCAAACAACCACTACTAATCGAACCACCGCAAATAGCGACGATAATGCAATCAATGGGAAACATCTTAGCTGCACCGTGAACCGCCAGGGCAAAAGCTCGCTTCTTTTTAAGATCCTTCCAGTGTCTTTGTATTTCAGAGGAAGTAAAGTGAATACGTACGCCTTTCTGGATGACGGGTCGCCAGTGACACTAATCGACGAGGAGCTCGCGCAATTGCTGAATGCTGATGGTGAAATCGAGCCGCTATGCCTCAGATGGACGGGAAATACTCACCGGAACGAGGAAGATTCGCGAAAGATCAATCTGGAAGTATCAGCTCCAGGTGCCCACAAGAGGTTCCCACTGCCAAATGTTCATACAGTGAAGGCACTAGAACTTCCCAAACAATCAGTCGACGCCAAGAACCTTTCAGCCAGATATGAGCATCTGAGGAATGTGCCTCTAATATCCTACGAAAACGCTAGGCCACGTATACTACTAGGGCTTCAGCATTGGACCTTAGGAATCCCCCTTAAGTCAGTAGAGGGAGGCAAGAACCGACCCGTGGCAATAAAAACGAGGCTAGGTTGGACTATATTTGGATCGATGCTTAGTGGTAGCAGCAAATCAGCATCGGAAGTAGACCACCACTTCCACATGTGTGAGTGTAAGAGCAGCATAAACGCAAAGATGGACAATCTGATGAAAGATTACTTTGCGATTGATACAGCAGGGATAACAAATTTTCGGAAACCAACAGCGGCCATCAATGACAGAGCGATTCAAATGCTCGAAGCCAAAACGATATTCGACGGAGAAAGATATGCAGTTCCACTACTATGGAAATATAATGAAGTAGTACTGCCAAAAAGCAAGCAGATGGCCGAGAAGAGACTAATGTGCCTCGAAAAGAGACTATCCCGGGAACCAGAAATGCTATCCAGGATTGATCAACAGATAAAGGAGTACGTCAAAAAGCGTTATGCAGCAAAGTTGAACTTAACGGAAATATCCAACGCCACCAGACGGACCTGGTACTTACCAATATTTCCAGTTTGTAATCCAAACAAACCTGACAAGGTTCGTATTGTTTGGGACGCAGCGGCGAAAGTAGAAGGACTATCGCTCAATTCAGTTCTGCTAACAGGTCCCGATGAAGTACCAGCGCTGATAGCGATACTTTTCCGGTTCAGGGAAAGGAAGATCACTCTTGCAGCAGATATCCGGGAGATGTTCCACCAAGTCCGAATAGTCGAAGAAGATCAAGATGCACAAAGATTCCTGTGGCGCAACAACATCACAAGCAAGGTCAAGGAGTTCAAGATGAGGGTCATGTCATTCGGTGCCACCTGCTCCCCCTACTGTGCGCAGTTTATAAAAAACAAGAACGCAAGAAGATTTGCTGGAGAGTTTCCCAGGGCAACCGAAGCTATTATCGAGAATCATTATGTGGATGACTATCTTGATAGCGTAGACGGAGAGGAAGAGGCTATAAAGCTTGCCAAAGAAGTAAGGTACATTCATAAGCAGGGCGGATTCGAAATCCGCAATTTTCTTTCCAACTCTCAAAAGGTGTTAAACGCCCTCGAAGAAAAGTCACCAAGTCAAAATAAGCACTTCATGAGGGTAAGCCCCGCAGATAACGCGGAAAAGTTACTCGGCCTGTGGTGGTCGCCCACAGCAGATAAGTTCCTATTTAAACTCAAGGCAAATAAAATAAAAGAAGACATTATGAAAGGGAATGCTATTCCCACCAAAAGGGAGGTGCTAAAAACCCTGATGAGTATTTTTGATCCGCTAGGCTTAATAGCACATTTCACAGTTATTCTAAAGATACTTCTCCAGGACATATGGCGCGCATCGGTTGAGTGGGACCAAAAGATATCCAGATCGCATTTTGAAAGATGGAAAGAATGGCTTGCTCTTATTCCAAGGGCACGAGAGATCAACATAAGAAGACCATACCTCTCAAAATTGACGTTCAATTGTAGGACTCGTGTACAATTACATGTTTTCGTTGATGCTGGGGAATCTGCCTATGCCGCTGTTGCATACTTCCGAGTTTCATCCGGATCCTCAGTAGAATGCGCTCTAATTGGTGCAAAAGCAAGAGTCGGTCCCCTGTTAAGTATATCGATACCACGTATGGAGTTGGAGGCAGCAGTTTTGGGCACAAGATTGGCAAAAATGATAGTCAGCAGTCACTGAAATTCTCGAGTGCACCAATGGACGAGAGTGGAGGTGGGTTCCTACCAAAGACAACGTAGCTGACGATGCCACTAAGCAAAAGAGTACTGGTGAATTCCATTCAAATAGCAGGTGGTTCAACGGCCCGGATTTTCTCTACCAACCAGAACAGAACTGGCCGCAACCCAGCCGAGGGACGTGCCAACAACCGGTAGAAGACCATGAGGTAAAAATATGTTGCGTTCTGCAAAGGGCATGCGACACCAACCCCATGATTGACTACAGACGCTTCTCGCGATGGAATCGACTTCTACGGGTCGCAATGTTTATGTTTCGTTTTATCGACATCATCTGTAAAAGGGGTATGTTAAAGGGAACAGACTTGTTTTCAGAAGCAGAACGGTTCCGAGCGGAAAACTACTTGTATAGAGAGTGCCAGAGAGAAGGCTTTAGAGAGGAGTACCGGCTGCTTCGAGACGGACGTACAGAGCTAAACAAATCGAGTGTACTATACAAGCTATCCCCCTATTTGGACGAGAATGCAGTCATACTTATGAGAGGGCGTATAGACGCCGCGCCCAACGTATCTCAACAAGCTAGGCGACCCGTGATCCTCCCAAAATCGCACTATATAACCAACCTCATCATACGTCATTTTCACATTCGGTTCTATCATGCGAATAATGAAACTGTCGTCAACGAGATCAGACAGATATATTACATCCCGAACTTGAGAACTGTCCTAAGGAATCATCAACGAGGCTGCAACTACTGTGAGAAAAAACGGGTAGTTCCAAGACCGCCGATCATGGCTCCACTTCCGGCAGCAAGGCTCATGTCATTCACGCGGGCCTTCTCATATGTTGGAGTTGATTACTTCGGCTCACTCTATGTTAAGGTGGGCAGGCACAAGGAAAAGAGATGGGGAATGTTGATCACCTGCCTAACAGTTCGTGCCATTCACATTGAGATCGCACATAGTCTCACAAGCGACTCGTGCATCCTGGGTATTAAGCGTTTCATCGCGAGAAGAGGTATGCCGAAAAAGATATTCTCCGATAATGGGACAAACTTTCGAGGGGCTAGCGAAGAGTTGAAAGATGCGACGAAAGGGCTGAATGTGGGGGCCTTGGCCAAGGAGTTCGAGATGCAGTTTAAGTGGAACTTCATACCACCACAATCTCCCTACATGGGCGGGAGTTGGGAGCGGTTGATTCGCTCTGTTAAGAAAACACTCGGAGAGATTTCTCCGACTAGAAACTCAGGAGACGAACTATTGCTCAGTATGATGGCGGAGGTGGAAAGTATAGTAAACTCACGACCACTCACCTATGTTCCAATTGAAAACGATGGCGATGAGGCGCTCACCCCAAACCACTTTTTATTGGGCTCATCCAGCGGATTTAAAATAAAGGGTGAGATGTTTGGCGACGGTGCGACGATGAAGAAGAACTGGCTCATGAGTGAAAAGTACGCAAACTCCTTCTGGATTCGATGGGTCCGCGAATATTTGCCAGACCTGACGCGTCGAAGTAAATGGTTCAGCTCACCGCCATCAATAAAGGAAGGCGATACCGTGATTATAGTTGACCCAAACAATCCAAGGAGCACCTGGCCGATGGGACGGGTCCTCAAAACCATAAGAGGTGGTGATGGAGCCATACGAAGTGCAGTTGTGCAAACGTCATCTGGGGCATACACTCGGCCGACAGTAAAGCTGGCGGTGTTGGATCTGCAGCAGTTCGCGAAGGACGGTGACCAGAGCTTAGGGCCAGGTCACCGGGGGGGAGTGTTACCGAACTTGGCAGCACTCGCCTAAGTGGTACATGGGTAAATGGCAGGACAGTGGTACATGGGCAAATGGCAGCACTGCGATACATGGGCAAGTGGCACGAGGGTAGGTAGGTGACTAGCAGCGATTTCCGGCAGACGATCTGTCTGACGGCCATTGAAGGGACGATCTTTGCAGAACGAAGTGACGACCACGAGCAAGCCAAAAAGGACAAAGGAAAAGAAGAAAAAAAAAAGCGTATTTAAGTTCTGTTTATTTCGAGAATGAAATAAATAACAACTGAAGGAGCGAAATTTTCTTTTCTTGCCTCTGGCGTCAACAAATATAATATATATGTATGAAATGCCTCTAAAGGGCCAACACTCGGACACTTGTTTTATTGCAGAAGATCGAGTTGAAAATCTGGATGCACAAATCACGCACTTTTATATTTTATAACTTTCATCTACTTTTCATCACAAAGTGCGACGAAATGATTGACTTTTCCCGCCCTTCAATTACAGCTTTTCATATACAACGCATACGCGTCTGCAAAACTTCCATTCATGAAAATTTATTCTTTTGCTGCGGTGGTATGGAAATTACATCTCCATGCCCCTTCCCGCATACCTCTTTACACTTCCTCACCTCGTTCGTTTGCATGTCACAACACACGATGAGAAAAAGAAATTTTTCCACACTTGCGAACGTAATGAGGAAAAAGAAAAAGCTTTATTTGTTGTACTTATTCTCAAAGCTCTTTGTCTGCCACGACAAAAATATGCTTCATTTTTTTATATGGGAGTGCGACATCTGGGTAGTTTATTACCTTTGCTTGTTGCAGAGCAAGTGATTCCAGTGGGACAACCTGTTTGGCTTCGTCTCCAATAAATTTGGCTCTGGAACTGCTGAGTACGGTTCACCTATAAGGAAATGCGAAGGAGTTAGTGGATTCAAATCGTCATCAGATATGCTACAAAGAGGACGAGAATTAAGAATGGCCTCGATCTGAGCTAATACTGTATAAAGTTCTTCGAACGTTAGTATAGACGATCCATGAACGCGTCGTAAATATAATTTAACAGATTTCACCCCCGCCTAACACAACCCGCCAAAGTGTGGTGCAGATGGGGGGATGAAATGCCAAGCGAAGCCATCCATAGCTAAAGCTGCTGCAATGCTGTCATTGTACGTCTCTGAAAGAACTAACTTCTACATCTCGTTGAGGCAGCGACGTGCACCTAGGAAGCTCGTTCCATTGTCAGTGTATATATTCGAACACTTTCTACAACGAGCAACAAATCTTCGAAACGCAGCCAGAAAATCGTCTGTGGTTAAGTCACTTACCAGCTCCAAGTGGACCGCCTTTGTACACATGCACACGAACAGGGCAAAATATGCCTTTGACATTTTCGGTTTGTGGCCCAGGGAAAGCTTTACCGTAATGGGACCCGCGAAGTCACATCCAGTATTGGAAAATGGGCGGCTGGGGTTAATGCGCTGTGGTGGTAGATCTCCCATGAGCTGATTGCTCGTACTCCTGCTTTGCATAAAACCAGACTTGCATATATGCACGATCTTCCGTATCAGATTACGTCTACCCATTATCCAATACTGCTGTCGAGCTACATAGTGCGAATGTTTCGGATATTCCTGTATGTAGATTATTTACGTGGATGTGGGTAGCTATAAGAAAAGAGAGGCGATTATTTTGAAGGATGATAGGATGTTTAATAGTGTATGAAACGGTGGCGTGTTTTATACGGCCACCGACACGCAAAATTCCGTCCTTGTCGACAAATGCTGAGTATCTCAAGAGTTTGGATTTAGATGCGAGTCTTCGATGATTTTCTAAATGACGAATTTCCTCTCCGAACGATTCTTCCTGGGCGTGCTTGATGATTTCATTCCTTGCATGTTAAATTTCGCAGAACCTAAGACCTTGTGAAATGAAACGAATACAATACGCGACTATCCGTTGCAATCGGGTCCAAGATGATAGTTTATCGATGAGATGATGCGAACGTGAGTTTTGCCGCCTGTCCTTCTTTTGAGCTAAACGTTGCAGTTTCCGATTGTTGGGTAGACAACTTCGATTTTGGTCAAAATGCTTGCTCCAAGGACAACCAGGGGGGGCCAGTCCATCAAAGGGTATGATCGACTAGCTTCGAGGGAAGTATTCCACGCGATGCGCAATCAGCCGGGTTTGACGCCGACTCCACATGATGCCATGAATGTCGCGAAATCTTTTCAATGATGGCAGCCGTACGGTTCGCTACAAAGGTAGTCCAGCTGCGAGGTGGAGACGACATTCGTTATCAGTCGGCACAAAGCTCGAGACGCGAAAAAAACTCGATAATGGTTTTAGTGGCGCTACTTTGGTTTTGGCTGTGATAATAGTGGTCCTAAATTCACCTGTAAACAGCTTACAATGAGCATAAGCAACGGCGGGATATGCCAAGGAAGACGCATCGGAAAAAAACATGTAGCTCGATCCCTTCTGATGATGCGAATAAATTCCTGGGAACCTGAATCCGTTCGAAGAACTGAAGCTCTTGCAGATAGGTACACCTGCTAGCTAATTGATGGGGTAAGGTGTCATCCTAGTCGAGTTGAAATTCTGAAGACCAGAGCTCTTGAAAGAGCAACTTAAATAAAATTATAGAGGGAGCCAATAAACCCAAAGGATCAAAGATACGCGAGATTTTGGATAACAACGAACGCCTACCTGGTGAGAGTAATGGAAGAGATTCCATCATTTTGAAGGAGAAATGGTCACTTGGTTCCAATACATTCCAAGTACCTTGATCAACGATTTGGACCTCTCAGTATCAAACCAAGAAAATTCACACTCTTCCTTTGGAAGGAGAGCAAGTAAGTAACAATTACTCGTAGAGTTCCATTTGCGAAGTTGAAGTTTAGCTTTCGACATTAGAGCAACCAATTCTCACTGGAGATTGATTAAGGTTTCTTCAGATTCGGCTCCGGTCATCATATCGTCTACGTATACGTCGTTTAGTAGAATGTGGGCTGCATTTGCATACTGAGTTTAGTAATCACTAGCCAGTTGTCGTAGTACTCTAACGGACAAAAATGGAGCAGAAGCGGTACCATATGTGACGGTACATAATTTTATCAGATGGATGTTCGCGCCAAACCATTCTTTGAAAATCGGTATGATGTTTGTCCACCCAAATTTGGCGAAACATTTTTACGACATCGGCAGTAAAAACGTACCGATGTTGACGGAACCGTAAACACACGGCGACTAAGTCCCGCTGGATTTGAGGACCGATTAGTAGACTTGTTGTAATAAATAAAATGTTGAGTGTTCCATTCAGTTCTATTGTTATCATTTAACACCTCTATAATGTTAATCTAATAGCACTATCCGTATAACAATTAGAAAGCTTATTACAGATGTCATTTATACTTTTTTGACAAATAAACCTTCTTCTCTTCTGTATCATCAAACGACTTGGACGTCTTTTCATTTATTGGGTAACTAATCTGCGCACTGTTAATTAATCACGACTTTATTTCATCAGGTTATGGGCCCAGATTAACGATTAAATAATT
This sequence comes from Pocota personata, assembly GCA_963082735.1. Taxonomy (NCBI): domain Eukaryota; kingdom Metazoa; phylum Arthropoda; class Insecta; order Diptera; family Syrphidae; genus Pocota; species Pocota personata. Next base: position 19,639,904 of record OY720433.1, read on the forward strand.
GTTAAGACGTCTTCACACTTATTTCGAGCGATTTTGGTTTTCTGGTTGCAAATTTTTGGGCAGACGCGGTAGACGTCTTAGAGATAAAATTGCAATGGGTAAACCAAAGAAATTGGAAGGTCGAAAGAACTTTGATGAGTGGAAGGTGGAGGCAAAAGCGTATCTTGCCACAAAGGGTCACTGGAAATGTTTCCATGGAACAGAAAGAGATCCAGATAAAAACTTTCTGGCGATACAGATGCTGAACTTGCTGTTGTCATCGGCTCTTTATACGTACACAGAAAAGTGTACAACAGCAAAGCAAGCATGGGACTTTGTTCTGCATTCGAGGATACAGGCATTGGTCGTAGGGTGGATTAACTTAAGCAGTTGGTCGGACTGCAGCAACTGGACTGTCCTTCTATGGAGGATTATGTCCACAAAATGGTGCTAATGGCTACGAAGGTAAAAAAGGCTGGTTTGGAGATTGGTGATGAAGTGGCAGCGCTTATGCTGGCAGGTTTGCCAGACGAATTTCGTCCAATGGTCATGGCAATCGAAAATTCAACACCGAAGCTGTCAACTGACTTCGTCCAAAACCGCCTTCTTCAAGAAGTTACGTACAACAATACAGAGAATTCAGAGACTGCATTGTACGCCAAGAAACGCCACAACAATCAAAAAACAAAAAAAAAAACTGTCTCACAAGTCTGTGACATGCTACGTGTGTGACAAGGTAGGTCATTTCGCGAACAAGTGCCCACATAAAAGGAACAAAGACGAGAGGTTACTTATATGTTCATTCATGGCTCAATCAAGCTCGTCACAAGACTGGTATATTGATTCCGGGGCATCCGCGCACATGACAATGAGTGACGTCAATCTAGTCGATGTGCGTGAACCTATAAAAAATAAAATCGTCGTAGGAAATAACTCCCATCTTGCCGTGGAGCGAGCTGGCGACATAAAAATGTCAATTGGAACAAGTTCTCATCAAAACCACGATGTCACAGTGAAAGATGTATTGCATGTTCCAAATATCTGTGCAAATCTTATGTCTGTGAGTCAGATGGCTAAACATGGCAACACTATGGTCTTCGATAAGGAAAGTTGCCGAATATACGATTCAACGAAATCATTAATTGCAACTGCACCTCTTGTTAATGATCTCTATAAATTAAACTGTTCTACAGATCGATCACCAAATGCGATGATGGCAATCGACAAAAATATATGGCATCGTCGTTTGGGCCATACTTGTGATGCAAACCTAAAGAAGATTCGGTCGGCAGTGATTGGGGTGGACTTTGCGGAGGGTAGTGACGGCAATAAGTGCGAGGTTTGTGTCAAAGGGAAGCAGACACGTGCATCTTTTGAGGCAAGTGACAACCGAGCAACAAGTGTACTAGAGGTAGTGCACAGCGATGTCGCATTCATGCCCACACGCTCCTTTGGAGGGGCAAAATACTTCGTCACATTTATTGATGACTACAGCCGCAAGGTGTTCTTGTACCCGATGAAAAATAAGGCTTTTAACATTTTTAAGAATTTTTTGAGTTTGGTGCAAAATCAACAAGGTTGCAAAATGAAAACCCTCCGCACTGACAATGGCACCGAATATTGTAATAAAAAATTCGATGAATTAACGGCAAAGCTTGGTATCCTTCATCAGCGGACAGTTCCACATACACCGGAGCAGAATGATGTGGCCGAGCGTATGAACCGAACAATACTGGAGAAAGTTCGGTGTATGCTTTTTAATACCAATTTGAGTGACAGTTTTTGGGGCGAGGCGGCGGCAACAGCAGCTTATTTGATCAACCGTATTCCATGTCGAGGTATGACACACTAAACCAGAGGAGGAGAGGTGGACGAAGCGAAAGCCAGACTTGTCAATGCTAAGGGTATTTGGGTGTAAGGCTATGGTTCACATACCAAAAGTTTAGCGCAGCAAATTGGCACCGAAGGCAGTTGAGTGCATTTTTGTTGGATACAGCGAGCAAAGCAAAGCTTATCGGCTGTATGACAAAAAGGCGAGAAAAGTAATCGTGAGCAGAGATGTTACTTTCATCGAATCGAGTGGAAAACAGGTAACTCAATTAAATCTCAATTCTAATGGTTTTCTTTCTCTCCCAAAGGCACCTACTGAAACTCAAGTAAACGATTTTTATGAAAGCGATTCAAGTGGGGAGAGTGAATCGGATGGCGAATTGAGTGAGGCTGGTGATGACGACACAAATAAGACCGGGGTAAACAATCAAAAATCGTCAAATGTTTGCATGAACTATGCAGAAGCTGATTATTCAGTCATCGTTATAGATCAACAAGACGAAACAACTGTAGAAATCAGCGATACCATGGAGGAAAATGAATATACAAATAACGAATTCAGTGAGGCGAATAAGATTGAGAATTCGTCATACATTTCCGTCACCGCGACTGATTTCGACGTTGCTGCCAGCGAAGTAAATGTTGTTCCATGCCTTGTAACAACCGATCAGATCGAAAGCCCAAGACAAACTGCGAGAGCTCGTGATGCTCTAAGTTTATATGCGATGATTGCAGCAGCTACGGAAGACTTTTGTGAACCAAAGTCTTATGAGGAGGCTACGCAATGCAGCGAGAAAGGGGAGTGCGAAGTTGCGATGAAGTCAGAATATGGGGCTTTGGTGGCGAATAACACTTGGGAGCTTTGTGAGCTGCCTGCTGGCCGAAAAGCAATTGATAGCAAGTGGGTCTTCAAAGTCAAGCGCGATGCAACTGGTTGTATCGAACGCTACAAAGCTCGGCTTGTAATCAAAGGCTACAGTCAAGATAAAGGCATAGATTAAGATGAGACGTATTCGCCACTTGCTCGTTACTGCTCAATACGATTTTTGTTGGCCATGGCAGCCAAGTACAAAATGATCATTCACCAGATGGATGTGGTGACTGCCTTCCTTCAAGGCGATTTGACGGAGGAGATATATATGCGTCAACCAGAAGGGTTTAGCGATAAAACGGAGAAGGTTTGTCGTCTGAAGCAAGCGTTGTATGGTTTGAAGCAGTCGAGTCGTGTGTGGAACGACAAATTAAATGAAGTGCTCGTTCGGGTACTTAAATTCAAGCGATCGTCAATAGACCAGTGCATCTATTATAAACATTCAAACCAAAATACCATTGTACTAGCTGTATGGGTAGATGATATCATGATATTTTCGAGCAACGCAACGATGTGTACCAAGTTAAAAAATGAATTGTCAACCCATTTTAAAATGAAAGACCTAGGTGAGGCGAAATCGTTGCTTGGGATGAATATTACTCGATACGCGGATGGTTCTCTTTCGATTGATCAGCGTCACTATATATCAACATTCCTTAAGCGCTTCAACATGGAGGAATGTAATCCAGTCAACACACCATTGGACCCCAACCAAAAATTATCTGAGGAGTTGTGCCCGAAAACAGATGCTGAGAAACGAGAAATGGCAAACGTTCCTTATCAAGAGGCGATAGGGTGCATTATGTATGCTGCACAGATTAGTCGGCCAGATGTTTGTTTCGCTGTTAGTGCACTTAGTAGGTACAATAATAATTATGGTCGTGCACACTGGGCAGCGGTGAAGAGGGTTCTACGATACTTGAAGGGTACAATCGACTTCAAATTGTTCTTTGATTCAAAGTTAAATGATGAACTGGTTGGTTACTGCGATGCCGATTGGGCTAGTGATTTGGACAAAAGACGTTCAACAACTGGCTATGTATTTTTATCACAAGGCGCTGCAATTTCTTGGACTTGTCGTCGTCAGCCAACAATTGCTTTATCTTCTACCGAGGCGGAGTTTATGTCGATGGTCGCAGCCATACAAGAGGCACTTTGGTTAAAGCGTTTTGAAACCGAAATTTTTTTGGCGGCATCAAAGACGATTCTTTTGTATTGCGATAACCAAGGGGCAATCAACTTGGCGAAGAATAAAAATTATCATGCGCGCACTAAACATATTGATGTGCGCAAATATTTCATACAAGAACACTTGTACCAAGACACCGAAGGTGAAATCAAATTGAATCTACAATACAAGTCAACAAATGAAATGGTTGCGGATATAGTGACCAAGGCTGTTAATAGCACAAAACTAAACAAATTTTTTCCAGATTTTGGACTGAATTGTAAATAATAATTTTGAACATTCTCATAAAATTTCTTTAATTTTTCTTATACTTACATATTTACATTGAATTCTTAATTAACTTTTTTTAATGAAACACTAGTGAGGCTGTTGTAATAAATAAAATGTTGAGTGTTCCATTCAGTTCTATTGTTATCATTTAACACCTCTATAATGTTAATCTAATAGCACTATCCGTATAACAATTAGAAAGCTTATTACAGATGTCATTTATACTTTTTTGACAAATAAACCTTCTTCTCTTCTGTATCATCAAACGACTTGGACGTCTTTTCATTTATTGGGTAACTAATCTGCGCACTGTTAATTAATCACGACTTTATTTCATCAAGAGAGAATTCCCAAAACCAGTAGTGAGGAATGTAGAAATGTTGTCCGGTGGAGGTTTCTAACTCATTTTAAGGTATATGCACCATATGACCCAGGTCTAGATGAGTGCCGTAACTAGGGCGTTGCCAGCAGTGCCCAGGCACGGGGCGTAAGCCAGGAGGACGCAAAAATGACCAGGACCAACTTTTAGGTAATGCGCGTTGAAAGATGTTTAAACTGTGAAACTCGTAAGTCTCGCAACATTATAAACCCAAACAAGATAAGTTTACTAATAAAAATATTGCCTATAAAAAGTTGCAGGTGTCATGAATATGAACTTTGATTTAAAATGCAATCCATTTAGCGTCAGTCGAGAAACCGATATTACATCGAAAAAAGTGTTTTCCTACCTCTCATGAATCTATTAGGTACACACTGCACAATCACTAAGCAAAAAGTTCACGAGGTACCTAACTGTAGCAAAAAAAAAATTCTACTAAATTTTATCTCACCCAATGCACGAGCAACCTCTTTTAGGTACAAGATACGTATTGAAAATTGTAAATGTTTGTCTTTTTTTTCCCCAACTTCAAATACACGCATACGGCAAAAGTAAAAAATCAGAATATTTTTGATGTTATTGCATTTTCCTGCTTATTTATATTTCATAATTTTCAGTATCCCATTTCTTAGACAAAATAATCTGTACATATTCATTCATAGTCATCATCATGAACATTTTTACAGTTTTTCCTTGTAAAAATGTTTTGACTTCTTATTTACAGTTAAAAAAAAATACACACAGACGCTACAACCACACACAAACAAAAGACAAGAAAAAGGGAAAGATACACGAAAAACAAATGAGAAATATTTTGTGCTTAAAATTAAATATACAGCCACGGCGCACAAGCGGCACAAGCGGACAGATTATTTTCTTTCAGTACTTATTTAAAATTAATTGAATATCAAGTGAATTGTGTGCAAAAGTGAATAATTTTTTGGTTATTCGTTTAACAATTGGAGGTTTTGGTAAGTGGGAAAATCGTATTAAAAATGTTCGGGAGACCGTGGACAAGGTTTTCGAAAAGGATAAAAAAGTTTGTGAGGAATGTGACATTGAGGATAATTTTCCTGAAAAGCGACGAAAGTGAGTAAAAAAAACAAGATGCAAGCGAAAGTTCAGACGCCGGTTAGGACATTTTCCAACAGCAAAAATTCAAAATTCAGATGAATAAAGTAATTGATAGAATAACTTTTGAATTCAAATGGCGATTTGAAAAACTTCATAACATTCAAGATATGTTAAATTTTTTGACAATAAAAAGTAGATCTTCATATTCAATTCAACAATTAAAGAAACATGCAGCTGATTTGAGTATTAAATATTCTACAGACATAAATGCCACAGAATTTTGGGCCGAAATAGAAACTTTGAAGAATCAAATTGAAGAGACTTCAGTATTTGAAAAATGCGAATGTCAATCAAGCCTAAGTCTTCTTAAGAGAATAGTAGAACTGGACTTAAAGGAAATGTTTCCAAACGTATTAGTCGCTATAAAATTTTTGTTTAACGATGCCAGTGACTGTAGCTTCTTGTGAAAGATCATTCAGTAAACTCAAACTGATAAAGACATACTTGCGCTCGACGATGAGTCAGGAAAGGTTATCTGGCCTAGCAATTTTATCGATTGAAGCTGACGTAGCACGACTCCTGTCGTATGATGATGTCATTAAGGACTTTACTATTAGGAAAGCCCGGAGAGTAAAACTTTAAGTAAATAGTTGTAAAGTAACTGCAAAATATCTCGGCGTAATACTGGATTCCAAATTGAACTGAAAAGCTAACATTGACAATTAGATCAAAAAGGCATATGTTGCACTATATGCATGTAGAAGAGCCTTCGGGAAATCTTGGGGTTTTAAGCCTAAAGTAGTACACTGGTGAGACCCATTTTGACCTATGGTTCGATTGTCTGGTGGAAAACGCTCGAGAAGAAATACCAACTTGAAAAAGTTACAAAGATTCAACGGGCAGACTGTCGGGGGGTGACGGGATCGATGAGATCAATACCGACAGCAGGTCTGGAAAGAATACTGAATCTTCTTCCACTTGACATATACTGCGGGAACACGGCAGCTAAAACTGCAATAAGACTAAGGGAAGCCGGTTTATGGAAAGCTAAACGCTACTGTCATGCCTCAATTCTAAACCGATGGAATACATTGGGACTCCGGCCGTAAACGGACTACATCATCCCCATTCCAAACTGCAATAGAAGGTTCTCTATTAGAATTCCTAGCAGGGAGAAATGGGATGAGGGAAGAGTCGGTTTTGAGAATGAACTGGCTATCTTTACCGACGGATTCAAAATGATTGCTGGTACGGGTGCCGGCGTCTACTGTGAGTCTCGAAATATACATCGCTCGTTTAGACTTAAGGATGGTTGCAGTGTCTTCCAAGCCGAAATCGCCGCAATAAAACAAGCTGTGATAAACAAGATATTTCAGGGCAAATAATCAGTATCTATGTTGGAGTCATTATAACTAAGATCCAAGCTCGTAAAAGTTTTTAAAAAACGTCTGGATGTTATCTCACCGGCCAACACGGTGACCTTGTGCTGGGTACTGGGCCACATGGATACCTCCGGTAACGAAAAGCAGACGAACTACCAAGAGAAGGTTCGCTTATAAGCCCTTCGCGGGCCCTTTCCGAGGCTAGTGTACCGCTCAGCACCCTATACAGGGAGATAGACATCGACTTTAATGAGGAAGCTAATGAACGCTGGTGTCGATTAGATACATGCGCTATAGCCAAATCATTATGGACAATCTACGACAAAAAGAGATCTATCAATCCTATAGAACTAAGTCGAAGGGATATCTGCATAGCTGTTGATGTCCTGACAGGACACTGTGTGATATGTAATCACGCAGCACGACTAGGGTTACCTCATAACGACTATTGTAGAAGCTGTAGGGACGTAGAGGAAATAGAATCCGTTCATCATCTCCTGTGTGACTGTCCAGCTCTGGCCAGCAAAAGAAGCCGTGCTTTTGGCAGATACTTCTTTCAGAGCTGGATGAGTTAGATAGCATTGAGCTAAGAAAACTCATGAGATTCATACATTTATCTGGGTGGTTTAGCATAGCGGTCGAAGATTGAAATTTTTAGGTTATCAGGGTTCTAATTATCGGGCACAATGGACTCATAGTAGTCTAAGTGACCTGTTGACAACCCTGTCAACAAGGGCACCCAGTTATCTAACCTAACCTACGACAGGCATGTCTATCGTGTGTATATTCTGTCCCCTAACCCACAGGGTGGTACTGGTGGTAATGTCATCGCTTTCGACACGTATTCGTCGATCTCGGCTTGCTTTTCGATTTTTCCAGCACGGTGAGCTCTAGTAAGATGATAGATGTTGAGACGAAGTTTACCTGTTGAAGTTTCGATGATGTAAGAGCGAGGATGGTTGGTCTTCTCACGAACTTTAGCCCACGTTTCGTTTGTCACGCACCCAAACTAATAGGAAATAGCTCACCACTTTGCATTGCTCGATGTCTTCGGTTATAGTTTCATGTTTGTTTCTCTCTTCTATCATCCTCCTTCCTTGTCAGGTTGTTGTAGTCAACTGCTTTTGACGCATAGCATTGTGGAGCCGTGGGAAATGTCGATCTGATTCGGCGGCCAATCAAAAGCTTGCGCGATACTCCAACAACGCTTTGTAGGGGTCAGTGTTCTTCTTGAGCTGCAATTTGGTGATTTTTACCGCAGCCTCAATGAACCCTTTGCCTTATGGAAAATGGGGATTGGATGTGACTTGCAAACTTGCAAACTTGGAGAACTCTGAAGTGGAAACTGTTGTTGTTGTTATTGTTATTGTTATTGTTATTGTTATTGTTATTGTTATTGTTATTGTTATTGTTATTGTTATTGTTATTGTTATTGTTATTGTTATTGTTATTGTTATTGTTATTGTTATTGTTATTGTTATTGTTATTGTTATTGTTATTGTTATTGTTATTGTTATTGTTATTGTTATTGTTATTGTTATTGTTATTGTTATTGTTATTGTTATTGTTATTGTTATTGTTATTGTTATTGTTATTGTTATTGTTATTGTTATTGTTATTGTTATTGTTATTGCTATTGTTATTGTTATTGTTATTGTTATTGTTATTGTTGTTGTTATTGTTATTGTTACTGTTACTGTTATTGTTATTGTTATTGTTGTTATTGTTATTGTTATTGTTGTTGTTGTTGTTGTTTTTTTTTTTTTTTTTTTTTATTTTTTTTTTTTTTTTTTTTTTTCAATTTCAATTCAAATTCATTTTATTTATCAAATTCAGTGTTACATGGTTATCCATTTATCTGCGAAGCCTGAGGGGCTTATCTGCAGAAGATTGCATATCACTTTTTAATAAATGTTTCTTAAGTGAGCTTTAAATTATTTTTACATATTTAATGAAGAACAAAAAAAAAACAAAAATCAAAAATTAAAAGTTAAAATTTAAATAGATGGCTAATTATAGGAAACAAAAAAAAGTTATATTTCAGCAAGAAAAAAATCTTTTAAATGCTTTTTGCGGGTTTTGAAATTTGCAATATTTTTTAAATTTGAGGGAAGCTCATTAAACACTGTTGGAACACTATAGTTTGTTTGTCTTTTGCCGTAGTTGTTGCTGCATAATGGTGTTTGAAGCATACCTCGAACTCGTCTTCTCGTGTTGTATTGATGGTCAACAGGTCTTTTAAGTCGGATGTCATCATAATATTCTAGGCATATCGTCAACTTGAAAATTTGCTTAATGGTCAGTACCTTCAAAGAGTTCTCTCCATATGTGTTTGTTAGATGTCTCCTGTTGATCTTCTTAATAATGGTGTTTTGAAGCTTTTGTAATTTATTAATGTGTGTATTAGATGCATTGCCCCAAGCAAGTATCCCGTATCTCAGTTTTGATTCGACTAGTGCATAGTAGACTTGCTTCTGGACTTGAAGTGTCGAGTAATTTCCCAGATGGTATAGAGCAAACAGCGCCTTTTTAAGATCAAAGCGAAGTTTATCGATGTGTTTGTCCCAAATGAAATGGCTGTCGATGGTAACTCCTAGGTATTTATAACTTTCGACAAGTTCGATGTTCTGATTCGGCAATGCACTTTGACAGATTATACTTCGAAAGCTAATGCTCTGTTGAGTTAATCTATGATGTGGTCCCCGAATATGCATCATCTTGGTTTTTGATGGGTTCAATATTAGTCCGTTATCGTGACACCATTCTACAGCTTTATCAAACTCATCTTGCATTATTCTCGTAGCCGTATCAAGACATTTATGTTGGACGATTAGCGCCGAATGCAAAAGGCGTACTGTTTTTGAAAACGCGAAGCAGCTCGTTTGTAAAAAGGATGAACAATAATGGTCCCAGTTTTGATCCCTGTGGAACTCCGAAAAGAACCGGTGTATGATTGCTGAAACTGTCTCCCACCTTCACTCGAAAAGATCTTTCACTTAGATAGTCTTGCAACCAGTCAGCCAGTGTGCCTCGAATCCCTAATCTTTTTAACGCCGTTATTAACTTTTTATGGTTCAGAGTATCAAATGCTTTACTGAAGTCCATGAATAAAACAAGAACATGGTGGTTTTTACTCAAGCTCCCATTCATAATATCTGCAAATTCACCCATGAGTTTTCCCGTACTTTTGTTTTTTTGAAAGCCGAATTGTTTTTCGTGGATAAGGAAATGATTTTCTACAAAGTTTTGGAGTCGTCTTGTTATAACTTCTTCAATACACTTCTCAATTGCCGGCAAGATTGATATTGGTCTGTAATTGGCTAACAAATTTTTAGTTCCTCCTTTATAGATAGGGCGCACAATTGCAGTCTTCAGTATTCGAGGAATTTTAGATTGATTCAAGCTAAGGTTTATAAGCCTTGAGATTATCGGAGCAAAAATAACAGCATTGTTTTTGATATCACGCACTCTGATACCATCGATACCCGCTGATTTATTTTCATCCATTTGTTTTAATACATCATGAACTTCTTCAGTGTTTGTTTCTAAGATGAATATTGTATTGGGTAATACGGAGTTGATATGGTGGGATATATTTTTTTTTTTTTTTTTTTTTTATACTTTGCACGTGTGAAAGGGGTTATGAATACCCTTATACTAATTTTAGGACACGGGCGTTTTTGAGGAAAGAGGAAGAGACAGAGAGAAAGACAGATTGTTGTAGTTGGTTTGAAACTCAGCTGGTATTAAGTTTCAGTGAACTCCAAGGGTGGCTGTCCAGATAACTGGGGAGCTTGTTTGTTTTGCTTTTGTCGTTACTCATGATTCACAGTATTTTTCTCCGTCCTCCTGATGTCATCATCACGATCAAGTTGCATTTTAGCCATATGACCGCTCTACTGCCAGTGTTATGCCTTCGCAGTAGAGTTGTCATAAGCTTTCGCAATTGATAGACTTTTTTATTTATTTCATGTGAAATAAATAGATGATTATTGACATCAGGATTCGAACCGTGAACCAAGAGCGTGACAAGCGATGATGTTACCACTACACCACGACCACCCTCATTTGTATTGCAGCTGTGAACTATCTGTAGAACTTGATCCGAAAAGTTTTCAGCGCATTTCTTTGATAAGGTTGTCAGGCACTTCTCTAAAGGAAAGTTTTTGCTGATAACTTCGTCGATATTTTGCTTCCTCCGTCCCATTATTTCATTGACCAGGTTCCATGTTTTCCGAGGATCCGATCTAAGGTTGTTAAATTTTTTTTTTTATTTTTGTCGTTGTCGTTGTTGTTGTTGTTGTTGTCGTTGTCGTTGTCGTTGTTGTTGTTGTTGTTGTTGTTCGTTGTTCGTTGTCCGTTGTCCGTTGTCCGTTGTCCGTTGTCCGTTGTTCGTTGTTCGTTGTTCGTTGTTCGTTGTTCGTTGTTCGTTGTTCGTTGTTCGTTGTTTGTTGTTTGTTGTTTGTTGTTTGTTGTTTGTTGTTTGTTGTTTGTTGTTTGTTGTTTGTTGTTTGTTGTTTGTTGTTTGTTGTTTGTTGTTTGTTGTTTGTTGTTTGTTGTTTGTTGTTTGTTGTTTGTTGTTTGTTGTTTGTTGTTTGTTGTTTGTTGTTTGTTGTTTGTTGTTTGTTGTTTGTTGTTTGTTGTTTGTTGTTTGTTGTTTGTTGTTTGTTGTTTGTTGTTTGTTGTTTGTTGTTTGTTGTTTGTTGTTTGTTGTTTGTTGTTTGTTGTTTGTTGTTTGTTGTTTGTTGTTTGTTGTTTGTTGTTTGTTGTTTGTTGTTTAAGGTTTATAAGCCTTGAGATTATCGGAGCAAAAATAACAGCATTGTTTTTGATATCACGCACTCTGATACCATCGATACCCGCTGATTTATTTTCATCCATTTGTTTTAATACATCATGAACTTCTTCAGTGTTTGTTTCTAAGATGAATATTGTATTGGGTAATACGGAGTTGATATGGTGGGATATATTTTTTTTTTATACTTTGCACGTGTGAAAGGGGTTATGAATACCCTTATACTAATTTTAGGACACGGGCGTTTTTGAGGAAAGAGGAAGAGACAGAGAGAAAGACAGATTGTTGTAGTTGGTTTGAAACTCAGCTGGTATTAAGTTTCAGTGAACTCCAAGGGTGGCTGTCCAGATAACTGGGGAGCTTGTTTGTTTTGCTTTTGTCGTTACTCATGATTCACAGTATTTTTCTCCGTCCTCCTGATGTCATCATCACGATCAAGTTGCATTTTAGCCATATGACCGCTCTACTGCCAGTGTTATGCCTTCGCAGTAGAGTTGTCATAAGCTTTCGCAATTGATAGACTTTTTTATTTATTTCATGTGAAATAAATAGATGATTATTGACATCAGGATTCGAACCGTGAACCAAGAGCGTGACAAGCGATGATGTTACCACTACACCACGACCACCCTCATTTGTATTGCAGCTGTGAACTATCTGCAGAACTTGATCC